>VDFB02000003.1:370447183-370461636 GCA_007258455.2 Sequoia sempervirens | reverse complement strand
GTAGTCAAGCGCTGCTTGAATGTTCTCCTCATCCTCCAAAAGAGTGAGAAAAGAGTCATCAGCAAAATGGCCATTAACAAGCTGAGCCTAAGATTTTAGTAGTGAGATGCCTTTAACACACTGCTGGGAAACCACATTGGCCAAAATATAACCAAATCTTTCATCAGCAAGCACATATAGAGAAGGAGCAACAGGGCAACCCTACCGAATGCAACGAAAGATGAAAAAGGTAGAGGAATGGCAACCATTGATGGTAATGTAGGCCGAAGCATCCACAAAGAGCATCCAAATAGACTGAATAAAATTGGGCCCAAAACCCAAGGCTTATAACATAGCAAGGATAAATGGCCATTCAATGCGATCATAGGCTTTGGAAAAATCAATCTTGATAAACATGGATTTTTGATTAGAGTGTTGAGCCCATTCCATGCTTTCCCAAACATCAATAATGTTATCTAAAATAAACTTGGATTTGATGAAACCAATTTGTTTTCAACACATAATCTAATGTAAAACATGGTGAATCTTTAAGGCAAGAGCTTTGGTGATGACTTTGTAGGAGACATTGAGAAGCGTGATAGGCCACTAGTTACAAATGTCTTTAGAATCACCAGATTTAGGTATGAATTTAATAATTCCCTTGATTATTAACTCCCCTAGAGAGTTAGCATGGAATGCTTCTAAATACACATGATGTAAATTTGGGCCAACACAATCCTAGAGGGCCTTGTAGAATTTGCAAGGAAATTTGTCAATCCCTTCGGCTTTATCATCTGCCATGGAGTGCACTGCTTCTTTTAGATCATCAATAGTTAATAGTTGATCACAATAATTTTTTTGGGCTGATGAAATCCTATGTGGCATGATAGCGAGGTAGTCTTGGAGGGCTTGCTATCACTCTGGCGTGGGGTCTTGAACAGTGAACACTTGTTCATAGTGACACACGAAAGCCTGGAGAATGTTAGGAAACTTTGAAAGCACTTGTACGCCATCTTTAATTTTTTTAATGCATGGGGAAGAGTGTCTGGCACAAGAGGCTAGAAAAAAATCTTTCGAGGCACAATCACCAATTTTAAGCCAGTGAAGACATTCCTTGATTTGTACACCTTTGGTGGCATAACTATTAGTAATTTTTCTTTTTGTGCCTTAATTCCGCCATTCTAACTTGCAATCATGGGGAAAAGGGGTTGGTCGCCAAAGCCTCTATAGCTGAGTACAAGTCAGCAGTGGTAGCCTCATAAGACCACTGATGAAAAATGGCTAGCTGACACCCATAAATGCGCAAAAATCTAGTAGTGCGAGTGATAGCATCATTCCACCAAGTAATCCACCCTATAAGATGTGCTAGCCTACATTCCAAATTCCAAACTCTGTGAATGTGGGCCAGGGTAGGCCTATGGTAGAGTAAAGACATGTTAAGAAAGAATTGAGTCTTAAATGTGTGAGGCTGTCGAAATTCCCATTCAATACGAAAGAAAATGGGGAAGTGGTCTGAAAACGTCACATCCACTAGCAGCTTAATTGGAAGGGAGGAGATGTCAAAAGAGAAAAAAAATTGAGCTAAGATCATGGTATGATTGAGGTGTTTAAAAATTCTATCAGAACCAACCCTGTAATTACACCACGTGTGCCAGAGAGAATGAGAATGGTGATGACCAATATTGGGATAAAAAAGGCCCAGTTTATTGTGCATGTAGAATCACGTCTCTCTTTCACCAACTATCCATCTGAAAGGAAAGGTGCCAAATTTTTCGTATGCCATCTCAACCATATTGAAATCCCCACATAAAATCTAGGTAGCAATGGGAAATGAGTCAGCAATCCATCACCAAAGTACAGAGCATTCCATAGCATCATTAGGGGCATAAACATTATTAATCCCAAAAGAATGATTATCAATGTTAAGAAGAATCCAAATGAGTAGATGAGTTGGATCAGACCCATGGTTGACTACACAAGAGTTCCACCATGGGGACAAAAGAGTGACAACTCCACCATGCCTAGGCTCATGAGCAGTGCAAAACATTGAATTAGCTGGCCAAATAGAGCGACAAGCCGAGGCAAGCAAAAAATGAGAAAGTTTAACTTCTTGGAGGCAAAGCACTTCAATACCAGACAAATTACACAAGGTATCTCTGACAGTATACTTTTTGGAGAGTTCTATTAGACCTTGAACATTCCATGAAAGGAAATTCATGAATGAAATGCGTTCATATCATTGGAATCTAGTTCCTCTTCGTTCAAAGAAGAGAAATGATTCTGCCAAAATTTTGGCAGCACTAAACCAATCTGAATAGAATGAGAGGAAATTCTCCACTTCTCATGAACATATTCCCCTTCTTTCCTAGGAGGAGAATGGCTACGAGAACATCTTTGAGCTCCCAACATGGGAGTAGAAACACTCGGCTATGTCGTCATAATAGTAGTAGGTTGAGGGGTGGTCTTAGGCCAAGGCTGTAGAGGCATGCTATCAGCCTTGGCCAGAGTTGTCATTCCCTTTAAGGAAGGGTTACAACTATTTCCACCAGTTCGACAGCTTTGGAAGCTGACCCAAAACCAAAAGACTTATTCTTGTAGTTTGTAACCATAGTCCAAGCTGTATCTTGCTTGCCAGCAAAAGAATTTGCCTAACGGGGCCGCTCAACATCTCACAGTAGAGAATGTATGTGAGGCACTACCAAAGGGTAGTCCTTAATCTTGTGGTTTGTGGACTGACACCGATAACACATGTTGGGTAGATTGAAATAAGTGACCTTTTGGGTGTCCTAGAGAGCTCCTATTTGGATATCAATGGAGTCTTTCAAGTTGTGGGAAAGGTCCACTTCCACACAAACCCTTTTCTGAGGACGGGCTTGAAAAAACCTATCTGGATCAACAACGATAACCCTCCCTAACAAGGACATAATATGATTCAAAAAGGGCACAAAAGGAAAAGGGAGACCAGGAAACTCAATCCAAACTATGACCTAGAGTTTAGTCTCATCTGAGACAGTAAAATCATGTGTTGAAGCCTTAAAAACCAACAAGGAAGTCTGAACATACCAAGGACCGTGGCCTAGATGGCATGAACATGACTGACCTTCAAAAAGTGAAACAAGAAAAACCCTTGGTCAAGTTTTGGACTATATCAAGGTGGACCCCATGAGGGACCCAGGCTTTGCTAACCCATTCCTTAAGCACACTTTCAGGGGGAGTCCTCCCAACAAAATACCTAACAAGGGTGTGAATTTCAAGCCAGTGACAAATAGAATCAAACTCTAGTAAAGGTTAAACCACATCAGTAGGAGAGTCAAAATGGACACCTCATGAAAAAAAATTGAAACAAATTTTTGGGGGCACTTGTTTAGAGGGTGAGCCATTGAGAAAGTCATCGAACCTCCAACACCAGCATGAACTGTTGGGTTAGAGCCAGTTAAAGGCATATTAAAATGAAAATATTGCACTAAATGCGGTTGTACACATGGAAAAAGAGGCAATTCCTGTGTTGTAAGTGCAATACGACGCAAGAGGGGCCAAGGATGACCGCAAACACCACAAAACCCTAGTAGAGCTCATACACCCATCCAAACTGCTACTTTTGGGTATAATATTCAACAAGTTATTTTTTGATAGAAGTGTTAAGTTTCAAGAAAAATCTCTTGAAACTATACTTGAAATTATTATGCTATCATTTACAACAATAAACAATACCCACAACTTGTTGCAATTTAAATCAGATTTAAGAAATTGGGTATCTAGGAAATTGCTTCAAAAACACCATTAAATAACCAAAAACTTGAAGCAACTAAAAGAGAATGTATTTTTTTTATTTTTAACATAGGAATACATTATTATTTCTATCTCATACAACTTCTAACAGTAATATACATTTGCTACAATTTTATCAAAACAAAAAGAAAATATGAAGCCCAAACACACACTAAACTTTACAAAGACTAGAGGGAAACTCTCCAAAATCCACACCAAAATTTATTATGATAAATAACATCAAATAATATGAAATATCAAAAAAAACCACATCCATAAATCTTTCATTAACATATGGAACAAATAAATCACTCAAACACCAAATATCACATTTGCACCTGTAGACAAAATACCAAATTCTGGAATAAACTTCAATTGTTCAACACATTGGCAATTTATGTGTGAAACTACTTTAGAGACTATTATAACTACTACCTTCAAGTCTCAATATCCTTGGTTTACCAACCTAAGATAATATTTCTTCTTCAATTTTCTAGCCTTAGAAGAACACAAAAAATTGTCAAGGTAGATATTCAAGAATAAATCCAAAAAAGCAATTAATTATATTTCATATGAGTTTCCTTCTTCAAGAAGCTTCTTGAATGCATAAAATTAATTCTAAAATTGAAGGAATCTTTCCTCTCATGATTTTGTAACTCCTTTTCCAAATTGGCCAACAATAAATTAGCTATTTCCCAAAAACATTTGCTTTTATGACAAGTACTATGAAAAGTCATTAAATCTGATTTTTTATCCAAAACATGCTCTAAGATAAATTAAAATGAATATTAATTAATCTCCTAAAATTGATTTAATAAATTTTTCATGAAACTCTATATTACCCAATTTATTTGCATCTCTTGATTGTGCAACTTTGAAAATCAAATTTACTAAAAATAATAACTATTATTTTTAGAAAAGAGATCATTTTTAGAAAAAGAACATTACAATAAATTATATTAACAATAACTAGAAGGGATTGAGGGTTTTCCAAGAGAACTCAAACCCTAAAAAGAGGGGATTCTTTTTCCACTAGACATTCAAATTTTTGAAACATCCCAAATGAAGACCTAATAGTCTCTAAAGAAAAATTATCAAAGAAATTGAAAGGGAGATTTGGAAGATCAAAGCAAACTAGAATTTTTACATCCTTAAAATACTTTGTACTAAAATTTGGCTTCTAGGGATGCATACAAAAGAAAGTGTTATCAAACCAAAATGGACCATTTTCTAAAACACTTTCCTTCACATGTCAATCATTAAAAATAATCAGAAAGCATTTTTCTGAGAAGAGGTAAAGATCAAAGGATTCATACTAGTTTACCTGCACCCATGAATGAATTTGTGACAAAGCCAATCCCTCACCACAGATCTAAACATACATACATAGCATTTTATTCTAAATGCACTAGCCTTCTTTCCATTTAATGAAGTATCAAACTTATTTTTGGGATACCTCTATGTTTGCATCGACATTGAATTGAGGACCTCGACCATAAGATTTTCCCAAATTACCAAAGTTTCCATTTGCATTTCCAAGATTATGAAAATGAGTATTCTCTTGCTGAGGCTATTTTTACTTTCAAAAACTTGCATGGTTTTCCATCATTATCACAAGCCTATCCCAACTATCCCCACGATTCTTGAACACCATATTTTCTGACACACCTTTGGTAGAAGAAAGGGCAAGCCACTCTTCTTTAACTTGATCAACCCATGATACCTCATGGTGCCTTCCATAAATATAATTACTTCTTATTCTTGTAATGATCCAAGATTTAAATATAATTATTACTTCATCACATTCTATAATGTTCTTGTCCACTAAATCCTCAAAATTCTTGTATAAAAGTAGATCCATGAAAAATATAACTTCAAAAAAAATGATTCTTCAAGTAACATGAAATCGAAGGTTGAACCTATAAATTCAATTACTAAATCGAATAAGTTCTAAAAATATTGAGAAATATTGGATTATGATTTTCAAGTCTCAAATATTCAAATTTCTCCCCCAAAAAAATAAAATGGGATATATTTAATAAAGGTGAGATGGAGTTCTTTAGTATCTTAAAAAAGGGGGGCTCAAATAATTACTTTTTATTTTTTGTTAAAAGTTTTACATTTAAATTAATTTTTTTTTTTAAAAACTACATGAAATTAGTTTATATAACTTCAAACTTTGTATTACTAGAAGGAACACATCGATCACTAAACTTAATTAACCTTCAAGATTTAATTGAACCTTGAACTTTAAAATAAGGGTAAGTGTAAAAATTTGGGGACCAAAAAGTGACCAAATTTTATAATTTTTTAAAAATAACATAGATTTTAGAAAAAAATGAAGTGTGTGTTATAACATGTATATGTTATTATTTCTATGTCTTTTACTAGTTATACAGGAATAATATATCTCCATTAATATTTGAGCAAGTTTAAATTTACCAATCCTAAAGGTTGGCCTTTTGTTTTGGGTTACAAATGTTCTTTGGATTGCAAAGATTCATTTTTTCACTTGACTAACAAGTTGATTATCTTAAATTAAGTTGTGAGGGACACCAAATTTAGTCTCATTATTGAAACATAGTTATGAGTCACCTATAATTCTAACATACTTATTTTGATCTTCCTATTTTAATAATGAAATATGAATATGATAATTTAGGTATCCCTATTTGTATCATTGAATTATTCTTTTCATCATTGAAATATCCTAAAAAGATGTGTATACCAATATGATGCAACCAAGGATTTAGATTATAATATTCATCTTTATTATTTAGTAAAAAAAATAAATTATTGAAGAATTCCCATTCCATCTCTATTTTGTCTTCTCACACTAAAAAATACATTCACTAGTAAAAATCACTCATAAAAATATATCCATGTTCAACACTATTACATACTTACTCATTTGACTATGAAACTTTCTAATTATTCAAGTCTAACTCAAGTAAGACTAAGTGAAAAATTGAAACTTATAATTTATCTAAAGAAATACAGAAAAACACTAACTTTAGAAACTGTTGAAATGACAAAATCTTCAATTTGGAGGCTTAGATAGTGGAAAACAACCCTGTAAAAGTGTCCAAAAAAAGTTTACTTGGCATCGTGTTTAAATCCTCAAGGCACTTCTCCACATAAATTTTTAGCTCAATTGGACTCTCACTCGCCAAAATTTATGACCTTTAGAAGTCCCTACATCACCATGCTAGGGTAAAAATCACCTAATCTCTCCACTTGGGTGACTGCACTGAAATGATATCATTCTAGATAGTCATGCACTCAACTATTATATTGAAATGCATTTACAATATGAACCTATTTTATTTGTGATCAAATGGATCAACTTGACATCCACATAACATTTCTCCATTTAGCAAACCCCCTTGAAATACAACATATGCTATTGTATGACCATGATTTTTTCTTTCATTCAAATAAATTGATACATTTTTTATAGAAAATTATGGAAATATCCCCTATCCTACTATATATTCTCTAATAATTTTTTATAGAAAATGTGTCCTTGACCATATACACCTATTGGATCAATATTGGACACAATAATTTATGTATTCTTATATCTACTATAAAAATTAAATCATATAAATAATATTTTATGGGTTTTCAAATTACCATATTTTTTATTATTAGATGCTATGAAAAATATTTTCTCCTTTCGTCAAATTTAGTGCATGATGACATGTCATAGTATGGGGCATATTTTCTCTATTATAACATTCTCATACTTACATGTTCTTATGGTTATATATATGTAGGATTTGATGGTGATCTCCAAGGATTCAATAGTGAGCTGACACAACCTTGGATCACCTAAAAAACACAAAGATAAACCTTCCACAAGAGAGTATGGAAAAATAATAGATTTTTAAATATTGATGCAATAATGTACAATGATAATACACCCCTATTGATTACAAATGTACAAGAGGAATTGCTTATATAGGCAAGGTGAGAGATATGATTAGACAATATCATGACAAGTGTCTTAATCCTATGACATGAGACAACTAACATAAAAATTATTAAATGAAAAGCAGGACACAAGAAGTAAATTCCATATGTTAAGATAATATCCAATGAGAACTAAAACTTCTAGAAATATTCATAGGACATGAGTAAACTTAACATGTGAATAGGACTTACTAGGTGAGTTAGCTAGGTAAAACACCTTATTCACACCAACAATATATTTCAATGGGGCCAGAATATTTTCAATTTTATGATTTTATTGTGTATCATAAATCCACTTACTCTAGATGTTGCATGCTGTAAGGATCACATACCTTGGGGAGGCACACTAGTTTCACCTCCAAAATTACCTTATAAATCATGATTTCATCCATACTATCATTTAGAAGTAGTTCATGCTTGCATAGATCATGGGGAAAATATTGGTTTCAACTCCATGATTATCTTATGCATCATGAGCATGTTTACAACTTACACCATGTGTATATTTGGTGAAGGCCATAGTGTTAAGAATTTGTTGAGATGATTTAGCATTTTTTTCATTGATGTCAAAACATGGGATATGAAAGGTTGTGCTCTGGATGATATACATAAATGATATATCCTTCTATGTGCTATGATGTTTTGTAGTATAGATGTTATCTTTGATTCAGATATGATAGTTGAACCGTTGATTTTTGGCTCCTATGGACAACTCTTGCTCTTCTAGGGTTTTTCACCTAAAAGGAGAGAGATAGGAGCAAACATGCTAATGGTTCATTCAAATTATGCAATGTGTGATGTTCTCTAACCTAAATGAAGTTAAATAGACGTAACTAACTGATCTAAATGAATGAATATGAATGCAAAAGTGAAATTAAAGCTATGTTTGAAAACACATTATGATATGCAAATAATGAAGAAAATATGCAGAACAGAAAGAAATGAGCTAAATCAGTGTGCACTTGGGTGAAGTATGATGAATTTTGAATGTTGTGTATGCTAGTTGAAATCACTTATTTTTCATAGTGGGACTCATTCACACAGGGTGGCAAATCAGTCCTCTTAGTGAAAAACTGTCACGAACAAGTTTTTGTCTGTTGGGATCCGGAATCTAACAAAATTCAGATTTTCAGTCTTAAGGTGGGAATCATTCACCATAGGTGCAAAATTAGTCCCCTGCCATATTTCTAAAAAATTAGGAGACAACTCTACAACACCAAATCTAGATATCACTGCTTGTCAGGTTGCCGAAGTCAATTCTGCAAAAAATAGACATAAAACCTTCTCCAAGCTTGAAATAGACTTGAGTTGCCTCGAAGCACCTAGTTGACTTGTAAACCAATCTTCAACACAAAAAATCTTGTCAAATTGGCATTCCTAGGTCTACAAACACACGCAATAGAGGAAAAATGGTTGAGGGTTAGCAAATAGGGGTTTGCCTTGGTCAAACCCCACTTTTGGTAATCAAACCCTTAATAAAATAATGAAATGCAAAGGAATGATAAAATAACAACATGCAAATTCTATCAAATTACCAAACCCCTTGGTGATGCAATTATGAAGTAATAACAATGGCTGCTTTAAAGTGCTTGAAAACATGTTGTAAAATGCTTGAATGCTTGAATGAATAGGTGAATAAGTGAACATGATCAATGGGGGTTGAAATGAGGTGAAAATCACTTATTTATACACACTTGTGCCTTAGTTAACTATTCATACCTCATCACAGGCCGACATCAAGTGTTTTTAAATAAAATTCTAAAAGGAAATTTAAAATATTTTGAATTTGGGGTCACGGGGGACTCATTCGCCACCGATGGTGAATGGGTCCCACCTAGGACCTAAAAATGTGTGTTAGGAAATATATTTTATTTAATGTTGTTTGTCGGGATAATACTAGAAAATAAAGTTAATTAAGAATATGAGAGCATAAAGAGGTGAAATAAAGCATGAGAAAGGGATACATAGTGAAGATATGCCTAGAAATGCATGAAATATTGTTACAAGACTTTACAAAACTTCAAAATAAGACTTAATAATGAATAAAAAGGTGATTTTTAGGTGAATTGTAATTAATAGAGTCTAGAAGAGTGTAGAAATGTCTTACAACACTTCACAACACCTTCATAGGACGTCATTATTTGAATTTTAGTCCCTAAATAAGCATGTTAAACCCATGTCACAACATAAAATTTGAGAAAAATAGACAAACACCATGAAACAAGACCTAAAAGGCCATGAAAATGATAATGGGCCATTTTTCTACAGCACAGTAGTACTTCTTTTTGGGACATCAGTGGAAGACAATTAATGTAGAATAATGAAGTCTAATATTTTGATGTTGGTTGTTATCCTCAAAGCTTATTGCAGGTATCCTTGCTATCTGGACATTCATGTAGTATGTTACAAGTTTTGGTGTGTCTAATTGTGTTTCTCCGGTTGGTACTAAAATTGATGGATACAAATATTTGGTCTTGATGGTGGCATTCCCATTGGCTCCAGAATATATTTCATGTAATTCAAATTTTTCTATCTTTTGGTAATTATGCTATCTTATGTATGACCTATTTATGGGTCCCATGGTAATATGGTAAAAATATCTCTATGTGCAACCTATCTTTTAGGATTGGTGCTAGCATGCCAAGTCTTATTGAATATTTCAAGGTTGTTCTTTAAGTCAACATGTTATGTGCTGACCTAATTCAAATTGTGTCTGACCAACTTAAGATATTATGAAGACATTGTGTTTGGTCGACTTAGGAGTTTATGGAAGCATGGAATGGTATAAGTAAAATTTTATTCTCTTCGATGAAAGAAAGTGTGGTGAATGTGAATCTAAAAATCCAAATATTGTGAAGTGTGTGAATAGATAAAAGGGTGCGAAGGACTATGTGATTAGAAAGTTGAAGGCAAGTTTCAAGAAGAAGTAATATGTTTTGTAGAGGTTGTGCAAGGAAGGTGGATAGAATATTCTTGACTGAATCTACTATAGACTGATATTGTTCTCTTAACTAGAACTGACTTCATGCACATGTAGATGAAGCTTCATCAGTTCATTTTTTTAGTGAGACTATTTTATAATAAGATGTTTTAATTCTGTAGTGAGCCCACCGATAGTGAGCCTTACCTATAGTAAGAAATTTGGTAGTGAGCCCTTGTAAAAATCACCATAACTAGTGTCACCTTAATCGGTGTTCTATAATTAAGAAGTAGCATTCTTCATGGTTTTTCCCTTCTTGGATTTCCACGTAAAATTTCAGTGTTTATTGTGCATGGTGTTGTTGTTTTCTTTCATGTTCATATCTATTTGATTATTATCTAATTAATGGCTCTAGGAAAATTCACCGCCAACAATTAACCGAAGGAAAATTCATCGTCAACAATTCACCGTGGTAAAATTCACCACCACCAGCAATTCACTGCCATGAAAAATTAATTTCCAAAAATTCATGCAATTAATTTTTTGCGTAGTGAATTGTCATGATGGTGAATTTTTCTATGGTGAATTGTTGGTGGTGAATTTTTTGTCGATGAATTGTTATTGGTGAATTTTTCGTATGCCATAATTAATATAAGCTTGCTCTGGATTAATTAAAGACAAGGAAATTATTTTATGGTAACTGATTCACCACCCCTCTTAGTTATCCAAACTATTCAACAATTGGTATCAGAGCTTGGTCCCTTGTAGATGGAGCTTAACCACTTGAGGGTGATCTTGGTAGCTTGAAAAAGATGGAAGGAGATAATTGTACTTTGAGGAAGAACTGAAGATAATGTTAGATGATATGGAAAGCACAAAATATAAAAATGAAGAATTGAAAGACAACATCAAGGAGGAAAATTCTTGTATCTTAAAACTAAGAGAGAAAATCCATAAATTTAAAGCAAGACATAGAGAAGTAAACAAGGAACTAAAGGAGTCAGAGGAAATTATTGTGAATTTAAAGCAGCGATTGGATGAATGTAAGAGGACTGAAGAAGATCTCAGAGATACCATCAAATAGAAAACGGAAGAATGGAAGAAGACTAAAGAAAATATCAAGGATACCATCAAACAAAAATCAGAAGAAAATGATAAGTAATTAGATCAAGAATTAAGAAGGCTAAAATTAGAAGCAAGAATATGTGAAAGTAGCATAATTATAGATCAACTCTTGTCCCTATAGAAATGTAACAAGGATAAGGGAGGACTTGGCTTCTCTAGTGAAGACTCAAATCAGAACACTAAGGGAAAATACAAAGTAGTTGAAGCTAAAGTGAGATCTGTTGTAACAAGCATGGCTCAAAACTCTAGAACATCTACAAAAGGACCCTCGGTCAAGCAACCAAATGCTCAAAGGTACTTATCATTTAATGGCTATTGTTTTCTATGCAAAATTTTTGGACATAAGCTTGTAGAGTGTAGAAGCAAGAAGGAACATAGTAATCAATACTCTAATTGTCACAAGTTTGGTCACAAAGCAACTCATTGTACAATTCAATTATCTAATCCAACTAGTAGGAATTTAATGAATAATATATTTCATGGTAATTGTTATTTATTCCATGGTTAAGGTCACAAAGCTAATTAGTGTAGATCTAGGGTTCACTCAGTTAAGTGGGTAAACCCACAAAAGTGGTTTACAATTCCAGTGAGGAAGGAAAAGTTGCAAAAAACAACCCCATGCAAAAAAAAAAAATTAGGGGTTTGAATGAACTTTTGGTTCGGGAAAACCCAAAGGGGGTTCAATAGAACCCGCTGAGAGAACTCATTTAATGATGGGGCCCACCATTCCTAGAAAAAATCCAAAAGAAAAGGATTGTGCAAAGGGGGTTCGCTCAAACCCTACTTTGAGAAAACCCTGGTTTGAGTAAACCCTTGTTTGAGCGAACCCCCTTGGTTCACTCAAACCCCCCTTTTCCCCCCTTCTCCCCCTCAAGCACCAAAAAAGTCTATAATTTTCCACCTCGAAGCTTAGATTGAGGATGAAAATGGAGGAGACTTCATAGACCCAACGGGATGATTGTAGTCCTCAGAACGAGCTATCCAATGAATATAATTTTAATTTGTTTTCGTTTTATTATGTATTTTTTTTTAGTTTTATTAAACATAGGTTTTTCACCCAAAAATAATATCTTTGTTCTGCACATGTGGAAAAATAGTAGACTATCAAAAAATAAAATAAAAATGAGTGCACCGGATATTGAAGTCCTTGATCCAACAAAAAAATTTTGAATTTTGATACATAAAAAAAGAGTTACATGCTATATAGTCTGCGTATGTCTGAATTGTAATTGGTTTGACTTCGAAACTTGATTAAGGAAAAAATATTCAATAAAAAACTATGAAACCAATTGGAAGAACTAGATATTGTAGTTATAAATCTAAATTTAAAAAAACAAGGAATTTTATCCTTCATGGAAAAAAAATTATGTGTTATACGGTGAGCGTCACTCCTTAAAAATGTTGTTTATTGAAAAAAAATAGTTTTCAAAGGAGATGGAAAAAGAAGTGCAATTGGATTCCAAAAAAATTGAAAAAAATATATTTAGAATCTATAGACTAAATGTCACAAATCACTAGTTCATGTCATCTTCAAATTCCTCATGGTTTAGCCACTATAGGTGCCCAAAAGTGAAGATGTAGTTAAAAAAAATATTTTAGTGTGTAGTTTGGCCAAAAATTGTAAACCAGTATTGTGGGATCACCCAACTTGTCAGGACAAAGATGTTACAAGTCTAGTCAACTTGGAAATTATGCTAACACATGCAAATATGTTTCTCTGGAAAAGCCTAAAGACAAAAAGAAGGCTGCAGAATTAGATGAACCTAAGAAGACCATCATGGTTTGGAAGTAAAAGGAATTGAGTGTGGGTTGCTCTTCTGTGGTATCAGATCTCAATACAAGTGCTTCTGAAATTTGAGCCAACTTCCTTGGCTCAAGGGGAGTTTTCCAATGCATATCTTGATGGATTCCCCCTCTCCGAAGTAATATTGATGTTTTTTCAACATGACCAAGTTTGATCTATTTGGTGATGTATGTTGAATCCTAATCCGGCTGATTGAAAAGGGTGATCCCACAAAGTTGGTTTACAATTTCTGGGAGATACTGATTTTTGCTGAAATCACATATTTTTAGAAAATATAATGATTTAAGCATTTAAAAGTTCCATTTAAATAATTCCAATTGAAGAGTTTTTTATCAAACTACCTTAGATCAAACTCCCTTGGATAGAACCTCGCTAGTTTTAAACCATACCTATAACAGAGTCTCCTTTACACCTATAAAAATGTTGATAAAAAACTATTTTTGATTTACCTTTCAGGGGATCAAATGAATTCATTTAAAATTTATTTTCTTAAGTATGGAGTACTTATTATAATCTTCCCAAAAATTATAATTTGAAATAAATTTAAATTTATTATTAGGGTATGTGCAGGATCATGATGGGCCAAATAGGCCCTTAAGTGGCAATGAAAATTCAGAAAAATCAGAGTTAGGAAAATTGACATAAAAATTTGAATAAGTTATCTATATTATTTCAAAAACATGTAAGAATAGAATTTGTGGGAAATTGAATGTAGTTTCTAAACTACTAGGTTTATTTTTCTAAAAACAAAATCTATTTGGTGAAAATTTGAAATTTCAATGCAGTATTAATTAAATTTTAGGAAAAAAATAAGAAGTAGGTGTCTATCTGACCACCCTAACCATAATAAAATGATAATATTTTTTTATGAGATTTTAGATA
>VDFB02000003.1:370320853-370447083 GCA_007258455.2 Sequoia sempervirens | reverse complement strand
TTATAGTTTGCATTACGTTCATCATCTGTTGGGTTATTTAGATTAATATAGATTTGTTAGTCTAACCATATTTTCTATTGTGACAATATAGATTTCTCATTTGACAAATTTTGTGATATTTTGGCACGATTGATCATGGACCTACTGCAACAATAGCCAGCTTTGATCCTTTCAGAGAGGTATGCGAAAGATTACAGTAATATAGATTGGTTATTCTAAGCATCTTTTATTCTAAGCATCTTTTCTATTGTATGTAGTTTAACTGCTAGCTTGATGGTTTGTACAGGTGCTTGTTAGTCCAGAACATGAACATACTACTCTTGTGGAAGACTGTGCCCTGAATGCCTCCAATAGGAAAATTTTGTAAAATTTCAATTTTGAAATGTGAAACAATGTGAGAAGGCCATAACTGTGTATTGAGACAATTCTATAGTAACTTATTGTAATTAATCAAGCTACAACTGGAGGTTTTCTTCCTGGTTCTTTCCTACTGGTATGCTCGTTTGAAATAGGTTTTTTAATATCTCCTATTTATATATAATAGATTATAGTGGCTTGCCACTTTTTCCCAAAAAAATTAAAAAAAAGTCATGTGAAAGTCATTTCCAATGTAATTGAGTCTTTGATCTAGCAAAGTGGAAACAAGGTATTTGGGTGTGCATATTGTTCAAGCTAATTGAGTAAGATTTTTCTGATGCATGAGCTAGGTGGCTTTAAACAACATAATTACAATTAAATATGATGTTGTTATAACCTGCACAAGCTTGATCCAACCTTTTAGCACTTACAATTGCAATTACAACATAATCTTGCTACCTTTTAGCACTTTAGACTCGTAAGGGAAATCATCAGTCCAATGTAGCTCAGAGTGATTTGGAGTATTTGGGTGCAAAAGAGGATCATCCCTGGTGTAAACGTACCCATATGGATATGTTGGAACAGTCCGTTTGGTCGTATGAGTTGCGGAATGAAAGTTGCACCACTTTGCAACTTTACACTGCTTGCATCTAGCAACTTTTCCCTCCACTGAAAAGTCATCACCACAGGAAGACACCTCCGAGATAGCAAAAACCAAGAGAGGTTTATGTAGATGGTCCCAACACGATCCTGTATCCTCTAAAAGAGAGTCTGTATTCCCCATGGTCTCCAAGAAATAGACCTTCAAATATTTCTTCCTTTTAGCACTTTGGACTCTTAAGGGAAATCGCTGGTCCAATGTAGCTCAAAGTGATTCGGTGTATTTGGGTGCAAAAGAGGACCATCCCTGGCGATAGCGGTAACCCATCTGGACATGTTGGAATAGTCCATTTAATTCGTACAAGTTGTGGAATGAAAGTTGCACCACTTTGCAACTTTACACTGCTTGCATCTGGCAACTTTTCCCTCCACTGAAAAGTCATCACCATACGAAAACGCCTCCGAGATAGCAAAAACTGAGAGAGGTTTTTGTAGATGGTCCCAACATGATCTCGTAGCCTCTAACGGAGAGTCTGTATGCTCCACGGTCTTTGAGAAATAGCCCTTCAAATATTGCTGACTTTTAGCACTTTGGACTCTTAAGGGAAATCGTCGGTCCAATGTAGCTCAGAGTGATTCGGCGTATTTGGGTGCAAAAGAGGACCATCCCTAGCGTAAAATTACCCATATGGACGTGTTGGAACAGTCCATTTGGTGGTATGAGTTGTGAAATGAAAGTTGCACCACTTTGCAACTTTACACTGCTTGCATCCGGCAACTTTTCCCTCCACTGAAAAGTCATCACCACAAGAAAACACCTCTGAGATAGCAAAAACTGAGAGAGGTTTTTGTAGATGGTCCCAACATGATCCCGTAGCCTCTGACGGAGAGTCTGTATGCCCCATGGTCTCCAAGAAATAGCCCTTCAAATATTGCTGCCTTTTAGCACTTTGGACTCTTAAGGGAAATTGCCAGTCCAATGTAGCTCAGAGTGATTCGGTGTATTTGGGTGCAAAAGAGGACTATCCCTAGCGTAAACGTACCCATACGGACATGTTGGAATATTCCGTATGGTGGTACGAGTTGCGGAATGAAAGTTGCACCACTTTGCAACTTTACAACATTTTGCATCTGGTAACTTTTTCCCTCCTTTGAAAAGTCATCACCGCAGGAAAACACCTCCAAGATAGCAAAAACGAAAGAGGTTTTTGTAGATGGTCCCAATATGATCCCATAGCCTTTGATGGAGAATCTGTATGCCTCACGGTCTTCGAGAAATAGCCCTTCAAAAATTGTTTCCTTTTAGCACTTTGGACTCTTAAGGGAAACTAGTGGGCAACAGAGTTAACTTCTTCACAAACTTGGTTTGAAGTAATTTCATTCTTTTTTGTGCATTTGAGAGACATTTTGACTGGAGGTCGGTCTATGAGCCCTATTCTATGATATTACAAAAAGGTATTGTGGACCTATATTAAGCTACCACTCTCAATATCATACAAATTGAACCCTGGCATCAATAGACTCTGTATATCAAGCTACCACAATTCTGTTGATGTTAGCAGCTTCGTCAATCTCTTCCAGTCATTCTAGCACATGATAGAGCTTGGAAAATAGAGAAGGAAGTCCACTAGCAAAGAGGAGAGTAGAGTCTGCTTCAAGAGTAAAACATGGCACTTGTTAAGACTAAGCCCGCCCAACCATACAAAAGTGGCATACAATATAGCCAAGTCCACTCCAAGGAAATGATCAATGGCTTGGTATAAAGCAAAGTCCGTTAGCAATACATAAAGGAAAGTCCGCCCTTGTTTCTTGGCACAAACACTCAGCAAAGCCCACCCATGTTAAGAAAGGGATGTGTCAAACATGATTGAAGTCTGCCACATGTCTTGGCCATGAAACTTGACAAAGTCTGTGCTTACCAAAGAGTGACATGGCATAAAAGATGTAATCTTGCCAAATCCGTTTCAAAAGGATAATGAGTGTCCACACTTAGAAGAATATGAACATGGAAAGTGAATGAGTGGAGTCCGCTCAGCATGTTAAGTCTGAAATGGCAAGAGAAAAGAGGAAGTCTGCCAGCCTTAAAGTGAAATTGAGCTCGCCCCTCATTTGTAAAGGGTGGAGACAGTGTATAGAATTGTTGTGATAGACTATTTCTGGTAATAAAAGCTCTTATGCATGATTTGATTTGAACCACTTTTATTGTCAAATAGTGTGCATGGTTGCATAACTTCTTCCACCATAGATTGGAGATAGATTAGAATTAGATTACACTTGGAATAAAATTTTCTTTGAAATTTTGTTAGATGAATGCAAGATTTGATAAGCATTGATTTATGGTGGAACTTTTGCTCATACTTTCTTTGAATGGATGATTTTCATTCAATGCGTAAAGTTAGCCTGAGCTTACTCTGTGGATTCTTAACTTCTGTCTGGATAAATATTGTTCAATTGGAAGGTAGTTATTCATGATATGAAAACCATAAACACATTTCCTTGAAGATTGCAATGGCTTTGAGTAGTTGGCACGATTACTGCGTGGTGAAACAAAGTTTGGTTTCATTTCACCAAGTCAATACCGTCTCTTGAATTCTTAGGAAGTAGATTAGAACTTCTGACCCCTTGTCTCCTTTTTCAGTTTGTTTGATCTGCAACACAAATAAAAGAGCTTCATTGTCCAAACCTTCATTGTGAATTGAAAAAATCCAGCGTAAGTCCCCTTGTGATTACTAGCAAATCACAATGCCCATTGCGCTTACCACAAGTCAATACCTAACATAAGAAACCTTGGAATCGCCATATGATCTTCTCGCAATCTTAGCATACGGGGTGGTTTTTCAAGAGAGGATAGGGTGTCTCTGGGAATTTTTATTCTGATGTACGAGTGTGTCATAAAACACACATCAACAGGTTAAAGATAAGGATTTGACAATGCTTTCCATCAATGGTTTGCCATTGTCTTGGGAGTCCTATATTGAAGGAATTAGTGCAAGGTCCAAACTCCCAAAGTTTGATGTTTCTCCACAAAAGAATGAATATTTGTTTTGCTCAGCATTGTCAAGCAATGTACCCACTGACACCAACACTTGGCTGATCGATAGTGGTTTTCTTAGAAAGAGGGAGTTGATTATGAAGAAACATTTTCTCTTGTTGCTCATTACACTTCTGTCAGAACTATCACTGCCCTTGCTGCATCAAGAGGATGAAAGATTCATCAAATGGACATGAAGACAACTTTTCTCAATGGCATGATTGAGGAAGAAGTTTACGTCGAGCAACCTGATGGTTTTGAGGTTCATGGGAAGGAGTCACATGTGTGTAAGCTGAAGAAGGCCTTGTATGGTCTTAAGCAGGCTCCTCGTGCATGGTATGAAAGGATTGATTGGTACTTGTCTATTTTGGGCTTCTTGAAGAATGATGTTGATTCAAATCTCTATTTCAAGGTAATCAATGGTGATGCATTAATATTGGTACTAATTCATGCTTCTAGGCTACATATATATACTATTTTTACATGTTTTCTCCATTGTTCGGCCCCTACACTACAAGTAAATGGTTGCATAGTGTGTGGAATGAGGGGGCAGCAAGCCTGTAATTGAAATCTTTTCATCTATCAGCATCTAGTTGTTACTTATGCAATGTGAAGTAATGCTTTGAGTTTGAAAGATGTTGATCCGGTGGACATTTTTCAGTGAAAATTGAAGTGTCTCATTTTTCTCCAAAATCTGCACCATCAGAAAGAGCTCAGCGTCCTGGTTCCAACGCAACTCGAACGGAGCAAAAAGGAGTCCGTTTGCACGAGTTATGGCCGGTCAAACTAGGATCAGGGGCGTCTAGGAAGCGGAAAAAAATGATTGTTTCGAAAATCGACGAAAGCAGTGTCAAGTCGAAGAGCTCGTCGAGACGATTCCGACGGTGTTCGTTTCGTCGAAAACCGACATCGTATGCTCAACTTATCAGCGGTCAAAGTTTGCAGTTGACTTGTGAAGGTGGACCGTACGGATGCTGACGTCAGCAGTCAGTCCGTACCGTACGGAACCAATCAAAATCTGCCACGTGTCCATCCGTACGGTGACATGGCATCTCGTATTCATCAGCGTACAGGTGGCAGTACACGTGGCGGTCCAGTCAGCAGTTTGGGCAAATCAGAATTTGACACGTGGCGTGATGAGTTGGCAGAAGGTACAGTCCGTATGCCAAGTCAGCATGCCACGTCATCGCACAGTACTCTGAGTCAGCGGACATGTGGCAGACGATTCAGCGTTGATGTGGCATCCAGGTGGCATCTACGTGTCTTCGGCAACGAATGAACTAATGACACGTGGCATTTTGTACTCCAATCAGCATTTTACGATTGCATCCCAATCAGCGTCCAGGTCATTAGCATTAGCGAATTATGCTGCGCCACATGGCATTGCCTCGGTCTCTGCTCTCCGGTGGTTTCAAAATTCATTTGTTTGTTCAAAAAATATTTCGTTGGTTGGGGTTGGAACCCACAACCTTCTCCTCACCACTCGGCCGGCTTGCCGTTGCGCCAGACGTCACGCGCTTTACTATATATAGCCGGCATGTCTTTTTGTTATTGATTTGTTTGAAATTCGTGGTAACAAACCAACGGCCGGTGGTTTGAACCCGCAACCACCGGCCCACTAAAAGGTCTGGTGGCCGTTGAGCCACCAAACGCGTTTAGAATATATATGGATATCGGTTAATTTTGATACGGGTTTTAAAACCGAATGCCTTAGAATTTAAACAAACTCCCCTAATTTTAAATTAAAAGCAAACCTATAATCCTTTTTAAAGGATTAAATCAAAACTAATTAAATCTCCTAAGCCCGAATAATGTTAAATGGAAGGGCTTAAATTATTTTAAAGGAGATTATTAAATGTTTATTATGTAAAAGGGGGGATATTTTGAAGATTTTTATGTGTAAAAGGGAGATTGTAAAGATTTTTATGTAATTTTGGAGAGATAAGGAATATCTTGTAAATCAATTGGTTAAAGGCCAAATTGAGGAAATTATTTGTATAAAAGGAGGGCTTGAGGTGAGGATTGTAATCAAGTTTTTTTTCAGGTGATGAAGTCCTGATGCTGAAGTGACGAAAGAGGAGTCTTGTTGAAGAGTTTTCAAATCATTCTTGCATATCAGAGCGTCGTTACGCTGCCGAAGTGCTTGGAGAATGGTGGTGCTTTTGTAATCGATTTTGGAGTTAATCGGATCGGTCTCTCTATTGGAGTGGACCCGGAGACGTAGTCACATTCTGTGACGAACTCCGTTATCAAGCATTGTTTGCACTTCTCTTCTTCTCTCTCTTTCTGTCTCTCATTTCTTTTCATTTTGTTATAATCACCTTGATTACGTTCTTTATGTTATTTCCTTAAGTTAATTTCATTTTAATTAACTTGAAATAAACATTGTAAAGCATTGTAAAAGTTAAGCATTTAAACTGCAATCTAGTCTAGATCCTATACAGATCAGATGTGCAATGCAATGTAATCAATAATATGAATAAATTTTTAATTATTAGTTATGTAATGTGAAGTAATTGCATAACTGCTTAGGTTGACTTTGTAAAAACTATATTGTAATTGAAATTTTTTCAACTATCAGCATCTAGTTGCTACTTATGCAATGTGAAGTAATGCTTTGAGTTTGAAAGATGTGCAATGCAATGTAATCAGCAATATGAATAAACTACATAATATAACCATTCTTTTTATGCTATTGTACATCAAGATATTTAACCATTGCTCACTTGATTAAATTTTCAAAGAGTTTAATTATGCACATGAGGAGGTAATTAAATTTCGATTGTCAACTTCTATATATGAAATTATCCAATAATCAAGTGTATGTCCATATACAAAAATGGCATCAACGCCAACTCAAACAAAATTTTACAATATGTGGCATATGCCATCTCGGTATCTATTCAATATTTACATGCCAAAATGTCTATCTCATCCTAAACTACTGGTGGATCATCAAAATGGAGCCTCTTTGAAGCACTCGTTGCCTCTGAAGGTATTGCACAAGAAAAAGTCAAACCACAATTGAGATTAGTTATACTATAATTTAAAATCAAATAATTAACATCAAAATCAATATACATTAAATTATAATTGAACTCTAAAATTGTAATCTTGATTACCTGAAATATCTATCTCTTCAAAGGGTCAGGAGTTCTAGAATATGCCCCTCTCAAAGAACCGACCAAACCATCTTTTGTAATTTCAATCTATATAGGTGAACAAAAACATAAAAGTGATCCAAGTTAGCATACAATTGTCAGTAATAGGAACATATAAATACCAAACACAAAATAAAATGAACACATACTTCTTTAGGTTGATATTTTTATTATCTCCTTTAGGTGTTTCGACACCTCCTCCTTGAGGTGCTTCAACACCTACTCCTTCAAGTGTTCCAATACGTACTGCTTCGGGCATTGTGGCACTTGTCAACAAGGACGTATAGCTCATAATTCTTTGCATAAAAATGACAAGTACATATGAAACTACCAATCTATGTCAATGTATGTATAATCAATATAAGATCTTAAAATTCTTAATTCAATCAAATTTGAGTTCAATTACCTTCCCCTTATCCAACATTGCACTTCCATAATCTAGACAAGGTTGCACCTCGTCGCACTAGGTATTTCCTACAAGAGGAAAATAAGACAAACATATAAGTTATTATATAATTTCATTAATGAAAATTCAAATGACAAGAAAGTCTATAATAAATAAATGTAAATGAGTGAGTGCAAAATAATATACTATGTGCATGTCAAGGCCAAATGAAATGGCCCTCAGGGTGCTATCCGTCACTTGTGTTAGCTCCTCCTTGGACATCAACTGTTAAATAGACCATGTAAATAAATATTAGTACATTATACTATCTCTTATTAATATTCATTTAAAAACAAATGCAAGTTATGAATTCACAACTTAAATTTTACCTATGTCACTATTCCAATGTCCCCCTCTCTACCAGGAGAGGACTCTATACGGTGTGCTCCACTCCCCTGCGTCTGATCTATAATGTCCACATCATGGAAGTCATAATCAGAAGTGTCCAAGGGATGCTTGGCATGTTGTACAAGAGGACCCAAGCATATCTAGTGGCACATGGAGCAAGTATGTGGTACACAAATATGTGGACCTGACGAGGATGACGCAACAACACTCGAGCCATCACCAACATCACCAGAATGTGGCTAAGCTACTACAAAAGCATGTGAAACCAAAAGACCACTCAAAGAGTGAATAGCGTGGATAGTCTGTGTGGCCACATCCTGCATAATATCTGGATGGAATATTGAAGGTGGCAGAGGAAGGGGAGGATGGGGAACATATGGGCGGGGTATTACTCTAACTGCCCCTGGTCTATCTTGGGGCATACCTCCACCAACGCCCTTGAAGGGTTTAATGTCAAAGTAATTGACATGATGCCCTAACACAAACTCAACATATAATTTTTTTATAAAGTAAAATGGTAAATCACAATTGTTGTTTAGTGGTTTCAAAAAAAACATACACCAACAATCCCAAAAGTTTTCTATAATGTCTCTATGAGTGCACCATTTTATAGAAAGTTTTGGTTTATTAACATTAACCGGCAAACCAGTGTGGGGGTTAACAAATAAAGAGGCTATTTGGGCTTTGGTTATTCTGAGATCTTTCACATCATCATAGGACAATCCACATGCATAATATTCTCTCATGTCTTCTCGCCACGAATGAAAGGAATTATGTTGCGAGAGGGTTTCTATGTTTTTAATTATTTATTTCATTGTGTTTGACATCTAAGATAATCGAGGGACTCTCGTATAAACTTAGAAATGCCCCTTAATTGTTGCAATTTTTCACAAATTAATTCTTCAATTGATGGTTGTGGAGGTGGTGGAGCATTTGGCATTTGTGCATTTTCATTGTCAGTAGCCATAATGCCTGATTAAAGTTAAAAACAAATTAATCTAATTAAAATTAGACAATATAAATGAAAATATTATAAAATACCCTAGTTTTAAAAAAAAATCCAACAAAAACCCTAGTTTTTAACAAAAATCTATAAAATTCTGTAATTTTTAATCCAAATACATAAATAACATTATTTTTAAATCAAAATCCATTACAAACATTCAATTTTCATCAAAATCCATACTAAACTCATTTTTTTCATAAAAAATCTATCAAAAACCCTATTTTGAAAAAAATCTATAAAAAATTAACTAAAATTACACAAATCTAATTGAAAATTTGATTAGAGCAAAGAAAAACCAAGAATCTAACGTTTTGAAGATGGATTTGCACGAAATCGGATATCTAATTTGAGGAATGAAGTTTTCACTATGTGCCTGTGGTTAAACAAATGTGAAATGAGTTTTAATCAGGCCGAAATGAAATAGATATGTGTGTCGCAAATTGGATATTTGATTTGGATCGAATATCCGATTTGGATCAAATATCCGATCCAAATCAGATATCTGATATGGAAATCTAGGTTTGGGATTTGCTTCGGTAGTGTGAACTGACACCCAAGCCACATAAAGTCAACTCGGCATTTTTGCGTTTTTGAGTCGATGAAACATGTAATTTTTTCTCCATTGCCACTTTTTGGCATACCATGATCCTGTACATACCCATTATATTTATTTTTTATTTCTAGTGAATGTAGGTTTTTTTCAACTTAAAATCAAGCTCTATTCTGTATATGAGGAAAAATAGAAGATTATAAAATAAAATTTGAAAAATATGAGTGCACCAAATATTGAAGTCCTTGATCCAACAAAAAAATGAAAATTGAATTTTGATACATACAAAAAATGTTGTGTTATATAGTGAACCTATGTCTGAATTGCAATTGGTTTGAATTTGAAACTTGATTAGGGAAAAAATATTCAATAAAACACTATGAAACCAATTGGAAGCACTAGATATCATAGTTACAAATCTAAATTCAAAAAAACTAGAATTTTATGCTTCATAAAAAATAAATTGTGTTATATGTTGAGTGTCACTCCTTAAAAATGGTATTTATTGAAAAAAACTAGTTTTTGAATGGAAAAAGAAGTGAAATTTGATTCCAAATTTTTTAAAAAATATATATTTAGAGTCTATAGAAAAAATGTCACAAATCACTAGTTTGCATCATCTTCAAATTCCTCACGATTTAGCCGCTATAGGTGCTTGAAAGTGAAGATTTAGTTAGAAAAAATTAGTTCAGTGTCCAGTTTGGGAAAAAATTGTAAACTAGTATTGTGGGATCACCGAAAAGCAAAGTAAAAATTGATGGCATCATCGATGTAACCTTTTGGCAAAAAAATTATCATGAGAAATTAAGGATAAAAGGTGGAGTTTCAAATCATTTCTCACAGTTTGCAAATAAGGAGAAGAGGTTTCATTGAGTGATAAAAGGATTGAAGAAGCTAAGCGCAACGATGAAATCAGTGTTTGTTAACTATGAATCTAGTGGTGGTATTCTACTAAGACTAAAGGGAGTAAAGTTGGATGAATTTGATCATCAAAAGATGAAGGAAATGGAACTAGGGTTGAAGACTGATGAACTACAAAATGTAAGTGCCCTGGGTATGGATTTATGGGGAGAATTCCCCTAGTTTTCTGACAAAGGGTCTATCTTGTTCTTGTTGAGTCAATTCAAGGATGGAAACATCATTTTGGACAAACCCTATCTAATCTCTAAGGAAGACATTAAAGCTATTACTAGATTATGTACTGTTGGTGACCTCCTTGGGAAGAAAATGGTGAAATATAGAGACCAAGAGGAAAATACTGATATTGACAAAGACCCCTAAGCTCTACTAATAAATACCATTGTCGATCCTGCAGTAAGGTATGTTGCATATGGTATCACTTACAAAATCTATTTCCAAAATCATGAAGTTTCTACGTTGGCTATCGATGTGTATCTTTCACATAAGATGGTGAAGGAAAATAAATAGTTTGACATGTGTAACCTAATAATGGAAAACCTAATTGAGAATGTCAGAATGTCTTTGGTTGAGAGTTATCCCTTCCGGTTTGGGTCTTTTCTCATATGTTTAGTATTTTAATTTTTCAGTTTGCTATCGTTAAAGGAGAATGTTAAGTGGATGTCTGGGATCCCTATCAGAAAGAAAGTTAACAGATATTTGGAATGTATGGAAGATAAAGCAAGTGCATGCAAATTTTGTTTCTCATCCTTATAGATGAATTTGTGCTCGAGTGTGATAGTGTCTACTACTATGCTTATTAGTTAGTTTGAGGAGGGTTCCTCCTTCGGTAAGGAGTTAGAGGTTGTCATTGATGGTTTCCCTCCATAACCCAAAAGTAGAAGAATTAACACAAAGGATGTCATCACTATCTCAGAAGAAAAGAAGAAGGAAGAAAAGTCTCTGCCTAGATCTAACTCTTTCGATCTAGATGAAGTTTGTTCGGTGTTAGATGAAGGTGATATGAAAAATATTGGTGAAATGTGGCATGCTTTCTCTCTAGTCAATATGCCTAGAATTGAAGATGCTTTTGTTGATTATATGTTCAAAAAGGGTATTACTATTTCAGTTGTTTTTGACTCATTACCAGATGATATGGTAGAATTTTTTGAAGAAAGGTTGTTGTGGGAAGGATCTGAAGGTCATAAGATCTAAGCTATGATTGAGAGAAGGTGTGTCAAAATCAAAAAATAATTATCCAAACACATTAGTGAGACAAGGCAGTAAGGAGATTTCTGACATCTTCAGGTATTGTCTCTAGTGGCCTGCTACTGTTGATAATTTTAGAAACAAAATTGAAGCTATTGAATGTTAAATGAATGATATGGGGAAGTGTTTTGACTTCTTCAAAGATAAAGATTAAAAACAAAGAATAAGAGTTGAAGAGTTGCAAGTTGAGTTATTGTCTACTTAGAGATAGAGGGAAGATTTGGTTAAAAAATTTGGCTGGTCAAATAAATTGTTGAGGTCTGGTTGGATCATCTCCCCAGGATACTTTATGATGCAGAGAATTGTGAACTTCAGTGCCTTTCTCTAGACTGGTCATCTTCATTTATGTTGTTGACTCTACTGGATATTATTTTTTCTAGAATGGTTTCTATAGTGCAAGCTTGTAAGATGGTTCTTCCAACTGTGAGCAAAAGGTACAAGAAAAAAATTGATGTGAAAAGTGTTATTTTTACTTGATCTCCTAAATGTTCTTACTTGGACCTTTACCGTTGATGGAAAAAAGGGGGAGAAAATGAAGCAAAAAACAAAATCAAAAAGAGGAATTGATTTTCTTGACAAAGGGGGAGCGCTTAGAATTTTGGAGTTTTGTTTTATTTATTTATTGTTGTTTTGCCATCAATGCCAAAGGGGGAGATTGTTGAGAAGTTGTTGAGATGATTTAGCATTGTTGCCATTGATGTCAAAACTTGGGATCCGAAAGCTTGTGCTCTGGATGATATACAAAAATGATCTATCATATCATGTGCTATGATGCTATGTAGTATAGATATATCATTGATCTGGATATGACAGTACTTCTTTTTGGGACATTCGTGGAAGATAGTTAATGCAGAAAATGAAGTCTAATCTTTTGATGTTGGCTTTTGTGCTCAAAGCTTATTCAGGGTATCCTTGCTATCCAGACATTCATATTACATGTTATAAGTTTTGGTATGTCTAATTTTCTTTCTCCGGTTGGTACTGAAATTGATGGATATCAGGATTTGGTCTTGGCTATGGCATTCCCATTGGCTCTAGAATATATTTCATGTAATTCAAAGTTTGTTATCTTTTGGTAATTAGGTTATATTATATATGACCTTTTATGGGTCCCATGGTAACATGGTAAGAAGATCTATACGTCAGACCTATCATTTGGGTCCAGTGCTAGCATGCCAAGTCTTATTGAATATTTCAAGGTTGTTCTTCAAGCAGACATGTTTTTTGGTAACCTAATTCAAATTGTGTTTGGCCGACTTAGTCCTGAGATTAAGAAGACATTGTGTTTGGATGACTTAGGAGTTTATGGAAGCATGGAATGGTATAAGTAAAATTTGATTCACTTTGATGAAAGAAAGTGTGGTCAATGTGAATCTAAAATTCAAGGTATTGTGAAGTGTGTAAATAGATAAAAGGGTGTGAAGGACTATGCAATAAGAAAGTTGAAGGCAAGTGTTAGGAAGAAGTAATATTTTTTTTAGAGGTTGGGCGAGGAAGATGGAAAAAATATTATTGACATGATCTACTGCAAAATGATATTGTGCTCTTAACCAGAACTGACTTCATGTATATGTAGATGCAGGGTATGTGTAGGATCATCATGGAAAAAATAGGCCCTTAAGTGGCAATAATTTTAGAAAAATCAGAGTTAGGAAAATTGACGTAAAAATTTGAATAAGTTATCTATATTATTTCATAAATCTGTAAGAACAAAATCTATAGAAAATTGAATGTAGTTTCTAAACTACTAGTTTTATTTTTTAAAATAATCTATTTTGTGAAAATTTGAAATTTCAATGCAATAGTGCTTAGATTTAAGGGAAAAACTAAGAAGTAGGTGTCTTTCTAACCAACCTAACCACAATAAAATGATAATTATTTTTTATAACATTTTAGATATAAGTAGATGACTCACGTCTCAATGTGATGCATATTCTTTTGTATTTTTTTTCCTAGTAAATAATTATTTATGAATTTTTTATTACAATTTTTAAAAAACATAAAAAATTGTATGTCTGACCACCTTAACTTGGTCAAAACTTCACGAAATTCTTTTTTTTTAATCCTATAGTATGTGAAACATAGAATGTGACACATGTTTCAAATTTAAAAAATGTTATACGTTTGAAAAGCTATAGATGTTTTTCAATCACCTATCAATCAGGACTTTAGTCGTAATTCAAATAGAAAATGAATAATAATTATTTATTAAATTAGAAGTATAGAATAATTTATATTGGTGAAAAGTTGAGAATCTTTTAAAACCCTTTTCGTTTCACAGTTTGGGTAAAAAAATCGACCATACCCTACACATACCCATCATATTGCCACTTTTTGGCTCATCATGATCTTGCACATACCCTGCAACTTCATCAATTCATTTTTGTCAATGAGACTATTTTGTAATCAGATGTTTTAATTGGCCAGTGAGCCCACCGACAGTGAGCCTTACTTGTAGTGACCAATTTGGTAGTGAGCCCTTGTAAAAATCACCTTAACCGGTGTTCTATTCTTGAGAATTAGCATTCTTCATGGTTTTTCCTTTCTTGTGTTTCCACATAATTCATGTTGTTGTTGTGTGCTTTCATGTTCATATCTATTTGATTATTATCTGATTAATATAAGCTTTCTTCGGATTAATTAAAGACAAGGAAACTGTTTTATGATAACTAATTCACCCCCTCTCTCAGTTATTTGAACTGTTCAACACATAGTACATCTAACTCAACACTACCTAATTCATCATGGTAGAATTTGAGCCAATTTACATTTTATTGCTCTATATTTGTTACAGCTAGTGATGAATACTTAATTTTTTATAGGTACATGATAATGATATTTGCTCAAGTATAAAAGAATAGCATGGATTTGTAGGTATATGAAGATGAAAGAGTGTTGGTCAACATCCAACCAATTGTCCTAACATTTTTTTATTTCTCCTTACTAAATATTTGACTTTTTCATGCATGAGTCATGAAGATTCAAATTTACACCAAATTGGTGGAAATGAAGGAGATAAAAGTGTATACTCTACACTTTGAACACTTATTGTAAATCTATCGTAATGCTCAATTCATTAATCCCATTCCTCAACCCACTAGCTAAATCTCCTTATCAACTACCTTAGTCAAGATTGATATGTTCATTTAAGTCTCCTACTAGCCTATACTACCTAGCATAGTGCAATAAAATTTGTAGGCTAGGCCACATGTCATGGCCTATCTTGCTTGATTCAAATTTTTTATTTATTTGTTCCAAGACAATTTTATGGAAGGAAATCATTACCTTGTAATATCATGCACAAAATATCTGGAGCTAAAGGAATGTAAGCATGTATTTATTAATAGTATAAAGTATTATTAAATAATTGATGAAAAATTAAAAAATAATAAGATCAATTGAAAATATACTCAACTACACAATAGCAAAAGTGTCATTTCTACATCCATAGGATTCTCACACATTGTCTTGCTTGATGTGTATGTGGAATTTATATGTCAAATCCTTAGGAGATTTACTTATTCTTGAGACAAACTAACTTGATCATTAACTTCTTGCCTCATAGTTAAGTCCTACTAAATTTTTAATTTAACCCACTCCAAAACATGCCATAGAGGACACATACACAAAATTTCATATTTCAAATGTGTCCTAGCATGCATTGTAGAAGAACTATAAAATTATATGGCATGACTCAATTTTTTACTAGAATGTATGACACAAACTAGTTTGTGTGAGATAAAGTATAGTAGAATTATGTCACATGTACTTGACATCATATCCAATATTAAATTCTAGATCCCAATTACTGGTTGTATCTAGGTTTATATCAATGGAATGGTACTAAAATATGAAACTTATCAAGTCATTGAAAAAGTTAAGTAGTTCTATCATTCTCTAGTGTTTCAATCTCAACTCTTTTTTATATAAATTTTGGTTGTATTCATGGTTTAATTATTAGAATATGTATACCATTTTTTATAGTAAAAAAAGGAAGTTATTTTTCTCAACAAGTATGAAAAAAATAAAAAGAGAAAAAAAGAACAAAATAATTTCTTTTATATGTCTCATATTGGCTTTTGTACAACAATGAAAGAATTAGAGGTTGCATGGGTGAAGGAAAAACTTCTACATAAAAAAAGAACTTGTGATATACTTAAATATTCAATATTGTAAGCTTATGGTAAGTATTTTCTATTATGAATATATTTAGATGTATTTTTTTTATGAGTTTTAGATTTTGTAATATAAAAATATGAACAATTTTTACAATCTAAGATTAGAAAATAATAATGAACATAATTTTACTTTTTAAAAAATATTGAAAAATAACAATATTACAATATAATTATAAAAAATAAAAATAATTAATTAATTTTACAAATAATATTAAATATACATTTTAATAGATTATATTTCTTTTATAATTATTATATTTAATTTCATGCAAAGATGAATTAATAAAGTAGATGAAACAACGATGGACAAAACTCCCTTATCCTTACCGATCATCTCCAAATCAAGGAAAATGACATGGGATGTGTGATAACCATAGGAAACAAAAGATAAAGAGTGAGGTGAGGAAAGATTAAGACCAACCTTGAAATCTAGCAAGTACAACTTCTATCATCTTGTAAACGTGTTTTTGAAAATGGGAAATTACTTATTATCCATATCAACAAAAATCTAGAGCCCACATACTTGTTGAATGAAAGTGTATTCCTATTGCACAATTTACATTTTTCAAACTATTTGGTAAAGAAAAGGGAAAGGAGATTTTGTGGATACATTGTGGAGGGATAAAAAAGAAACACACCAATTTTTGTGTGGAAAGGTCTGACAACTTTTGTAACGCACTAGAGGAAAGGGGTCAATAGTTGTGCAAGGTCCAATTGTTTTTGTATCACTTGTGCTTACAATACTTAGTCTGACCACATATTTATACTATATATTATGAACAAATAATCCACATGTAGATAGAAAAATAACCAAATGTTGGTCAAAATGGACCCATAAATGAAGAAGTGAAATAATTTTTATTTTTATTTCTAAATTAAAATGTCATAACTATCAGTGCTATAAGTGTGTCATCTATAAAATAAAATGTTCATTTAATAAAATAAGATAATCATTAAAACACGTATTGTCATCATAGTGAAAAATATTTTTCTTATGTGTACAACTATTGGAGTAGTAATAAGATACTCATTAAAATATGTATTGTCATCATAGTGAAAAAATATTGTTCTTATGTGTACAACTATTGGGGCAGATGCAGGCAGTTTCTTTGTGTATCTAAGGGTTTCTGGTTCTGGTTAAAACCGGGTTATAAAGGGACCTTGGGCCCTTACTTGTTTGTATGATGTAGTCTATGTAATCATATTTTTCTTATAGTTGTTGTTGTTGGGCTACTTTTGGTATGCATTTTATCTTATTTGCAAGATGCTTTTCTTTGGCAGGGTTACAAGTCCCTTCAAAATCATTTTGTACCTAGTTTCAGGTCCCATCAAAACTTATTTTACCCCTAATAAAAAACTATTGGGGTAGCAATGTACAAGTAGTGGAATATTTCATAAATTAATAGGTTTTCCTGTCACAAATATAAAAGGTTAGCACAATAAATGTCATATATTTTCCCATTAAATGTGAATGATTTTCAAAAAAAATTAATGTTCAATTATTGGTCGATTTTTGTTTGATATAAAATGTATTTTAAATAATTATGTGTGGTTTTTATAATAAAAATATTCTTTTTGTGTTCAACTATTGGTTCATTTGTATTGAATATATGAGCTAGAGATAACAAAGATTTATGGTTACCAATAAGCATTTGGTCCATTTAGGTTGCATATAAGTTTTATTTTAAATTAAAATATGATAATCTACAAGCAACAAATGATATTATTTTGTTCAACTATTAGGAGTACTATGATTGAGTTTCTTTGAATCTTTAAAAAGTCATATTTTGGACACTTTTCATAGATGTGTTGATGTGGCAAGTAGCATTGATGAATCACACCTCCAAACTCTAGTTATAGATAGACAATAGACCAGTCCAATTTTTTTTTTTTAAATGAAGATCTTAAATATTGCATGCAATCTTACATGCTCGCAAAGTTAACCTGCACGACTATTGACTCCTCTCCCAAATGAAAGTTAGAGTTTATTAGTGTGGAGGGATCTGTCAGATGAATGTAAATTCTTATATCTGACGCTGCACCAGAAAACAATACATTTAAAGGTATACATAAAAGTTAGAAGTGAAGGTACGTAAATTCAGGAAGAGGTGGTCTGATCACCACCCATACTGTACGTAAATATAAAATTTTAGGCATGTACTTTCTGTCCTTTTCATGCCGCATTTAGAAGCATAGTGCATCTAACATGATCAATACACTTAGAGACATTAGCTTTCCACAGTCCGTTCTGATAAAAGAGTTTCTTCTAAATTCAACTGTGTGCTATTTTTTACATCAAGAAAAACCTCTCTGATCAATACACACTAACATCAAATTCAACTCTCCTTTTCGAAGGGGCGTTTCAATGTGCCATTTTGTCAATAATCGAAGCTTCCACACGGCAACGGAAAACAATGTCTCTTCAGTGTGCCAAATTGTCAATAATCGAGTCATATCTTCAACACTCTAATCTCAGTCTTCGTAAATGATTAGTACCTTGATTTTGAATCTGTCAATCAATTATGAATTTATACAGTCACACTCTTGAGAGTCCTCTCAATGTCGAAAAACCCAATAATTTATTCTAAGATGCCAATAATTCAGCCACAATTATTGTAATCTCCCGAAAACGGCTACTTTTTAACAGACTTTGTAAGACCAGGAAAGTCTTGTTTGCTTATTCCACACGTATACCGACTTTGTAATATTAGTGTAGAAAAAATCTAGTTAATTTATTTCACATCTATACAGACTTTCTGAGACGAAAAAAAGTCATTTATACATTTTCTAAAAGAGGGTTCGATATATTTTAATGAATTAATTTGTTTATATATTTAATTAAAAAATATTGTGAAAAGTATTTTAAAGTGGTAATTTTCTATAATATATAATTTAATACTTAAGTCTTTTGTATAATTTAAAAAATACATAAAATAATTATTTCTCTATATATTTAATAAAAAAGTAGAAAGGAAGAGAAAAATAGTTCCAAAAAATTGTATATATGTTTTAATAGATTAATTTTTTTATTCATTTGAATTTTAGATGATTTAAGATCATTTTAAAATATTTAAATGAATGTCTTTAAATACTAGGTAGTACAAAACAAATCACCTCACCAACAAGTAGGCTACTAAGTCAATTCTCAATAATTATGAGGAAGAGGTGAGATTCAACAATGTAGATTAAAAAAAAATCATGTCAAGTCCACATTATGTGGGATCACTCTTGTGCATCATAAAAATACATTTATGCTTCCACAAATTGTATAGAATTGTGCATAAATAAGAGTAAAGTGATGATAGATGGAGATTAAGAAATGGGCTAAACTTAACAGAAACATAATACCGCATGTCACTATTTAATTGTATTATAAGATTCTTCAAAATAGACCCAAAACTAAATGGGGATTGGCATGGGAATGCAAAATTCATCATTTAAATATTATTTGGAAAGATTTGCTTATTATAAAAGTAAAAAAGAGATGGCCATGGTACAAACAAAGAAAGGCTATTTACATTCTATTTTATTTGAAAAACATTAGATATTGTACAAACATGGCAAAAGCTGGTCACGATATAAACAAATAAAAGTAACTTTTACAAGTAAAAATGAGCAAAGATATGATTACAATATTTGTAAACAAAAAGATCAATGGTGCTAAGTGAAGGGAAATGGGAAGCCAAAAGTGGTCTTTTTGGACCTTTTTCTTTTTTCTTAAAAGAGAAACCTAAAACTTTATGAGTAATTTTAGATGCTTACAAGTTCATATTTAGAAGATGTGCTAAAGATAAAAAATGTAGTGTTCTAATGCATTTTCAAATTTGGTATTTAGATTAAGAGGTTCAAACATCAAGCACACACAAATGCTATTTTTTATCACTAAACTATATCATGGTGTTAAGGATATGCCTCCCTTTTATTTACTAAGTGTTTATTAAAAATAATTGGTGGACAAACAATCAAGAACATGTGGTACAAGCTATATGTTTTCCTAACAATTTTTTTCAAAGAGGATACATCCTAAAAATTGATCTATAAGAATTTACACACAAAAATTTAAAATATAAAATTTTTAAGGTATGGTTTGTGTAAAACATAGATCTATGTGTCCAAGATGCATATCCAATCCATTGGCTTAAAAATTAAAACTTATTCCAACCTAAGGGTACGATTCTTATTAGTGTAAAATATAAATCCTACACATTATAAAAATGGATAGAATAAAAAACTCTATTTGAACTATATCGTGGACACATTATGAATTGGTTTCAATTTTAGTAGCATGGTCATGTTATATATTTAAACACATTTTTTCCACTTTTTGACTCACCCTACCCACCATCTCCATACACATGTCATCTAATTTAACGTAAACTTTGAATTATGTATTTCTTGTTGGTTGAAATGATATACCATGTTTAGAAAAATAATTACTCCTCTCTACACAAATAATTTTTTTACCCAAGGTTTATGCTACCAAGTCTTGGCTATAGTAAAGTAACTCAAGGGTTTATGTGCATTATTTTATTCAAGGGAATTTTGATGAAATTTAAATTAGGTTCTAACAATTTCAAGTATAAATATTTCTTATCAAAAATATTATTTAGGTTTTAACTTAAAATTATAGGAAAATTGTTAATTCAACTAATTTCTTGTTCATGGGAATTTTAAGTATTTGGCATTTTAATTAATCAATTAAAGAGTAACATTTACTAAGAATAATATAACAGGTTTATATCCTACATTTAGTTGACCGATACATGTACCAACTCTAGTTGTGTGTATTAACATGGGATACCTTCTATAACTATTATTCTTGCTCCCATGACATTTAATTATATACTACAAAATATGACTTTTGTGGGTCTCTTTTGGCTAGGTAAGCTATAAAGGAGAAACCTAAAATATGATGTATTAAACGAAAATTCAAAAATATGTCATCAACTTGATAAGAAGCCAATTGTACATGTGTTTACCACATGGTGACTCTTGATAGTCATACATGAGTCCCTTTTGTTTGAAGAATCATACAAGTGTATCAAACTATTTCCTACATCCCATGAGAGAAAAACATGCATACAAGCTTACAAAAATAACCATATGAAAATATAAAATATATACCACAAGTTAACATAAGGTATACCCTAGGAAGAATATCAATAGAAAAAACCCCAACCACTACAAGCATCCACACAATGTATAATTCAATAATGAAAATATTACAATACACTTATATAGTCTCCATAAATAATTTTGAAACAAAAAGCTACTCAAATGTATCCTCCATGTTTCTAGGAATGTATTTAGACATCCTATGGAATGCTTCACATATGCACTCTTTATCTAAGAGAGTTCAATGCAATGATAATCGAGCCTTAAAATCAACGAACCAACCAACAAAACTCAACAAATATACATGTGCTTAATTTTAGAGAATCAAGCTCACACAAAATAAGGATGCTAACATAATAGTCTATCTAACTTTTGGAATATCCTAATTGTTAGTGTAATTAGGTTTTCACTTAGGGTAGATTAGTTTCTCCTGGGTGGTTTCTCTCGTGTGGGTAATTTTCCCACCTAACACTTTTTCTCATGGATTTAAAAGCCTATACATTGTGTAAATTAATCATCTCATATTTCATTTTCTCTCTGGTGAAATAGCATGGTGCTCCTCTCTATCTCGTGAAGGTTATTCAACGGTTGATTTCCCTAGGTGCTTTGAGCTCTAACACTGATTTTTATTTGATACCAATTATTTTTAGAAAAAAAACTAATGATTTAAGCCTTGAGGGGTTTCATCTAAAGGTTTCTAGATGAAGAGGGTTAGATAAGACCCCCTTAGATCAAAAACCCTTGGATAGAACCACTCTCTAGTATTAAATCATACCCACAATGGAGTATACTTCGTACCTATCAAAATGTTGGTTAAAAAACACTTTTCTTTATCTTTTAAGGGACTAAATAAAGTCATTTATGAATTATATTTTGTGAGATCGTAGCCCTCAAAGCTCTTTCTGACAAGTATAGTTTTTATATATTTTTATTTTATCATGTATTTAATTTTCAATTTTTACTGAACATAGGTTTTTCATTGAATGTCAAGTTCTTCATTCTACAAAGGTAGAAAAATAGTAAAACATTGTAAAACATTTTTAAAAAATACATTTTCTCTAGGTCTTGATGTCCTTGTTTCACCAAAAATAAAATAAAATTGGATTTCAATATATACACAACAAGTTACATTTGACAAGATACACCTATGTCCAAATTATAGTTGCAAGACAAAATTAATTCAAAAAAAATTTAACAAAAAATTATGAAAAAATTTCCTTTCCCTAGATATCAATGTTAAGAATCTTTATTTTGAAAATTATAATTTTATCCTAAAAGGATGAATTTTTTTGCTTCTATGCTTTGGAGATAGAATAACAATCTTCACTCTCTCATTAAAGAAAAACCCTAGATATCTCAATCTAAAATATGCAAAGGAGAAAGAGATCTTGCAATAGGGTTGTCCAAGGGTTTGATTATAAACTAAAAATGGGTTCACCACCAAGCTAGGGCTTGGAAAGACTATGACATGCAAGGTCTAATGATCAACCCTAATATGATGCAATACTTCACTAAATGACCTCAAAATGAATGTAAATCAAAACAAACAACTACAAGATCAGAGGTGTGCACCTGGAAACATGAAGAGGGATGAATGAAGCTATAAAATGCTCAAAATAATAATTTTAATGTGGAATAGGACTCATATGCCAGCCTGGGTGATTTAGTCCCAGATTAGGGTTTCTAGGTAGGAGCAAGTTTCTAGCAGTATAGATTCAGGATCAACAAAAATCTATAATTTTTCCTATATTGGGACTCATATGCCAAAATTGGTGTATTAGTCTAGTTAGGGTTTTTTGGAAATTCAAATTTTGATTTTTCTCCTCAATGTCTTCTTTATCCTTTCCACTTGATTTCTAGATTTGAAACCTTGATTTGTAACCTTTAGATGTCTTCCAATGATCTCGAATGCAAGGTGACAACTTTCACAACTTTTAACACTTTGAAATTTTTTTCCAAACATGCTCTTAATTGTGCCTTCAACCTAGACCCACAAATCACACACTAAAGAGAGGGAAAAATGTTGTTTTGTAAGTGGAAAGGGGTTTGCCTTGGTCAAACCCCATTTTGATAATCGAACCTTGAAATGAAATGAAATAGGAAAGGAGAGTGATGAATGAAAAAAATGTAATGTTGCAACTGACCAAACCCTAGCAATAAAGTGTTACAAACATGTATGAAGTGGCTCCAATGAATGTAGATCTTGACTCTTGCTTGAATGTGATAGATTTTGAATTGAATGCTAGCTTGAATCATAAATCCCTACATCACAAATGCTATCTCAAAAATAAAAGCATGATACATGATGAATTTCACATGATGCTTGATTGTTGAATAATTCTCTAAAACACTTGATAGTCAACACTTGAATTCTCTTGAATTCTCTTGTGAACTCAACCTTTCTATAAGAATGATCATTCAACTTTCTAGGTGTAAAATGAGTGAAAGAAACTTGTATTTATACTTGTTTATGCCAAATTTCCCAAAATTATAACACTACAAGCCAACACTAGATCTAGGAGGATAAAATCCCACCAATAATTTGAATTAATTTAATTTTGGCCCACACAAGACCCATACACCAGAAGTGGCATGTATGAGTCCCATTAGGCATCATTATGGGACATATTTTCAAAAATTCTTAGAAGGGTATGAAATCTAGACCGAGACCCAAAACCCTACGTGGGACTCATATGCCCATGGTGGTGTATGAGTTCCAGATCACTAAATTTGGACCACACAACCTAAAAACACCTAAATTATGATTTGATGTTGATTTATGTTAGGATTATCCTTGAAAAGATACATTAAATGAGGCTTGTGGATGCAAAATAAGGCCAATTAAAGCATAAAGAAGCCCAATTATTTAATCAAACCCTAGAAAAGTGTGAAAGTATGTTACAACACTTTACAACACCCTAAATAAGGTATGATCTGGTTTATTTAGTTTACAAAGGCCCAATACCTAATGTGATTGTGTTAAACACATTACAACACTAAGTCAAGGCATCATTAAGCTCAATTTTATAAGGAGGGCCTAAACAAGTGTGAAAATGTCACAGATGACATTTTTTGAAACTACACTTATCCCCCTCTTTAGTGAGAGGAGGAACCTACTTCAAACTCATATTAAAGTAGATGAAGTTGCATTAAGAGGGGTCCAAGTGTACCAATTCTAGTAGGATAGGATGGTAATGATCAAGAGGGGTGATCAATCCCACAGGATCAAGATCCCATGGAAAACCAACATAGGCACAAAATAACATACATGAAAATGATATAAAAAGCATCATCAAGGCACAAGCATACACTTCCAAAGACAATGAAAAAAGAAAATTAAAAAAAGAGGTAGGGTGGATCAAGCTTCAACCATTTGTCCAACACAATCTGGATTAGATCTATAGGATGTTTGTTCGAAAGAAGCATGCTCACTCTGAGGAAACGAAAATTTAGGCCGTCCATTAGGTGAGTAATCCAAAGAGATGAGACACATACGCACATGGACAGTATGCACTCACAAACACATGCGAGTGGCTATGGGAAAATCATGTGCTGGATGGGTTTCCCATGAAATCATACCAAAGTTATACCTCCTGATAACTTTGATAAGGTACCACAAAATAATCAACTTCGAGCTTCACGAGGAAAGTAAAGATTTGTATGCTTGGAACTCATGAAGATGGCTCCACATGCATGCAATATGTGTTATGCAAGGTATCCATATTACTAAAATTGCAATATAAGGAACGTTCAAAGGATTCTTGCTTCATTCATGTAAGGTCTTCAACTTAGGGAAAAATGTGCCTAATGTCTCCAAGAGAGGACCAATCGAAGAATAAAGGATTTGCACCATAGGGGATGTAGTGTGGCACATCAAGCCACTAAGAGGAATGCAATATTCTTAGAAAGATCACACTCTTTAAGGACATCACACCTAATGTCTACAACATGAAACATGAAATGAAAATGTGAAAGAATAATTCTAATGTATGCCTCCACTTTAAAGAAATTTCTAAACACCATGCTATGAGAAATTACTTTAAAGTAAAAAATGATAAATGCTAACAATAAAGAGGAAATGAGAGCTTACTTGGAAATCCCTATGCCAAGTCATATGTTTCCAAATGAAGATATATCATGAAAATAACAAGGGGTTTTCCCCAAAATGAAAATCCAAACACATATAAGGGATCTATGGATTTGGAGTCAGTATGTTCTTGCTACAATGTTTTTAGAGAGATCAGAATTGTAATCATTACCCAAATACTCAAAGAACTAGAAGAATGACACAAAGAGAGCAAATAAAAATAAAAACCTTTTGAGCCAACATGCAAGAAACATGAATACCTCAACGCCTTGCATCATATCCAAAAGGAAAACATAAGACAAATGAAAAAGATAAACAAAAATATTTTGGGTCAACATGGAATAGACATGAATGTCTTGATGCCTTGCATCATCTCCAAAAGGAAAAAAAAAAGACAAATGAGAAAAGACAAAGAAAAAGCTTTAAAATATTTATAGTATAGAGAAGAATGTAGGTACAAATGGAGGAATGTCACAAAGAGAGGGAGATACATCAATCAGAATGGTACGGGGGATCACATTATGCACACACAATCATACAAAAGAAAAAGAAAGAATGCAAAATACTAGCAAGTCACATGCGAGTCAACCTAAAGCAGGTCATCTGCATCCCAATCGTGTTTATCGTATACAAAAGGAAGACAACTAACCAAAGGGATAATAGTAAGTGCCAAACTAGGGCCATCACTAGGTTCAAAACTCTTCTTAGGGGAATTATCATTTAAGCTCATAGAAGATGAAAACAATGTGTTCAATTCATTATGCACTTGTTCATCAATCTTTGCAATCTCATTGTTGTCATCCAAGTTAATCATAGTAGGAGGTCGAATGATAATGTCCAAAGAAGGGTTTGGCTCCAATTGCGGTATAATATATTTTTTTTTTGGCGAAAGGGGAGACTTATCATGAATTTCTTTAGTCAAGTTTTTATTTTGATTTTATTTGTTTATTTCTTCATTTAACCTTCAAGCAAGGGCTCTACGTCTACACTTACATTCTTTAGCACCTCTATTTCTTTTAGTTTGATTTTCAAGTTGCATTTGTGTGGGAGCAGGATGATCAACCATAGGTTTCTTTTCTTCCCTAAGGGGGGGAATGGAAGAATCCATGGAAGGTTGTTCAACCAATTTATCTTTAACTTTGAAAACTTGCTTTATTCTAGGAGGTGTGATGAGATTTTTTTGTTATCTCTTGTTATTTTTAAGGAAGTAGGCAAAGGCTCTGTCTTAGGTTAGTCTTGGTTATTTTGCATGTCTTTAGGCTCAATCATGATTTTTTCAAGGATGGTAGGCTCGGTGGTGGGCGGAGGCATGTTTATGAGGGATAATTTTGCTATGCATTTCACCTTTAACATTTGGTAAAATTTGAAAAATAATTCCTCTCGAGGTTTAATAGGTTCCATAGGCTTGGGTAATTGTTTTGGTTTATAGATTCAAACTTCTTAGTTCGACTAGAGGTGTATTTTGCATCATGAATACTAACTGAATTTTTATAATCACGGAGGATAATACACAAGTTCATGAAGGAGGGGAATTTCATCATGGTAAGCTTATATTGTATCTTACTTTGCAAATTCTCTATGAACATGATTAACTTAGATCATAGTTTCCATGAGAAGACAAAGGGTTAAAACCACTATGATGGATAGTGAAAATTTCATTGTCAAAGGGAAACTTTAAGCATTTATGAACAATCAATAGGAAAAAATTTATGGACCAGAGCCATAGATAGCCTAGCTTCACGCAAAATTGATTTGATGTCGATATGATGAAGAATGAGATATCTAGTGTTTTCGGTCCTACTTTTAAAGGTAAGGTGATTGATCCCATCCTAGAGAAAGTGAAACCATTATGTGTCTTTATCCATGATTTCAGTTTATCATATATTTCTTGATAGAGCTCATGCAAAAGTAAGAATTCCTTGGTAATCACATTCTCTCCACATATAGGATCCATTAATATCCCATTAATGGGCTTGTCATAGATTCAGTCAGCTATGTAAAGAGGACCATCGAGTGCATGTTTAAGTATATCTTTAGAGGAGAAATAAATGTTAAGAGGCTTTTTAGTTTTTCCCTTACAATGTTGAGTTTCGACCAATGCAACCAAACCATTGATAGGATTTTTTTCTTGTTGATCATTACCCATAGGACTTTGTTGAATTGTATCTATGTTCTCATCATCCGTGTTGACATTCATCACTTCAGTCTTTGTAGTTTCACTAGCTTTGACAAATGAAATATTATGTTTTGGCATGGGGTTGGTAAAGATTTGCAAATTTTGGTTAGGAGGGGTAAAAGACTTATTTCCTTGAGCATTAACTTCCAATGGAAAGCCAACTAGAATCAATGAGGCCTTTCATAAGATGTTTAAGACACTTACAATGTTTTGTATTATGTCCATTTTGTCGGTGATAATGGCAACAATCATTTGATCTAAATTTTAGAGGTAGAGGCTTATTAGGATCAGGTGTTTTAACAAGAGGCAAGGTGATCATTTATTGTTCTAAAATTTGTGACATTGTGTTACGAAGGGTATTGGGTAGGGGAGTGATTTATTTTTTTGTGTCCCCATAGTTAAAGGGTATCATTGCTTTTATGGTAGCTATTTGGGTATTGACATATTGAGTTGTTTGTTGAGGGGGATTTAGTTGGAGGAAAACTTTATTCTACTTCCTAAAAGGTTGGTAATTATTTTGGTTTGTGGATTCAGACTTCTTAGTTCAGCTATAGGTGGATTTTGCATCATGACTACTAATCGAATTTTGATAATCACGGAGGGAAATACATAAGTGCATGAAGGAGGGGAATCTCATCATGGTAAGCTTATATTGTATCTTACTTTGCAAATTCTCTATGAACTTTTTTTGAAGGTGAGGATCGGGAACCTTTACATCGATTTGGGAATAAATCGATTGCTATTGTGAAATAAAGTCAATAATCTTTTCCTCTTCTTTTTTCTTACATCTCATCAAATCGGCCAAGGTCATCTTAAGAGTCATATGAACTTGGAAATGGTTGATAAATGCCTCATCAAGTTCATTGAATGATTGAATTGAGTTGTTCGATAATGAAGAAAACCATTCTAAGGTAGTATCCTTCAAGGATCTAGGGAAAAAATTAGCCAAGAGTTTATAATTAAGGACAAATTCATTGCATAAAGTTGTGTAAGCAGAAACATGGTTAGAAGGATCTCCTTTCCCTCCATATTTCTCGAATCTAGGCACCTCTACACCTTGTGGCATCACTGTTTGTAATATCTCCAAGGACAATGGACTGCTTTTGACATAATATGTGGGTGGGCCATTTTGATTTTGGTTGATAGTGGAAACTTGTTTTTGAAGGGATGAGATGGTTTGGAAAAGTTGGCTTATGAGAGGTTCATTGCTTGTATTGTGAGATGGAGGTGAATATGGTGGAGGTGTGTATTTGTTTGAAGGACAAGTTAATGTAATGCTTATAGGTGGTAAGGTTGTAGGAGATTTAACATGCTACCATAAAGGTACTAGGCATGCTAGTGGAAATACCTAAGGAGGGGATCACATTACTAGTCGGTTGCATTATTGTTGTAACTTGAGGGTTGTTATAGGTCAGAATAGAGGAAATTGTTGTAAGGGGAGGAATTTGAATTATTCCTTGGCTTGTGACATTGTTCGTAGGTAAAAGACAACTAGGGTTTCAGGTAAAGTATTTTCCAAAGATTTGAACTATGCTATGCACAAGGTCAAGTCCATCTTCACTTTCAAGCATGTGATGAATGTTATCTATGGTAGGGATAGCAGTGGTCAGTACTTATTTGATTTTGTAGGTTTGATAAGTATTCATGAATTTGGATTATACTTTCTTGCAGAATGCTAGCAACCATTGTATCAACATGTGTAACACTACTTAAAGGAAAATAATTGTTAAGGGTATGGTCCATACCTAGTGAAATAGTGTCAATACTAGGAGTGAAAGAGTTGGAAAACCCAAGATTCATGACGATTGTGCTATCATCGGATGACATAAGTCTCAAACTTTGTCTCACTATAGTATTAGCAATAGGAAACCAAGTAGAAGTTCTCATGCAAGGGATACTAAATGCAAGATGAATGCAGATGAAATTTAAGCTAAATGCAATGAAATGAATGTAATATAAAATCTATAAACTAAAACAAAAAGTTATCAACAAAAAAAAAAAAGCATAGAAATAGAGTTCTAAATTCTAGAAAATGTGATTTAAAATCTACACTGGGACTAAATCACCCAGAGGGGCATATGAGTCCCAATGAGGGTTTTTTTTAAAAAAATAGACAATTTATGTTTTTTCTATGCTTTTTAGTTTGTATGATCTATAGACTAAATGCAAATGAAAATTTAAGATGATATGTTATGACGTAAGATGCAAAAATGCAACCTATATGCAATTTCACTAATGCAATATTTGGAAACCGTAGAATTCCAATTAACTAATGTAAACCCTAATGCAATGTTAATGCAAGAAAGATCTAGGATGATGATGCACTCCAAATAAAAATTAAGATATTGTAAATGTAGGTTCACCAAAATGAAAGGTTGAATTTTTTTGCTTCTATGATTTGGAGATAGAATAACAATCTTCACACTCTCTCATTCGAGGAAAACCCTAGAGATCTCAATCTAAAGTATGCAAAGGAGAAAGAGATATTACAATAAGTTTGTCCTAGGGTCTGATTATAAACTAAAAATGGGTTCACCACCAAGCTATGGATTGGAAATACTAATGACATGCAAGATATAATGCTTAACCCTAATATGATGTAATACTTCACTAAATGACCTCAAAATGCATGTAAATCAAAACAAAGAAATACAAGATCAGAGGTGTGCACCTAAAAGCCTAAAGAGGACTAGATAAAGCTTTGAAATGTTGAAAAAACTTATTTTAATTTTGACTGGAACTCATACACTAGCCTGGGCAGTCTAGTCCTAGATTAGGGTTTTTGGGCAAGAACGGGTTTTTGATAGTGTAGATTCAAGATCTACAAAAATCTAGAAATTTTCCTATTCTGGGACTCATACGCTAGAAGTGGAATATCATTCTAGTTAGGGTTTTCTAGAAATTCAAAGTTTGATTCTACTCCTCAATGTCTGCTCTATCCTTTCCACTTGATTTGTAGATCCGAAACCCTAATTTGTAACATGTAGATTTATTCCAATGATCTCCAATGCAAGGTGACAACTTTGAAAACTTTGAATACTTTGAAAACTTTCTCCAAACTTTCTCTTTAATTTTATTTCAACCTAGACCTGTAAATCACACACTAAAGAGAGGGGGAAATGTTGTTTTGATAGTGGAAATGGGTTTTCCTTAGTCAAACCCCATTTTAGTAATCAAACCTTGAAATGAAATGAAATAGGAAAGGAGAATGGTGAATTAACAAAATATAACATTGCAACTAATCAAAACCTAGAAATAAAGTGCTACAAACATGTATGAAGTGGTTCCAACAAATGTAGATCTTAGCTCTTGCTTGAATTTGATAGATCTTGAATTGAATGCTAGCTTGAATCGTAAATCCCTACATCATAAATGTTAGCTCAAAAATAAACATGATGTATGATGAATTTTACATGATGCTTGATGCTTGAATAATACTCTAAAACACTTGATAATTATCCCTTGAATGCTCTTGTAAACACTTGAATGGTCTTGTGAACTCAACTTTGTTATAAGAATCCTCATTCAACTTGCTAGGTGTAAAATGAGTGAAAGAAACTTGTATTTATACTTGTTTATGCCAAATTTCCCAAAATTATAACACTACAAGCCAACACTAGATTGAGGAGGATAAAGTCCTACCAAAAATTTGAATTAAATTTAATTTTGGGCCACGCAAGACTCATACACTAGATGTTGTGTATGAGTCCCATTATGCATAATTATGGGACATATTTTCAAATATGCTTAGAAAGGTGTGGAATCCAAATCAAGACCCAAAACCCTAGGTGGGACTCATGCATGCCCAAGGTGGCGTATGAGTCCTAGATCATTAAATCTAGGCCACACAACTCAAAAACACCTAAATTATGATTGGATGTTTATTTATGTCGGGATTATCCTCAAAATGATATATTAAATGAGGCTAGTGGATGCAAAATAAGGCCAATTATTTATTAAAACCCTAGAAAAGTGTGAAAGTGTGTTACAACACTTTACAACACCCTAAATAAGGTATGATTAGGTTTATTTAGTTTACAAGGGCCCAAGACCTAATGTGAGTTCATTAAACACATTACAACACTAAGTCAAGGCATCATTAAGCTCAATTTTATATGGAGGGCCCAAATAAGTATGAAAATGTCATGAACGACATTTGTTGACATTACATATCCATTCTAGAAAAAAAAAATGTTTGACAACATAAATATTACTTGTTACATCAAAAATGTTGTTTACTATTTAAAACTAGTTATTAAAGGAGATTTTTAAAGATTCATGATTTATTTCAAAAAAATTATATATATATATAGAATCTACACATAAATTTCCATAATCACCAATTTGAATCATTTTCAAATTCTTAACAGTGTATCTACTATAGGTCTTAGAAGGTGAACATTTAGTTAAAAATGTTGATATAAATGTCCATCTTGGCCAAAAAGTGAGATATAGTATTGTGATTTCACCCATAACCAAGTGGTGAACTAATACCATGTGCATCAAAACCATGAATACACAAAATCATTCACCCCAAATTTACATTTTTGGTAGTAATTTTTTCAAATATTAAATATTTTTCACATGTGCACCCTACACATAAAATATCTAACCAATATTACTTACAAATTTTACAATTGGACTAAAGTAAATATTTAATGTGACGAAACACATGACCTAAATATTTAATGTGGGTAACAATAGAAACTTGTCACAATTTTATAAAAGAAATTGGCAATATAAATAAAATTTTCAACTTTGACCTATAAAAGTGGAATTTATGTTTTTAACTTCAAAATGATGTAAACTAATGAAATGTAGAACTCTTGATGAAGTTTATACTTGTAATAAATAATAAATAAAAGTTGTTTTGATGTTTTTTTATTATAAATTTCAAAGAAGAATTTGAGTTGTTTAAAATTTTAGAAAAAAGTGAGGTTGATGAGATGTCACAGAAAGAGTGCAAACAATTTTTTTCCCCTATTTTTTTCCAAATAGCTGATTTGAATTTCTAATGCATGGAGAAAAAAAATGATAATTTTTTGTAATTATATTTTAAAGTGAAACATCACTAGAATGTCATAGTTTTCATGGGACATGAAATTTTTCCTTTCCATTTTATCATTTAAAAAATAATTATACCATTTTGGAGAGGATTCTCTCCTCTACTCATCTCAATTTATAGGAATTGAATCCCAAGAGATGGCTTTAGAACCACCTTGGATAACTTGATAATGATGTAACACTGGTTTTTTCACTCAAGATAGAGTTATCATATATGAAACCTAACTTACTCCTAACATGCTTATGTAATGAGTTTAAAGTTGGATTTCTTATCATCTATAGGGTTTCTTTAGGTTTCTACATACATTGCAAATCCTTCATGTCAATGTTGAATAAATATAACCCTTGATAGAATACTAATCAAATATTTTGAAAATGTAAAAAATGTAGACCCCAAATAAGTAACCTTTGGGAATAATCTCGATTAACACTCATATCCAAAAACACCAAAATATTGACACCCACAAACAAAAAGGGGAAAACGAACACACAAAAAAAGAAAAACACCAAAACAAGAAAACAACTAAGATACTATAATACAAAATTATTCCAAAAATAAGATTAATTTAGTTGGACATGTTTTGGTTTGATTTTCACCTTAGGAAGCATGCCTAAATTATTAATATTATAATTTAAATGCCCAAAAGAGAAAATAGGAATTGGATTTTGAGTGGAGGAATATTTGACTTAGAATTTATTGAATATCAGGCTATAGGCATGACTTGGGCACCTAGGCTGAGTGGAGTGCAAATATTAATTGGAAATTCAAAATGGAGAATTGATGGATGATGGTGTCAACTAGTGGTGGCTTGCTAGGCAAGAGAATAATCCAGCATGCATTGGGAGTTTGAAAGAAGGTAATTTATTGTCTCTAACTGATTTTTCAAGAAAGGGGCATGGGATTTTGAAGTGGTGGCATTGCTAGAGTCTTGGGGTGAGTTTTGATTAATTATTTTGGCTCCTAATTTTTGGTGAGAAGGATTGGGGTGTAGCACCATCCTATAGGAACATTACTTCTTGACATTAATCCTTTGACATGAATGAAAACATATGTTCAATACTCATATGCTACTGAAATGTGAGATTCTCCCTTTCTACCACCATGTGATAAAGTACAAGTGAACCAATTGTATTGAGTCTTAACAATCAAGTTTGAGGCATTATGGAACATCAAATTTCATCTAAATAATACAAAAATAGAACCTCCATTTGGTCCATGCAAAATTTTTACCTCCATTGGGTCCAAGAAGGATCAAGACCTCCATCTAAACTATATTTGTTAAGCAATTAACTGGTTCACTTAAACTACTCACAAACCTTCACTTTTGTGAAGATCACATGTGCTAGTGAAATTTAGTAAATGGTGCTATTTAATGATAATTCAATTAAAACCTCCTGAATTTGACTAGTCTATTAACTATGTTTGAAATTTTATGGAAATTCAACCCACTGCTAAACTTCTTCATCCAACTACACTTCAAAATGTTCAGTTCGCATAGAATTGACCAAGTTATTCCCATAAGTACAAAAGGAACACTTGGCATTGGTTGTGTGGGAAAACATTTAGGAACTAGTTGAAAGGAATTTGACTGGTTTAGACAAGGAAGTCTACAAAAGGCCAATAATAGACCAAAAACATGGAAAATAGTAACTCTATTTTTTCCCAATCTTCACCAAATTTAGTCTACAAATACCCATTTGGGCATTATACAAGGTGGAAGCCTCAAGTAACAACCACACTTTAAAGTCAACTTTTTTTTTTCAACATGGGTACATAGACTTAAAGAAGGGAATGGATACAATTACCACAATCACAACTTGAACATAACAAAACCATGTAGATTCTCTTAGATTGATTAAAATTAGCAAGAAAATAAATGGGGGTCTAAAAAATTGCATGGTCCAACATGTGTTATGTCAACTCATAATAACTAAAAGAAATGAGTGAAAATGCTTAAATTTAAAACATTTGATCTTAATTTCATTCCCAAATGTTAACTTTAAAAAGAAAAACTCTCATTAACATGAATATTTTTTAAAAAAATCGTATTATTAAAAAGAATAATGCATTGCTATTATTCTTCCAATCACATTATCAAAGTAAAATCTTTCATATGAACATAAAATAATTTTGAAAGTTCAAATAAATAAATTTTGTTAATTATCATAATAGTTTTTAAAGCTTACATGTTATAATTTATCATTTGTCATAATTTGTCATTTTAATTATATAATTTTTATAAATAAGATGCATAGTAATTTTTATAATAAAAAATACTACATTATTGGAAAAATAATCTAATTATATTCATTATAATATAATAAATTATTAAGATGAGATAAACCTTAGTAGGCAAATGTTTGAATTATAAGACAACCTTTTAAAATGTCATAGAATTGGTATGATTGACTTTTAAATGTAATCCATGAATAAAGTAGGCCACTAAAATTTTAGTCGAAGGACTAATAATTCTAAGTGAGAATAGATACAATGACTATGACTAGGTATATTTAGATGAACAAAAATAGTGTTGTTGATTCCTCCCATGATTCCCCCTCCTTTGAAATAAGGAAAGGAGAAGGTAAATCTATTCTCTTCATCATCTCTAATGACATGGATACTTGATTCAAGTGGCATGAACCATATTGTTGTATCAAGGGACCATTTCACTTCATGGAACTTAAGTCATGTACTACCCTAACTATTCACATAAGTGATGATTCTATAATTGATTATAAATATTATTTTATTTACATAGATGGAGGACATTTTAATAAGAAATTTGAGTACCTTCATTGTTATCCAACCTTCTCTTCATCTTCTACTTTATGAATTTATGGGTGAAGCCACAGTAGTGGTTTACAATTTGATGGAGGAAAGAAAACTCACCAAAAGCAAGCCCATGGCAATTTTTTTGATTTTGGGGGTTCGAATGAACTTGTAGGTTCAAACAAACCAAAAAAATGTTTGGTTGAACCAGGATTCGAGTGAACCATATTAATGCATGCATGGACAAAAAAAAATGAAAAACCCCTTTTGGGAAGGGGGTTCGGCCGAACCCCACTTTGCCCTCAGTCTCCCCCTCAGGCACTTTGAAAACCTAAATTTTTATGCTTTGAAGCTAGGGTTGAGGATGAAAATGGAGGAGTCTTCACAAACCCAACTAGAATTAGGTAGTCCTTGGAATGAGCTATCCAATGAATATAATTTTAATATGTTTTTGTTTTATTATGTATTTTTTTTTTCTAGTTTTATTAAACATAGGCTTTTCATCGAAAATGAAGGTCTATGTTCTGCACATGTGGAAAAATAGTAGATTATCAAAAAAAAATTGAAAAATATGAGTGCACTAGATATTGAAGTTCTTGATCCAAAAACAAATAAAATTGAATTTTGATAAATACAAAAAAAGTTACGTGTTATGCGGTCACGCTATGTCTAAATTGTAATTGGTTTGACTTTGAAACTAAATAAAATATATATATTCAATAAAAAACTATCTAACCATGTGGAAGCACTAGATATCAGAGTTACAAATCTAAATTCAAAATAATTAAAATTTTATCCCTCATGGAAAAAAGTTATGCTTTATACGGTGTGCATCACTTTTTAAAAATGTTGTTTTCTAAAAAAACTAGTTTTCATGGGAGATGGAAAAAGAAGTGCAATATGATTAAATTTTTTTTGAAAAAGATATTTTTAGAATCTATAGACAAAATGTGACGAGACTTTAGTTTGCATCATCTCCAAATTCCTCACGGTTTAGCCGCTATAGGTGCCCGAATGTGAAGATTTAGTTTAAAATAATAATTTTAGTGTCTAGTTTGCCCAAAAATTTTAAACCACTATTGTGGGATCATCCTAGGGTCAAGGAAGTCTGTTGATTTTACTCAAAATATAACCATAATTTACCATCTTTAAGAAAATTCTGTACTTTCCATTTAATATGTAGATGATAAGTCACACTTGTGTATGGTTTTCATGTTTCATTCTTGAGTCACTTTTCAAGACTCTTTTTACACACACTAATGAAGTGGGTGAACTATGGAATTGTTTGTTTGGTCACCTAAATTGTAACTAAATTTAGTATTTGGAAGGTCAATAAATGGTTATAGAACTCCTTCAAATAAACTTAATGTGTTTGTCATGGTGGTGCCTTAAGAAAATACTCTAAAGAGAAATATGATAAAGGAAAGACAATTAAAAGTTCTACATTTATTAAATTGATACATACTAATCTAGTAGCACCATTTTCTAGTTTGTCATTTATCATATATTGGTACCTCCTAACTTTCTAGATTATTTAATATCTACAAGGTTTATTTTCTTTGAAAGAAAGATGAAGTGTTTGGAAAGTTTCAATACTTATTGAAAGTCCTTGACTAAGAAATATATATGAATTCTAATCAAAGTCCATCACATTGATAATGGAAATGAGCATGTCAATTATTAATTTGAGTGATTATATTTGAATGAAGGGACAAATATTCAACAGACTATTTCATATACCTATAATATAATAGAGTAGCACAAAGGAAGAATAGATCCTTGAAATAATTGATATAACTATGTGACATATATTCATAAACTATGTTAACTACATATAGAACCACATTCCACACAAACCCTTGGAACTCATCAATCCACTTGAGGCTTAGAGTAATCATAAACTGTTAGTTGAAAAATTTAGAGTTTTTCCATCTTGAGTTTGTGCTCACATACCTTCAAAGAAACACAAAGCCATGGAAACTCAAAGAAAGCATTACATTTGTGAGTTATCCTAATGAAATCAAAGTGTATATACTTTTGTCCATGTTGATACTCATGGTTTGATCGTTGCATAAAGTATCAAGTTTAAGGAACCTTCCAGTATCATTGGCATTTCCCATTCATCCTCCACATAAAGTTTTCATCTAGATAGAGGAACCATTCATTTTTCTCCTCCTACTAGTCCAAATTGTGAAACATATAGGCCTACTCCCTCTTCTACCACTTTTCCACTTTGGGCTTATCAAACCTTGAGTAGTAGGTATATTAGTTAGAATGAATCAAATATTACGACTTGGTCATGGTACCAAGATATGCCTCATGCAAACATAGCTCAAACATTTAATTCATAATCATTTGATGAAGAAGCATGTATTGTTGATTGGGATTCAACAATAAAAAAATAATAGTTTTTCTTTATCAATAATTACACATGAGATTTAGTCCCACTTCATAATGGAAGAAAGATGATTTAAAAAATCTTATTATTAAAAAATACATGATTATTATTCTTCTAATCACATTATCAAAATAAAAACATGCTTATGAACATATAACACTTTTGAGAGTTCAAAGAAATAAAATTTGTTAATTACTATAATCATTTTTCTAGATTACACATCATAACTATTATTTTAATTATTATTTTTTTATAAATAAAACATATATTACTTTTTACTAATTAAAAAATGATAATGCATTAGTCAAAAAAAAAAAAATTAACTAATTCATTGTAATATACTAAATTATTAAGACGAGATAAACTTTAGCAGCCAGCTGTCTCAAGTATAGGACAGCCTAAATGTCACACAATTGGTATGACCGACTTCTAAAGTCGGCGGGTGGAAATATCAGTCGAAGGATTGGTAGGTCGGTCGAATGATTGAAAGGAGTGCGGAAGATGGAGCACGCAAAACGTGTAATATGATTACTTGTTTTAACGTTTCGAATCTTACTTTTGCAAAAATCAATAATGGATTTTGTTGAAATCCCCTCAAAAATACGTACAACGTTTGAAATCCACATTGATTGACGTGTAACATAATTATTTTTGACGTTTAGATGTTATTTAAATCGCCACTGTTCTAAGGGGAATATTTCAAAGTTTTGGCCACTTTTTGTTCCTTATAGTGTATATAAGGAATCTCTTGCACTGTTGGAAAGGGAATATTTCTAGGTTTTGGCCACTTCTTCTTTGTGTAGTGTATATAAGGAATCTCTTAGAACAAACTTTAGTCACACAGTTTTAGTTTTAGTTTCATATTCTCAGAATCAGAAGAGAAGAATAAGAATGGAGAAAGCTGGGGCAGCAGAGTTGAAAGTAAAGAGGTGTGAGTCAGTCATGGTGGCCCCCTCTCTGCCTTCACCCAAAGCTATCCTCCACCTCTCCTCCATTGATAACTTATCGATTTTAAGAAGAAATATTTATAATTCAGTGTTAGTCTACAATGCCCGTGACAGTATTTCTGCTGATCCAGCAAAAATAATTCAAGAGGCTCTGTCCAAAGTGTTGGTGTATTATTTTCCTTTCGCTGGGCGTCTCAGATGCAGAGAAAATGGGGAGCTTGAAGTGGACTGCACAGACGAGGGCGCTCTCTTTGTGGAAGCAATGGCAGACAACAGTCTTTCAGTCCTCGGAGATTTGGATGACGTCAAGCCATCATTTCACCAGCTTCTTTTTTCACTTCCACTTACTACGACTCCTATTGAGAACTTCCATCTTCTGGTTGTTCAGGTAATTCTTCCCTGTGCTTTCACACAGTAAAGTATTTGGTATAATGTATTTTATTTTATAATAATGGTTTAATGTATAAGTTTTCTAATAATATATATGTACCTTTTTCCTTCTTGTTGTCTTGTATTTTCTTCATATAGGTAACTCGTTTTACATGTGGTGGTTTTGTTGTGGGAGTGAGTTTCCACCATAGTATATGTGATGGACGAGGAGCAGGTCAGTTTCTTAAAGGGCTTGCAGAAATGGCAAGAGGAGAGATTAAGCCCTCTGTAGAACCAATATGGAATAGAGAGATATTGAAACCAGAAGATCCTATACGCCTCCAGTTTTATCACTTTGAAACCAGTATGGAGACCATACCCAACTTGCACCAACCTCCAGTAATAGATGATTTAGTTCAAGCCTCACTAGTTATCAACTTTGATGTAATAAAATATATCAAAAAATGTTTTATGGAAGAAAGTAAAGAATCTTTCTCTACATTTGAAATTGTTGCAGCATTGGCTTGGCAAGCAAGGACAAAGGCTCTTCAACTTCCAAATTATCAAAATGTGAAGCTTCTCTTTGCAATGGATATGAGAAGATTGATCAATCCTCCACTTCCACAAGGATACTATGGTAATGCCATTGGTATGACATGTGCATTAGATACTGTGGAAGAACTCATAAATGGATCTCTTTTGCGAGCTACAAAGATTATAAAAAAATCAAAGTTATCTTTAATTGATGCATATTTAATGCCAACCACTATGACAGACCCATCCAAATTAAATATGAGTAGAAATCAAGACAATTTGCTTGCAGTAACTGATTATAGGTGGTTGGGATTTAATGAAGTGGATTTTGGTTGGGGAGATGCAGAAACTGTAAGTTGTTTATTGCCTTTGGAGAAAGGTTTAGCTGTAGCAGATTATCTTATCTTTGTCCAACCTCCTAAACATATGTCTAATGGAATCAAGATACTACTGTGTGCTCCAATGTCAATAGTCGAAGCATTCAAATCAGAAGTGGAATCCATGATAAAGTAGTGTGTGGATAAAACTATTCAAGTCACAAGTTAGGAACTGCATTTTGAAAATAAGCATCATCTAATCTTCTATGTAAAGTATAGATGAGAGCATTTCTATGTATAAATGCAAAGGTATTCAAAGGTTTTAAGTCATGGGATGAATTTTATTGTCTAAATTATTCAGTGAACTATAAATAAAAGCTTCACTTTTGATTGAAAAAAATATATAATTATTATATATTTATGATGTCCTCTCTATTTAAATGACTGTTTACAATTTTAATTTATGACTATTCATATTTTTTAAAGTTTGGATTAAATGCTAAATCAATTTTCTCTTACTCAATGAAATTTCTAAACTATGGAAATTTTCATGTGCGATGAAACAAAGCCACATAAAATATCTATGGATATTATGATGTAAAAGTATGAGGAACCAATGAATTCTATTTAGCTCTATTTATGTTGTTGTGTGTGGGTGTTCTCTATAGTTATGTATTTTTGTGGGTTCCTAGTTGTGTTTTAATTCTTTTGATGGCCCTTCTTGTTGTAGGTAGTTTGGTTATGGTATTTCTATTTTGTTGTGTATCATAGAAAAAAGGCAACTTGCTTGACATGGGAATAATTCATGATAAATTGGACTTAATGAGGCCTTGATTCAGGTGTTGTGAGGCATTTTATGGTGGTGATGGGGGCAATATAAATCCCATCCCTCATGACGCAATGACACATAACATTAACAAGGATTTGTGTTCTTGTACAACAACCAATCCTTCTCACAAACACACATCCCCTTCATCTCACTTGGAAGATTGTTATGGTATTGGTTACAATCTCACTCCTACACATTTATGCAATGAACACAAACATATCCAACATATCATACTTATCTTCACTTTCATCAAAGAATTTGCAAAACAATAATATTCAACATCTAAAGGAGTGTGGTGCTCTTCCTTGTGTGGGAACACCTAACTCCTCTACTTGATACTCACTTTCATTCATTCCAGGCTCACCTTTGTCCTGCACTCAGTGGGGGCAAGGGGTTATGTAGCCTTATCCTCGTATGTCACTTGTCATTTTCTCCTTTAGCTAGTCGTTAATCTTTCATGAATACATAAGAGCAAGCTTGGGATTTGGATGACATGCCTTCAGTTGGCTTGCATATGACATACTTCTCTTTTTCATGATGTAGCTTTTTGGAAATGAATGACTTGGCATAGGAATTTCTGAGTAAGATCTCATGTCTCCTTCTACTTTAAAGCAATTTCTCACAATATGGGTGCTTGCAACTGCTTTAAAGTGGGGGCATACATCACCACTCGCATTTCATTATGTGATTTATTTCTTCTTCTGATGCATCCTTTTCTTGGTGGAGTCATTGGGTTTGATTCCCTCAAAGAGTGTGATACTTATTTTGCATTTATCCTCTCTTGGAGAAGTTGCACATGATGTTCCCTAAGAAAAGGCCTTATACGAACAAAGCAAAATCCCCTTTAACAAATTTTTGACATGACATTCAAAACATTTACAAAAAGCATTTTCATTGTGGCACCTTATTAAAGTTATCAAGAGGTATAACTTTGATATGGTTGAGCGGGAAGCCCATCTAGTGGCATGAATTTTCCCCACAACCACCTTTGCATAAATGTGCATGCATACCAACTAGTGTATGTATCTTACCTCATGGGCCTTCTCACCCCACAAACAACCAGAAGTTTCGTGGCCACGGAGTAAGTATGTTTTTGGGATTTCTCACCCCATGGACAACAAGAAGTTCTGTGGCCCCAGAGTGAGTATACTTTGGGGCTTTCTCACCTGGCAGATAGCCAAGAATTCTATCACCCTAGAGTGAGTACACATTTCCTTTCCAAAAAAAATATGGCTAGAGCTGATCCACAACAAGATGGACAAATGATCGAAGCTTGATCGATCTTTTCACCTTTTTCTATCTTGCCATTGCACAACTTTGTATCTTGATGGTTTGAATTAGGATCTTAGATCCTGGGGGCTTGCGTAACTTCCTTGATCTTTTTCAGTCTTTTTCATTTGCATCTGTACACTCAGATATCTCTTGAATGTCTACTTTAGTGTGAGTTTGAAGCCAATTCATCCTCTCACTAAAGTGGGGGCTAAATGTTCCATAAAAAAAGGACCCTTTGCTTGATATGGGATTAATTCATGATAAAATGAACTTAATTAGGCCTTGATTCAAGTGTTGTGAGGCATTTTATGCATCCACACTAGGTCTTGGACCCTTGCAAATTGAATAACATGCTCTTAATGATGTCTTGTAAAGGTGTTGTAAAGTGTTGTAAGATACTTTTAGGATTTTCTAGACTTAACTAACCTATTTATCCCTAATTCAACATTATAAAATGTGTTTAACAACACTATCACATCAATTTAGAAGGCTTGTAAAGTAAACTTAATGATAAACTAGTGTTGTAATGTGTCTTGCACATTCACATGGATTCTTGTTCCTTCCTAGGCTATGTGGGCCTCATTTTAGTGCTGTAAAGTCTATTTAATCACACTTTCACATTGATTTTTGTGTTCCAATCCCTATTTTACATTCACATCATCATTAATAGGCCCCTATTAACCCATATTATGCATCCTGAGGCATAATTTGATCAAATAACTGACATAGTCATCATATAAACCTGATTTTCTTACTTCTTGGCATTCTAGCTAGCAAAACTAGCCCCTGTGGGACCCATTCACCATTAGTGGTGAATTAGTCCCATCTAGGTGGGACCCATTCACCATTAGTGGTGAATGAATCCCATATGAGCCAGTTTTAGGGTATGAGTGGGAAAAATTAGGGTTTTTATTCAATTTTTCTTCATGTTAGCCTTGGGGGTCCAATTTATGTGAAAATAAGGTGAATTTCTTATAAATACAACCTTCTAAACCCTAATTCATCATAAATTAACTTCATTCATCATTTGTCTTCCATCTCAAGTCAAGCAAGCTAGGGTTTTGTCATTCTAAGTCACCAAGTACCTAGCACTTTTTAGACATTCAAGGGAAAAATCTTCATGTTTTGTTGTAGAAATTCAAATTCAATCATCATGGAAAGGTAAAAAATCCATTTTTTCATGCTTCATTACATTCTTTCATCATTTTGGTTTAATTACCTAAAAAGGAGTTTGACTAAGGCAAACCCCTATGCCCTAACATTCACCATTTCTTTCTCTTTCATTGTGTGTTTGTAGATTTAGGTGCTTGGATGGCTTGGACATTATTGAAGATTAGTTTGAAAACTTTTTTAAGTCATCTCCACTTTTGCAAGGCCAAAAATTACACAAAAATTCATTTACAGCTTTAGAAATTAAGGTTTCAGACCAGGACACTTGGAGGTGCAAATTGAGCAGGCCGAAAGCTACAAATTCTATTTTTGAGTTTTCAGAAAATCCAAAATGGAATAATTCACCCAAAGTGGTGAATGGGTCCCATTGTACCTGCTTCCTGAATATTTTTGGAGATTTAGAAACCCATTTGGCTAAAAAGAGCCCCCATATAGTTTTCTGGAACTATGACTGATTTTCCTAGAATAGAAAATGAGTCCCACCAAGCCTAAAAAACTAGCATCAAAAGCATTTCAAATGTCATTTCCATCCTCCTTCAACATCTCAAATGCACACTTTCAATTTGATTCATTTTTGTTAAGTTTTGCATTCATTTTTAGTTCATTGTTGCATTAGACAATGTGTTTTCAAACATCATTTGTTTCTTAGGTTTTATATTCACATTCGATCAATTTCATAGCTTAATTGCATTTAGTTCACATTATCTAGCTTAGATAACATCACACATAACATAATTTGAATGAACCCTTTAGCATTTTTGGCCCTAGGTACCTTTCTTGTTTTAGGTGAAAAACCTTGGAAGAGATAAAAAAGTACATAAGAACCAAAAATATTTGGTTCAGGTGGAATAATATACACCATCACCACTTTATGATTCTTGTATCTCCTCCCCACTCTTCTTAGTCTTATGGTTCCTTGTTTGAAACTCAGACAATTAAAAAATAAATCACCAATGCTTTGTTTATAGATTAAAGTGTCAAGCAATTTACTTGATCCATAAACATGAACTCTCCACCCACTACAAACTTAGATACACCAGTGCATATTTTAATCATAGAACCAAAAAGAAACAAGTCTCAACCACGCTAAGGAAAATATAATTAAATTTTGTTTAAAACTTATGCAAAAACAAAGGAATGAGGCAGACTTGTCACAAGCTCCAACTCGATACCTCAACTAACGCAGACGACAATAACCTATTCCATGCATTATGCTCAAAAATTTACAGAATAGGTAATACAAAAGAAATGATTCATCCTCATTTCCTTGAATAAAAAATAGAAGAAAAAGCAAGGTTTCATGGTGTATGGGAAAGAGAAACCTGTCAAAGAATACAATGCAATTGGTCTTATAAGGAGTTGATTACCGTCCTCAACTCCAAATTAAAAACATGTTAGCTGCCATAGCTAAGTCAAATCAATCTCTTTGGCTAACCACGCTCTTGTTCCTCCAATACCATCACTCCTCTTATATAATTTCCCTAGATCAATAACTCATGTATCAACCTTTATCTTTCCTATTGCAGCTCAGTTCTCTCAAAAAATCTAAAACCCTTTGATCACAAGCAGCCCAAAAGAAGAAAATAGGTTTCTTGGCACAAGTATTTCTTTCAATAACTTTCTCCTACCTCAATGTGCAAAGACTGGACTCTCTTCCTTAGAACTGAATCTCCCACAATGCATCCATCTTTTTTTAAAAAATTTCCAAGAATTGTTGGGTAAAAGAAAAAAGTTAAGTCCACGAAGAGGGGAAGTTTCAGCCAAAAAAAATATCATAGAAAACATGTACATGTGTTATTAAAAAAATGCATGCGTTATTTATCGGGTACCTGAGCGTAACAAAAAGTGTATGCACTAAAAAATGGATACGTGTTATAATGCATACGCGTTATATAACGTGTACACATTTCATAATGTGTACAAGTCATTTATCCAAAAAAAAAATGCCTTTTAGAAACATGTACACGTTTTAAAACACATACGCATTTTTAAAAAGTATTTAATTTTTTAAATAATCAAGCAAATAAAGAAGACATGCGTTTTGTAATGCATATGCTTTTTAAAAAAAGTGTACACGTTTTTAAAATTTATATCCCAAACCCACATGTCGCCTCATTTTTAGGCTCACAAAAGGCTTGGCAACCCAACCGTTAGTCTTTGACTTGCAACTAAAAAACTAAGGAAGGTTCAAGACAAATGTCCAACTTTGGCAATATGGCTGATGGATGTTTTTTCTGAATCAATCTATCAAATTAAAATCCATTAGAGAACACAATGTCTAGTTTCCAAATATATATATATATTTTTAAATATTGGATTATATTTGTTATTTTTTAATTAATTTCTAAGAAAATGAGTCCATCAACTTGAAATATCAGACTTTTTTGTTTTTTAGTAACTTTTTTTTGGTTAATTTTCTTATAATTTTTTTTTTATGGAGTCAATCTTAAGAAAATTCTATACACAATGAAAAAAAGATTCAAAAATGTTTATTTTAGGTCCAAATGTTGTCCATACACATTGATTTTTAAAAGTAGCAATTAAGGCCAATACATATTCAATAAAAAGAAAATATTCAGAAAAAATTACAAAAAATATCCTCATTAATCTTCATGTTGTTAGCTATCTTTCCTCAAAAGGAATTAGCAAAATAATTTTATTGGGGTCAAAAAGTGGTGTTCATACACGTGCATGGTATGGTAAAAAAAATGACTTTTAAAAAGTTGTTTTTATACATCCCTATCAAAATTCAATTTCTATCATTTGGGTATTTGAATAAATTACATATTTGGAAACTAGATTCAAAATTATAACTTTCATATTATTAACTTTTTTTAAGATTCATTATGTAAGTGCCTCAAATTTTCAGTCCAAGTGTGACAAATTCTGAAAAAATAGAAAAAACACCCACTTTTTGAGCCTTTTGTGAACCCAATTTCTTGCATCAGCCCTGTTGTAGCTATCAGTTGAGAAACCACATGGTAAGAAACTTGGTTGCCAACAACAGAATAACACTTGTTAGAAGCAAAAAAATGGGTGAGAATTTTCCCCCAACACAGCCACCCCAAATACATTGAAACAAATAAAAATAAAAAACCAAAATTGAACAACAAAATTAAATGATGCCCCTACATTAGGCTACCCGAGTGAGTTGATTGCGAGCATAGCTCACAAAGGGAGTTGGGTAGTAGGACTACCCTTTCAAGCTCTCAACACTTGCATCATATCCCCATATGCTTATAAAAAATAACCCACAACCATCATTTCTTTATCTTCTTCCAACATTTGGACAAAATAGTTCCTCCATTCATCAGACTTCTCCATACACTCTGTTCATTCCATTGGTTGGATTCATATTATCCCAAACCATCAAACTAATTAACCCCTCTTGATTAATTATTCTCTAGGTAAAATAGCCATTTTCACGCACCAGCTCATCATCTCCAATATACCTCACCCACTCTCTAGATAGCCTCTTATTGTTGCATCTTTCCCATTCATTTTAAATTTCCCTCAAACAACAATCAACTCCACTATATTGTTTGGATTTTGCATACCTCTCTATTGTAATCAATGCACATTCATGAAAATCAATTTCAAATGTATTCAATGGGTTGGAAAACTAAGCTATTATCTGTCCATTAGTGGATGTACTATTTGTCACACCTCCTATTAGTACAAGACATTCTTGCTCAACTTCCTCAATTTGAAGAGCCAAGTCATCTTCCACATTCTCTTTTGTTATCTCCACACTCTATCTATGTAGATTCATGCCCATGTATTCATCTTGGCATTGTTGTTTTGAATTATCCTATATCTCAAAAAATTTCATAATACCAATAGCTTCCTCAACTTCACATTCATTTGTGTCAACCCATGTAGTTAGTTGTCCTACTTGCAAATCAACACTGTTCACATCCATTCAAACTTGAGGAAAATGAAGGTTCACCTCGACCTTACTGCTACAACTTCCTTTGACTTCCTTTCATTTATAAACTCTCTTTTTTTTATCAACATCACCTTACTATTGCTACTATGGTTGTCCTCTATTGGTGCTTTCAAAGGCAACAAGGTATGTTTGAGTCCATCTTTGTCAAAAGTGCATACATTGATTCTTCCATCATGTATGACATTTCGGTCAAACTTCCAAGGTCTACCAAGTAGCATGTGACACATCCATTGGCATGATATCACACACAACACTACCCTTATAACTTCCTTTTTGAAATTCAACCAAAGCTTGGTCATCTACCAACAATTGATGACCCTTTTGTAACCAATAAACCTTGTATGGTGTAGGATGTGTTGTTCCCTTAAGGCCTAACTTATCCACCATTTCAACATCAACAATATTATTAGTACTACCATTGTCTATAATAATCTTGCAGAACTTTCCTTTTGCTTTGCACTCCATCTTGAATAGAGATTTCCTTTGCACTAGGGTGAAGCCACATAAGTGGTTTACACTTTTGAAGAGGGAAATTTCAAAATTTTCCCATTCCTCATATCAAATGGGTTCGGCTGAACCCTAAGGTTTGACCGAACCATTTAGTTGGTTTGGTTGAACCTTAGGGTTCGGCCGAACCCATGGTTCGGCCGAACCAACTAAATCCCCTATTAAAAAATCATACTAGAGTGGGTTCGGCCGAACCTAGGTTCGGCCGAACCCATTTAGTATGGCTAAAACAAAAAACACATTCATTTAATTGCTTTTTTTAATTGTATGTGTTGGTGGTTCGGCCGAACATGGGTTCGGTCGAACCCTAGTTCGACCGAACCCTTCCAAGATGTTCGACCGAACACTTGTTCGGCCGAACCCCTCTTTTTTCATCCTTGGTTCCTAAGGCACCAGAATTGTTGAAAATTTTGCGTTTCGAAGCTCAATTTCAGAATGAAAATGGAGAAGATCTCAAAAACCCAACTAGTATCGGGTTCCCCTCAAAACGAGCTATCCAACGAATATAATTTTAGTATGTTTAGATTATATTATCTATCTGTTTTTTAAGTTTTATTAAATATAGGTTTTTCACTGAAAACAAAACTCTTTGTTCTGCACAAGTGGAAAAATAGAATATTATCAAAAAATTTTTAAAAATATGAGTGCACCATATATTGGAGTCCTTGATCCAACAAAAAAAAAGAATTTAAAATACATACGGTGAAAGTTATGCGTTATACCTCGTGTTATGTCTGAATTGTAATTGATTTGACTTTAAAACTTGATTAAAGAAAAAATATTCAATAAAAACTATCTAACTAAGTGGAAGCACTAGATATCAGAGCTACAAATCTAAATTTGAAAGAATTGAATTTTATCTTTCAAGGAAAAAGTTATGCGTTATATTGGTCGTCACTTTTTAAAAATGCTGTTTTTTGAAAAAAACCAATTTTCGTGGGAGATGGAAAAAGAAGTGCAATCTGATTCCAAAAAAATTGAAAAAAATATTTTTAGAATCTGCAGACAAAATATGACAAGACTCTAGTTTGCATCATCTTCAAATTCTTTACGGTTTAATCGCTATAGGTGCCCGAATGTGGAGATTGTGTTAAAAAAAAATATATCAGTGTCCAGTTAGGCCAAAAAGTGTAAACCACTATTGTGGGATCACCCACTAGTTCATGACTCTGCTTTGGTGGTTTCAATAACACTCTTTTGAACAACAAAGATTCTCCTAACTTAGGTTCCTCCTTCCTTGGAGAAAATGATCCCACACTATCCTAATATACTTGCACAACCTAATGCTTCCTTTCAAGCCTTGTGTAACCTCCTTGGGAAGATTTTGAACACTCCAAACTCTTGTGACCCACACATTGATTGCAGTTAAAAACATTTTCCTACAAAACCTCTTCCTCTTCCTTGATACCCATCACTTCTAAATGATATTTCTTGACTCTATCTTGATAACCTCCTCTTTCTGACTTAACTTTCCCAATTGAAATACTTGTCTCTCCATATTTATGGTGTTTCTATTGTCTTTCCCCATAATCTCATCCTTTACCTTGGCCTTGCTGATTTTGTTTGCTCATCAACTTCTCCTCTGCCTTAATATCAAACTGTTAAGCTTCCTCAAGAGTTCTTGGTCACACTAAACTCATCTCATCTTGTAAACTATATTTCAAACCATTCAAATATATTGCTACCTTTTCTAAATCCTCTTTGTTTTGACCTGACCTAATCACTAACTTATAAAACTCTTACGTGTATTTGTTTATGGACATATCCTTTTGCTTGAGGTTCTACAATTTTTTTAAAAGATTGGTTTAATAGTCTTATAGAAGGAACTTCACCTTTAGTTTTGCAACCATCCTATCCCATGAGGCTATCTTTTCTTTGTTTTAATTTTTTCTCTCAAACTCTACATAGTCTTGCCACATTGCAGCATGACCTTTAAGCCTTGTATAGGAAAACTTCACTTTTCTTTCTTCCACAACTCCTTTATCCTTGAAGTACTTATCCATATCATTGATCTAGCCAATGAACTCTTCCACTTTCAAGCTTCTGAAATATTTGGGGACCTCTATTGTTTGTTTAGTTCCTACATTCATCACCACTTTTATCAAACTTTCTTCCACGCCTTCTGGTTCTTCTTGATCTTTGTCCTCTATTGGTGGTTTCTCTTCTTATGCAACTTCACTCACATCATTAGCAATGATTCCCCTTCAATGAACCTACTCTATGGCATCCAACCTTGCTGACAAGTTCTACAACATTTCCAAAATCCTTTCTTAATTACCTCTTCAACGACAACCTTGAGCACCTCCTCCTGCACTACCTCTTGGCATTGTTCTTGGTGGAATTTTCAAGCTTAACTTCACCCTTCCTAGTCACTTATGGCTCTGATACAAAAATCATGGTGCCTTGTTTGAAACTTAGTCAATCACAAAATAAATCACCAATACATTTTCTATAGATTAAAGTGTTAAGCAATTTACTCAATCCATAAACATGGGATCTCCACCCACTACAAAATTAGATACACTAGTGCATATTTTAATCATAGAACCAAAAATAAACAACTCTCATCCATGCTAGGGAAAATACAATTAAATTGTGTTTAAAAATTATGTAGAAACAAAGGAATGGGGTGGCCTCATCACAAGATCCAACTCGATACCTCAACTAAAGAAAGGCAACAACCTTTTCCACACATTACTTTCAAACATTTACAAAAAGGATAATACACCAGGAATTATTTTTCCTCATTTCCTTGAATAGAAAATAGAAGAAGAAATAGCAAGGTTTCATGATGTGTGGGGCAAGAGAAACCTATCAAAGAATACAATGCAATTAGTCTTATAAGGAGTCGATTACCATACTCAAATATAGATTGAAAACCTATTAGCTTCCACAACAAATTCAAATCAGTCTCTTTGGATAACCACACTCCTATTCCACCAATACAATCGCTCCTCTCATCTAATTTCCCTAGATCAACAACTCCAGTATCGAACTTTATCATTCTTGTTGTAGCTCGGTTCTCTCTACAAAGATAAAACCCATCAATCACAAGAAATCCAAAAGAAGAAAATAGGTTTCTTGGCTCAATTCTTTCTTTCAATAACTATCTCCTACTTCAATGCACAAACACTCATCCTCTCTTCCTCAAAAATGACTCTCCCACAATGTATTCATCTTTTTTAAATTTTTTTCCAAGAACTGTTGTAGCTATCAGGTGAGAAACCACATGGTAAGAAACTTGGTTTCGAACAGTAGACTGACACTTTTTAGAAGCAAAATAGACAGAAAGAATTCTCCCCCAACATAACCACCCTAAATATGCACAAACAAATAAAAATTAAAAACCAAAATTGAACAACGAAAAGGAATGATGTATCTGCATCAGGCTCCCTAAGGGCGTTGTTTGTGAGCGTAGATCACAAAGGGAGTTGGGTAGTAGGACTATGCTTTCAAGCTCTCAACACTTGTAAAATATGCCTATATGCTTATAAACAACAACCCACAACCATCATTTTATTTTCTTCTTCCAACATTTGGCTGGAATAGTTCCTCCATTCATTGGAATTCTCCATACGGTCTTCATGTTCATTCCATTGGTTGAATTTGTATTATCCCAAACCATCAAACTAATCAACCCCTCTTGATTTATTGTTCTCTAGGTAAAATTTCCATTTTCACACCCCATCTCATCATCTCCAATATACTTCACCCACTCTCTTGATAGCCTCTCATTGCTACATCCTTCCCATTCATTCTACATTTCCCTCAAACAAGAATTAGGTCCACTATATTGTTTAGCTTCCACATACCTCTCCATTATGAGTAGTGTATATTCATGAAAATCAATTTCAACTGTACTCAATGGGTTGCAAAACTTAGATATCACCTCTCCATTAGTGGATACACTATTCTTCACAACTCTTATCAATATAAGACATTTCTTTCTCAACTACCTCAATTTGAAGAGCCAAGTCATTTGCCACATTCTCTTTTGCTATCTCCACACTTTGTCCATACAGATTCATGCCCATGTATTCATATTGGCACTATTGTTTTGAATTCTCCTTTATCTCAGCATCTATCATAATACCAATAGTTTCCTCAAGTTCACATTCATTTGTGTTAACCCATGTAATTAGTTGGCCTACCTACAATTCAACACTGTTCACATCCATGCAACCTTGAGGAAAATGAAGGTTCACCTCCTTGGTTACTGCTGCAACTTGCTTTGAATCACTTTCATTTATAAACTCTTTTCTTTTCATCAACATCACCTTACTGTTGCTTCTATGTGTATCCTTTATTGGTTCTTTCAAAGGAAACAAGGTATGTTTGAGTCCATCTTTGTCAAAAGTGTATCTATTGATTCTTCCATCATGTATGGCATTTCAGTCAAACTGCCAAGATCTACCAAGTAGCATGTGACACACATCCATCAACATGATGTCACACATGTAACACTATCCTTATAACTTCGTATTTGAAATTCAATCAAAGATTGGTCATCTAATAACAACTGATGACCCTTTTGTAATGAATAAACCTTGTACGGTGTAGGATGTGTCATTATCTTAATACCTAGATTATCTAAAATTTCAACAAAAACAATATTATCAGTACTACCACGTCTATAATAAGCTTGGAACACTTTCCTTTTTCTTTGCACTTCATCTTGAATAGAGCTTTTCTTTGCACTAGTTCCTGACTCTCCTTTGGTGGTTTCTATACCATAGAAAAATGCATCATTGAAATTTTCATGGTCTTTTAGGTCTTTCTTTTATGATGCATGGTCTATTTTTCTTTGATTTAATGTTGCAATGTAACATATGCATTCACATTAGGTCCTAAATATTCAAATTATGACGTCTTGTGAAGGTATTGTGAAGTGTTGTAACACATTTCTACACTTTTCTAGACTCTTTTCATTACAATCACCTAAAAATAACCTTTTTATCCCTTATCAAGTCCTATTTTGAAATGTTGTAAAGTCTTATAAAAAGATTTCATTCTTTTCTAGGCTTAATTTCACTATTTACGCCTTTCTTATGCTTTATTTGACCCCTTTACACACTCATAAGGCTTAATTAAGTGTATTTTTGAATGTAAACCTGACAAATAACATTAAATGTGACTTAATTCTTGGAAACCACTTTCCAAACCAAGGTTTGACCCTTTCACCATGGGTGGTGAATGAGTCCCTCTTGGCTCCAAAATAAAAAAAATTCAAATTCTCTTTCAGGTTTTTATTCAAAATTACCTTATGTTGGCTTGTGATGAGGTATCATTTAGTTATTAGGGCACAAGAGTGTATAAATAAGTGTTTTTCTCCTCATTTTACATCTCCTCATTCACTTGCATTCACTAAACATCAATTAGCATTTGAGCACTTTGCATCATTCAATCAAGCATCAATTAAGCATCTTGGAGTAGCCATTGACATAACTTCATATTTCTTCAACAAGGTTATTGTGAGTTTAGGAAATTTTGATGTTGTTTATTCATCTTTTCTTATTCATTTCATTCCATTTCTTCATTAAGGGTTTGATTACCAAAGTGGGATTTGACCAAGGAATATCCCTATACTCTAACCCTTAACCATTTTCGCCCTTTTGTATGCATGTTTGTAGACTTTTGTATGTATATTTTTCAAGCAATTAGGTGTTGAAAGGTGTTCAACAAGTCAAAAAAGTGTTTCAAGTCAAATCAACCCTATTTGAATCTTGGAGACAACCTACAATCCATTTTCTACAGATTTGACTCCATCAACCTAACAAGAAGACAAGTGAAGATCTAGACCTACAAAATTGACCTTTGATTTCACATAATTTGGGAGAGGACTGATTCACCATTGGTGGAAAATGAGTCCCACCTTAAGGCTGAAAAAGGCAATTTTGTTAGATTCCAGTTCTCAACAGTTAGAAACCTGTATTAGGATGTTTTACCAAAAGCAAGACTGATTCACCATCAATGGTGAATGGATCCCACTAGTGATTTTCATTGATTTTTTCCAGCATTCAGATAATTCTAGATTCATCATTCATTACCCAAGTACAGCTTGTTCAACGTTCTTTCAATTGTTTTTTGCATTTTTTCATGTTTTAGTTCATTCTTGCATCTCACTGTGTTTTCAAGCATTGCATATTTCATATGTTTTGTATCAATAGTAAATCAATTTCATTAGTTAGTTGCATTTATTGCATTTCATTTAGTCATACTCACATCATGCAATCATCTATTTGAGTGAATCACCTCAATTTTGGGGTTCTATCTCTCTCCTTTTAGGTGAAAGATCCTAAGAGAGAAAGAGAAGCCTATAGCCAACCCACAAAATTGTTGGTTCATTTTGGTGAACCTGCATATAGAACACTTTATCTTTCTTCTTACAAATGCATCTTACATCCTAGGTGTCCTTTGCATCAACATTTAATTAGGTTTTTTTTGGTTTTTGCATCCTAGTGTTTCTCAAATTGCATTAGTGAAAGACTCATATAGACTTCATTTTTGCATATCATATTATTCAAAAACTGAAAATCTACATTTGCATCCTCAGTTTGCATCTAAAAAGCATTGAAATCATATTAATTTTTTTGAAAAACACAAAAAAAATCATACCTCGACTCATTTGCCACCTTGGGTGAATGAGTCCACCTACACATTTTAAACTACACTTTCAAGCATTTTCTGGGCATTTACTATATTTTTGTTCTCTATTGTTATTTCTCTATTTCAGTTGGCAAAATTTCTATTATTTACATTTTGCACTCCTATATTACATTGCATTTTCATTCACTCTCTCCTTTGTGGTAGTTGTATGAGTGTTTGGTGCCCTATTGATAATACTTTGAGACGAAGTTCTAGACTCATGGCTTCTCGTGACAACACTTTCATTGTGGAACATGGGAACTCAAGAACTACTACTCCTAGTATGGACAATGGTGCATTAGGAATGGATACTACCACTAGTATGCCTTCACCTTCCCAACCAATGCATGTTGACACACAAACTAGTTCCATTCCATGAGAAAAATTCATTAGTATTTATGAAGATTTTACACATTTGCAACATGTTGTAAGTCTTAAAAAAATTTCCACCACTGCTATACCTACAATAGAAAACCTTCATCGCTTGATTAAAAGTGGCGATGGTTTACAAGTTATGAAAAGAATAGCTGAATAAACATGCTCCTTCCACATACCAATCAGCTAACATTGTTGTGAGACAAGGAAGATCTCACATTCCTCCTTAAACCATAGCATCCATACCAACCTATACCACTCAAGTTACAACAACTATGCAATAGGTTAGTCATGTGACTTCTTTCATTATTCCAACTAGCATTCCTAGTTATTTTGTGGCATCGAATGTTCCATCTTCTACCTTCACCCCTCTTAGTGTTCCTTTCACTTCCCTTAACATTACATACACTCCACCACCATTTTTCCTTCCCCCTCATACCACTTACACCGATCCCATCATTACACAACTCTTTAACACCATTTCATCCATGCAACAAAAAATATCCACCATTAGCCAAAGTCAAAATGCTCCACCCACATATCACATATGTAGTAGCCCCTTATCTCTAGAGATCTTGATAACACAAATGCCACAGGGAATTGAGATGCCTAGGTTTGAGAAGTATAGAGGTAAAGGAGACCCTACTAATCATGTTAATTCCTATACAACACTATGCAGTGATTTTGTCTTTGATGATAAACTATTAGCCAAAGTTTCTCTTAGGACCTTAAAAGACACTACATTAGACTTGTTTTCAAACTTACCCAGTCATTCCATCTGATCATTTAATGAACTTATGGATGCGTTTATAAGTCATTTCCAAGTCCATATGACTCCCAAAAAGACAATGGCTGATTTAATGCGATGTAAAAAAAATGCAAATGAAAAAGTAACTGATTTAATTTCACATTATTAGTCATTATATGCTCCAATTGATGTCAATATTCCTGATTTACATCTGCAAAAGATTTTTATCGAAAACTTGCACACTCACCTTTAGGATAAGTTAACTATGATGAAATTTCCTTCCTTCATGCATTTATGCATGACCCTTTATGACTATCATAACTTAGTTTCTAGTCATGATTCAAAGTCCACTTCTAACCGAGCTGAGAAGTCTAAACAAAACAACCAAAAAAATGTGAAAAACTTTAGAAAACCAAATAGAGGCTTTTTACAATTCAATGTGCCTTCTCCACAACCAACCCAACCTATTATGAGTCAAGTGGAAGTTGTTAAAGTAGCAGTGCCCTTTACCTATGGGGACCCAAAGAGATAATTTACCCTCTTACCCGATACTCTCCATAACATGCAATGAACCAATTGCTCTAGAAATAAATGATCACTTTTCCTACCATTAAAATACTTGATACCACCAAACCTTTACCACCCACCTTTAAACATAATTCTTATTGTCATTTTCATCGCCAAAATGGACATGACACTGAACAATGTAAGTGTCTCAACCACTTAGTTCAAGATCTCATTGATTTTGGTCATTGGTCCATTGTGGGTGTCAATGATCAAGGAAATAAGTTTGTTGCACCCCCTAACTAGAATTTACAAATTTTCAGCAACCCTATGCCTCAACACAATGTTTCATTTGTGAACGCTAGTGAAACTTCAAACACTCATGTGATGAACATCGATACAAATAATGAACAACATGATATAATTCCAAATATTACCCAAGTCAATCCTATGGATGATCTTTTGGGTACGATAGATGTTATCCCTCATAAGGTCCCAACTAGAAAATCTCTTGATATTACTTTTTCTACTCATGAAAAACTTAAAAAGCTTCTTGATGGTCCTCTTTATACATAGTCAGTAGAATCTATGATAATCCCACCAATGAGATATTAATGGATCCCTCCTATGGCAAGAATGTGATCACAAAAGATTTTTTAGTATTCCATGATCTTTATCAAGATGATTATAATAAACCAACTACATGGATTAAAAAAAATACTAGTTTTGCATGCCCTACAATCAGATCGATTGTACTCCCATTACAAATAGGACCCAAAAATTTGGAGGTAACATTTTCTATTACTCCACAATTAGATCAATTTCATTTGGGTCTAGGTCATCCTTGGCTTCCCTCGATGAATGTTGTTCCTTCAGTTCACAAATGTTTCAAGCTTCCACATGGAAATGAAATATTTACTATACACCATAGTGGCTTTAATCCATTGTCCTCTAAAGGTATTTTTACCTTAGAAGCCTTTTGGCCTGAACCTGTGGAACCCATCACCCCTTGAAAGGACTTCTTTTTCATAACCTATCAAAAGTTTAAAGCCAAAAAAATAGTTGAATTGTCTCTTCATAACATGTCCCGATTCACTTCCACTAATCCTATCCTTGATGAAACCATGCTTCAGCCTGAGTCCAAAATTGAACAACCAATACAACCTCATGAGCACCCAACCATAAACACTTCCCCTTCCTCATTTAAACACCCAAGATAAAATGAAACCAATCCTATCATGCCTCCTCACATTAAACAATTTTATAAAGCTAGAGAGAAAGTGATTGACCCATCTTCTTTAGTTTCTTCCATTCTTCCTCCTCTGAAAGAAAAGGAACCTATGATGGATCAACCCGCTCTTACACCTCAATAGCTTCAAAATAAAATTAAAAGAAATTATGGTGCTAGGGAGCATCAACGTCATCGTCATCTCCTTGCTCGTCAAATGAAAAATGAAAATAACAAAGAAAATCAACCTCTTCCTTTGAAAGAGGCAATAAATGATCACCCTCATCCTCCTAACCCACCACAAGATATTACAGTCAAACCCTCACAAAAAAATGATCTCATCCAACAACCATAGTTCCTGATATATCCTTCCTTAGAAACCACCCTCCGTCCTCTCATCGTGATTAACCTAGATGATGATGATGAGGAGGAGGAGATCACTAAAATTGATGAAGTGCATAATGATTTAAATTTTTTCTTTTCATCATCCATGAGCTTAAAAGATAAATCCGCTACAACAAGTGAAGAACCTGGCACTTCCCCTAGTTTGACACTTTGTTTTTCTTTCTTTTTTCACTCTCTTTGTGTCATTCTTCAAATTCTATGTTTATTTGGGGAAAGATGATAGTTTAGATCTCTTTAATAAAAACATTGCAGCAAGAACATACTGACCCCAAATCCATAGATCCTTTGTGTGTTTGGTGTGTTCCTTTCTGGGGGGAAACCTCCTTGTCTTTTGTTTTCTTTTTCATTTACATGAAGCAACCTTACTCGAAAACATATGACTTGGCATAGGGGCTTTCCAAGTTGGCTCTCATGTCGTGTTTTCTTTTTTCATTTTTAATTTTCTACTTTAAAGTAATTGCTCACAAAACAGTGTGTAGCAATTCCTTTAAAGTGGGGGGCATACATTGGCATAAATCATTCACATTCTTGGTTCTTAGTAAAGCCTTGTCACTTCATACAATGCATTTGTCACTTTATGGATGACATTGGGCATGATTTCCTTCATAAGTGTGATCTATATTAGCATATTACATTCCTCTTAGTGGCCTGATGTGACACACTGCATCCAATAAGTTGTAAATATTTTATTCTTTGATTGGTCCTCTATTGGAGACATTAGACACAATGTTCCCTAAGTGACAGGCCTTGAATGAACTTAAAAAAACTCCTTTGAACATCTTTTACATTTTACATATTACATTTTTGCATTTTATATTTTTGCCACCATGCATAATGTAGCTTGCATGCCTATGGTACCTTGCTCTTTGTTCATGAGTTCATAGCTGACATTTTCCCTTGTAGTGCCTTGTTAAAGTTATCAGGAAGTATAGCATTAATATGGTTGGGTGGGAAGCCCATTTAGCACTATGACTTTCCCCATAGCCACATATGTGTCTGTGAGTGCATACAAACTAGTGTATGTACTTCACCTTTTGGGTCTTCTCACCTGTTAGACTACCATGAGTTCTTTTTCCCTAGAGTGAGTATGCATTCTTTTTTTCTCAAAAACAACCTAGATCTAATCCACAGCTAGTTGGACAGATGATCGAAGCTTGATCTGATTCTTCCTTTTCTTCTTCTATGTCACATTGTGTTTTCCTTTTTTCTTATGTTTAGTTTTCCATGGGATCTTCATCTTGGGATTTGATCATCCCTCTTGATCATTTTCATTCCATCTTGCTAACATAAGTGCATTTGGATCCTTCTCTGATATGCATGGCTACTTTAGTGTGAGTTTGAAGCAAGTTCATCCTCTCACTAAAGTGGCGGCTAAATGTAACATAGAAAAATGAATCATTGGAATTTTCAAGGTTTTAAGGTCTTTCTTTCATGATGATTCATCTATTTTTCTTTGATTTAATGTTGCAATGTAACTTATGGGTGTTTCCACAATAGTGGTTTACACTTTTTGGGAGATCTTGATTTTTTCTTAAATCACATATTTTTAAAAAATATAATGATTTAAGCCTTGAAAAGTTCCATTTAAAGGATTCCAATTGAAGAGGGTTTGATGAAACCACCTTAGACCAAGCCCCCTTGGATAGAACCCTGCTAGTTTTAAACCATACCTATAACAGAGTCTCCTTTACACCTATCAAAATGCTAATAAAAAACCACTTTCGATTTACCTTTTGGGGGACCAAATGAATTCATTTGAAATTTATTATTGTATGTATGTAGTCCTTATTATAAGCTTCCAAAAAAGTATAATTTTAATTAAATTAAATTTGATTATTATATTTATTTTTTATTTCTTGTGAATGTAGATTTTTCATCGAAAATCAAGCTCTTTGTTCTACACATGTGGAAAAATATAAGATTATAATTTTTTTTTTGAAAAATATGAGTGCACCAAATATTTAAGTCATTGATCCAACAAAAAAATAATTTCAATAAATACAAACAAAGTTACGTGTTATATTGTCACACTATGTCTGAATTGTAATTGGTTTGACTTTGAAACTTGATTAAAGAAAAAATATTGAATAAAAAGTTATCTAACCAAGTGGAAGCACTAGATATCAGAGTTACAAATCTAAATTTGAAAGAATTAGAATTTTATCCTTTATGGAAAAAAAGTTATACATTATACGGTGAGCATCACTTTTTAAAAATGTTGTTTTATGAAAGAAAAATGTTTTCGAGCGAGATGGAAAAAGAAGTGCAATATGATTCCAAAAATTTTGAAAAAAATATATTTAGAATCTACAGAAAAAAATTCACGAAACTCTAGTTTTCATCATCTTCAAATTCCTCATGGTTTAGCCGCTATAGGTTCCCAAAAGTGAAGATTTAGTTAAAAAAAATTAGTTCAGTGTCTAGTTTGGCCAAAAATTGTAAACCACTATTGTGGGATCACCCTTATGCATTAACATTAGGTCTGAAATATTCAAATTATGACGTCTTGTGAAAGTTTTGTGAAGTGTTGTAACACATTTCTATACCTTTCTAGACTCTTTTCATTAAAATTCACCTAAAAATCACCTTTTTATCCCTTATCAAGTCCTATTTTGAAGTGTTGTAAAGTATTGTAACAAGATTTCATGGTTTGCTAGGCTTAATTTCACTATTTACACCTTTCTTATGCTTTATTTGACCCCTTTTATGCACTCATAAAGCTTAATTAAGTGTATTTTTGAATGTAAACTTGAAAAATAACATTAAATGTGACTTAATTCCTGACACCCACTTTCAAGCCCAAGGTGGGACCCATTCACCATTGGTGGCAAATGAGTCCCTCTTGGCTCCAAAATTAAAAGAATCAAATTTTCTTTTGGGTTTTTATTCAAAATCACCTTATGTCAGCTTGTGATGAGGTATCACTGAGTTATTACGGCACAAGAGTGTATAAATAAGTGTTTTTCTCCTCATTTTACATATCCTCATTCACTTGCATTCACTAAACATCAATTAACATTTGAGCACTTTGCATCATTCAATCAAGCATCAATTAAGCATCTTGTAGCAGCCATTGACATAACTTCAAATTTCTTCACCAAGGTTATGGTGAGTTTAGGACATTTGTATGTTTTTTATTCATCTTTCCTTGTTCATTTCATTCCATTTCTTCATTAAGGTTTTTATTACCAAAGTGGGATTTGACCAAGGAAAATCCCTATACTCTAGCCCTTAACCATTTTTTCCCTTTTGCATGTGTGTTTGCAGACTTTTGTATGTAGATTTGTCAAGAAATTAGGTGTTGAAAGGTGGTATACAAGTCAACAAAGTGTTTCAAGTCAAATCAACCCTATTTAAAGCTTGGAGACAACCAATAGTCCATTTTCTGTAGATTTGACTCCGTCAACACGAGAAGAAGACAAGTGCAGATTTGGAGCTATAGAATTGACCTTTGATTTCATATAATTTTGAGAGATGATTGATTCGCCATCAGTGGAAAATGAGTCCCACTTTAAGGTTGAAAAAGGTGATTTTTTTAGATTCTAGTTCTCAACTATTAGAAACTTGTTTGAGGAGGTTTTTCCAAAAGCAAGATTGATTCGCCATCAGTGGTGAATGAGTCCCACTGGTGATTTTCACTGATTTCTTCTAGCATTCAAATCATTCTAGATTTAGCATTCATTTCCCAAGTGCACTCTATTCAGCCTTCTTTCAATTTTGTTTTGCATTTGTTCATCTTTTAATTCATTCTTGCATATCTCACTATGTTTTCCAACATTGCATATTTCATAGGTTTTGCATCAATAGTCAATCAATTTCATTAGTTAGTTGCATTTACAACATTGCATTTAGTTGTAATCATATCATACAATCTTCTATTTGAGTGAACCACTTCAATTTTGAGGTTCTATCTCTCTCATTTTAGGTTAAAGATCTTAAGAGTGCAAGAGAAGTCTATAGCCAACCCACAAAATTGTTGGTTCATTTTCAACAACACTCTTTGAACAACAAAGATTCTCTTGACTCAAGTTCCTCCTTCCTTGCAAAAAATGATCCCACACTCTCCTAATCTACTTGCAACCCAATTCTTCCTTTCAAGGCTTGTGTAACCTCCTTGGGAAGATTTTGGACACTCCCAACTCTTGTGACCTGCATATTGATTATGCTTAAAAAATTTACCTACAAAACCTCTTCCTCTTCCTTGATACCCATCACTTCTAAATGATATTTCTAGACTCTACCCTGATAACCTCCTCTTTCTCACTTAATTTTCCCTCTTGAATTACTTGCCTTTTCCATTTTGATGGTATTGTTTTCCTCTTTCTCCATAACCTCATCCTTTACCTTGTCCTTGCTAACTTTGATTCCACATCAGCTTCTCCTCTATCTTAATAGCAAATTGGTAAGCTTCCTTAATAGTTCTTGGTCACATTAAACTTAGCTCATCTTGCAAACTATATTTTAAACCATTCAAATATCTTGCTACCTTTTCTAAATCTATTTCGCTACATGGCCTAACCTAATACCCAACTTATAAAACTCTTCCATGTATTCTTTTATAGACATATCCTTATGCTTGAGGTTCTACAATCTTTTAAAAAGATTGGTTTAATAGTCTATCAGAAGGAACATTTCCTTCAATTTGGCAACCATCTTGTCCCATGAGGTTATATTTTCCTTGTTTCACTTTTGTCTCTCATACTGTACATAGTCCCACCACATTGCAGTATGACTTTTAAGCCTTGTACCTGAAAACTTCACTTTTATTTCTTTCAGAACTCCTCTATACTTGAAGTACTTATCCAAATCATTGATCTAGTCGATGAGCTCTTCCCCATTTAAGCTTTTAGAATACATGGGGAACTCTATTTTTGGTTTAGCTCCTACATTCATCACCACTTTTATCAACCTTTCTTCCATGCCTTCTAGTTCTTCTTGATCTTTGTCCTCAATTGGTGGTTTCTCTTCTTCTATGACTTCACTCACATCATTAGCAATGATTCCCCTTCGTTGTGATGCTTCGTGGCATCCAACCTTGCTGACAAGTTTTGTAACATTTCCAAAATCCTTTCTTCATTCCCTCTTCGATCACCACCTCGAGCACCTCCTCCTATACCACCTCTTAGCATTCTTCTTGGTGGAATCTTTTCTCAACTTCACCCTTCCCAGTCACTTATGGCTCTAATACAAAAATGATGGCACTTTTTTTGTAACTCAAAAAATCACAAAATAAATCACCGATGCTTTGTCTATAGATTAAAGTGTCAAGCAATTTACTCGATCCATAAACATGGGATCTCCACCCACTACAAATATAGATACATCAGTGCATATTTTAATCATAGAACTAAAAAGAAGCAAGTATCAACAATTCTAGGTAAAATATAATTAAATTGTGTTTAAAACTTATGAGAAAATAGAGGAATGAGGCGGCCTCATCAAAATCTCCAACTTGATACCTCAACTGACACAAGAAACAACAACCTATTTCATACATTACTTTTAAACATTTATAGAACATGTAATATAATAGCAATGATTCATCCTCATTTCCTTGAACAACAAATAGAAGAAGAAACAACAAGGTTTCATGGTGTATGGGGCAAGAGCAACATGTCAAAGAATACAATGTAATCGCTATTATAAGGAGTCAATTACCATACTCAACTCATGATTGAAAACTTGTTAGCTACCATAGAAAAGTTGAATTGGTCTATTTGGCTAACCAAACTCCTAGTCGTCCAATACTATCACTCCTCTAATCTAATTTCCCCAAATCAACAATTCTAGTGTTGGCCTTTATCTTTCTTGTTGTAGCTTTGTTTTCCCTGTAAAGCTAAAACCCATCAATCATAAGCAACCCAAAAGAATAAAATAGGTTTCTTGGCTTGAGTCTTTCTTTCAATAACTGTCTCCTACCTCAATTCACAAAGACTCCTCCTCTCTTCCTCAAAATTAACTCTACCACAATGTATCCATCTTTTTTCTTTTTTTTCCAAGAACTATTGTAGATATTGGTTGAGAAGCCATATTAGAAGAAACTTGGTTTCCTATATAAAACTCACACTTGTTAGAAGAAAAATAAAGGGCAAGAATTCACCCACAACATATTCACCCCAAATACGTGCACAAACAAATAAAAGTTAAAAATAAAAATTGAACAACAAAATTGAATGATGCCCTTGCATCACAGTCCTTAGATGCAAGGTTGATTGATGTTGATTAGCTTTCCTTTCTTGAGCTTGTTTTGAGAGATCATGCTCCTATTAGTAAGAGTATTGTAATGAAGCTTCCTTTAGGAGGCTAATTGTTATGGAATCATGGCAAGGGTTTTTACTTGTCTCTACCATCTACTTTGTGGAGGCTTCTTTCCCCCCTTCTCTACCAATTATTTATTTGGTCGTGGCTTGTTCTAATCCTATAGCCTTGCTAATAGAAACTCATTCTTGTTTTTTTGTTACTCATGTTGGCTGTATCTCCATCAAGTTGGTGGATGTTGATACTGCTTGGGGTTTTCCATTGAAGTAAATGTTGTTGATTCATGGACTATGCTTCTGAGGAGGAGATGTGGCCCTCCTCTAGTTGTTTTAAACCATAATAACTATAAGACTATTAGATGGATTTTGATCATGTAATTGTGGTTTTTTTTCTTTTATATTTTATTTGATCATGCTATTGTTATACCATTTATTTTCATTGTCATTTTCTTTGGTTTTTCTTGCTATGCATTGGCTAGTGATTGATTATGTTTGGATTGATGTTTCACTATTATTTTAAGTTTTGATTCCTTGAAAAGATTATGTTTAATGCTTTCTAATTTATTTTTTTGGGTTTTAGGATCTCATTTAAATGTATTTATCATTTAATCAAAAAAAAATATTGAAAAAAATTAGAAAAATATGCATTGCGTCTTGTAAGAACATTATATTTTCAAATGTCATATGCCTTCATAATGTTTACAGAAAAAATATTTAATATTAAATATATTTATCTTATTCTATAAATTTCCAAAATGGTACTCTCAAAACCCTATTTAAATATTGAATAATTTCCTTAAAAAATATTTATTAATTATTAATTTTTTATAGTTATTTTAATAAGGTCTAAAAAACTATTTTATGAGTATTTCTCATCCTCTCACTATATTCAAGGAGATTTTTGTTAGGGTATTTGTTACTAAACAAGATAAAGACTTTGAAATTGATAAATTATTATATTTGATACAAGGACTTGTAGAGGCCACTTCAGAGATAGGTGAAAGTTGTGTCTTGCACAAACACCACATTAAAAATGAGACCCTTTTTTTTGTATTTTTTCCCTTTTGATTATTTTGAGTCTCTTAATTTTTTAATTTAAATTAGTAATTCTACCTAGAAAGGATGTATGGGAAAAGTAAGTTCGATGATTAGAAGTCCTAGAGTTGTCAAATCTTAAGATTTGATTTGTTGTGCATCTCATAAGTGATCTTTTGTTAGGATTTACAGAAAATTTTTCATAATCGAGATACAGTGGTTCTTTCCACATAGGATATCATAAGTTAGAATTTTGTGAAAATTTCATGGAAACTTCTATCCAATCCTAAGAATGCTCCTTTGATCATATTTATCAATTAATTAAAAATAATTGCGCCGTTGAAAATTGGACCCACTACTTCACATGATATTAAATGGAATTAATGAGGCCCTAATATAGTGTTGTGAGTAATTTTATGTGTCCACACTAGGTCTTGGACCTTGGAAAATCAAACAACATGCTTTTAATGACTTCTTGTATAGGTGTTGTAAAGTCTTTTAAAGGACTTTCACACTTTTCTATACTTAATTAACTTACTTCTCCCTAATTAAACATTATAAAATGTGTTCAATAACATTATTACATCAATCTATAAGATTATTAATGCAAACTTAATGACAAATTAGTGTTGTAGTGTGATTTACACATTCACATGTATTGGTTTTTGAGCCCTTCTAGGCTATGTGGACCTAATTTTAGTGTTGTAAAGTGTATTTAATTACACTTTCACATTTATTTATGTGTCCCAAGCCATATTAAACATTTACATAATCACTAATAGGCCTTATTTGACCCATATTATGCATCCAAAGGCATAATTTGATCAAATAACTAACATAGTCATCATATAAGCCTAATTTTCTTACTTCTCGACATTCCAGCAAGCAAAAAGGAACCCTATGGGACTCATTCTGCATTATTGGTGAATTATTCCCATCTAGATGGGACCCATTCACTAGCCTTGGCAAATTAGTCCCATTTTGAGTCATTTTTGGGGTTTGAGTGGGAAAATTTGGGTTTTAAGTTCAAATTTTCTACATGTCTGCCTGTGATGAGGTATAGTCATGATAATAAGGCACAATTGACTATAAATAATTGTTTTTTATCCTCATTTTACATCTAACAACATATATCCATCTCTCTCATCAATCCAAGTATCCATTCTTTATCTATTTTCTATCACAAGTCAAGCAAACTAGGGCTTTCTCATTGCAAGTCTTCAATTGAGCTTCTAAGGATATTCAAGAGTTGAATCTTCATGTATTGTTGCAAACATACAAGATCAAATCATCATGATAAGGTAATTACTTCCATTTTGCATGTTTCATTAATTTATTTCATCATTTTGGTTTAATTAAACCTAAATGGGGTTTGACCAAGGCAAACCTCCATGCCTTAACAATGAACAATTTCTCTTCTTGTGTTGTTTATATCAAGATTTAGGTCCTTTCATAGCTTGAAGATCATTGGAGATTTCATTCTAATGTTATTCAAGTCTTTTTCCCTTCATTCAAGTCAAATCATCAACAAAAAGTCATTTTCAGACCCGAATCTGACAATTTCAAAAGCGGAGACCTATAAGAGGAAAAAGTACAAATCTAACTCCACAAAATCTTCCTCTAATTTTATATATTTCTATAGGTGGACTGATTCTTGACCCATGGTGAATGAGTCCCACCTGTGGGACTGAAAATTGATTTTCTGAGATTTCAACTCCTGATAGTCAGAAATAGATTTCTAGAAGTTTTTAGTAGTAGGACTGATTTACCATACTTGGTGAATGAGTCCCAGTGGTCATTAATATAAATTGAAAATAAATTTTAAAACCTTCCAGTGACATCATTCTACCTCCAAGTGCACTCTGATTTCATCCATTTCTTTCTGTTCTGCATATTTCTTTCAATTTCTTCATATTGCATAGTTGTTTGCATATCACACTATGTTTTCAAACATAGCATAAATTGCATCTTTGCATTCATTCTAGATCATTTTAGTCAATAAATTGCACTTAGATTAGTTCATTTACATAACATCACATTGCATACTTCCTAATTTGAATGTTATATAAGAATTTTAGGATCTAATCTATCTCCTTTTGGGTGAAAAAACCTATAAGAGTTAGAGTGTCCATTGGGTCCTAAAATCTATGTCACAATAATAAAATATATTTTATTGTGATTTTCAATTAATTAATAAGTATGGTCAAAATAGATACTTGTTGGTTTTAGGAGAAGAATCTATAGGTGTTACGAAATTTTAGGAACCAACATTCTCGAACACACAATGGATTTTATAATGTGTAGAATAAAAATAAGGGAAACACATTGCTACAAAAATTCCAAACAATTTACCCAGTAAAAATAATTAAAACCATTATTCAAAAAAATACCACATTTACCAAATGCATTGCACAGTCAATTAAGAAACAATAGTACTATAGTTGCATTATATTATAACATTTGTTTTATAGAGATTATATTATAAATACAATGCTAAAAGAAATCCTGACTAGTATAATGATAATTTAATATATCACATTTGTTACTAGAATCATCTAGACATTGAATAGTGGCATAACCATGCATCCTACAGGAGCCCCTATTCACCTATATCCAACACAAAACACAAGAGCTTCATACAATCTAATAAAGGAACACTTTTCTATATTGTAAAGCCCTAGTCTACATACTACTATGTGGAACTTTAGGAGAAAACCTATCAACACATGTAGCCTGGGAAAAAAATAAAGTCAAAATGTATAACCCTATATTTACATCCCTTTGCAAACACTGGAAATTAAGACAACAAACATAATCTCTTTCAAGAATTCTTGGGCTATGGAGAATGTGACATGTCTTCCTCAAGCTGCTATGCTGGCATTAAGCATCAGTGCCTTCAATGTCCCCCTTAATGCTTAATGTGCACACACCTATCATTTGTCTTAATCTTTCAAAATTTTCTTTTGAAATTTCCTTCGTAAGTTTATCAACAATCTAATCACTGGTTTCACAAAAATTAATTCAACCTATCCCTTAACCACAAGATTCCTAATAAAATGATATCTGATATCAATGTGTTTTTTTCTACTATGGAAGATAGGATTTTTAGTGATGGAAATTGCTGAATTATTGTCACACTATATCACCATTGGCATAGTTTGTTTTTGTTTTAAGTTGACTAGAATTCTTCTGAGCCATACTACTTGGCATCAAGTTGAAGTTGCAACCACATATTTAGCTTCAGTTGAGGATAAAGAAACAAAAGATTGCTTTTTTGAAGACCAAGAAATGGCATCTAAACCCAAGGAAAATATATAACCTAAAGTACTTTTTCTATCATCTATATAACCAACCCAATCACTATCTATAAATCCAATTAAACCAAACTCATCTACAGGTGCATACCAAATACCAAAATTACTTGTACCCCAAACATATCTTAGAACTCTTTTCATAGCGTGAAAAACCATCTTACTTGTACTTTGCATCAACCTTGAAAATAAACTAACAACATAATATTTGGTCTAGTAGTTGTTAAATAATGTATTATGTTTCCAACTAGACTCTTGTATATTGTTGCATCTACTTTTTCAAAACCATCATCCTTAACCAAATTTTCATTCATGTTCAAGGGTTTACTCATTGGTTTGCAACTCTTCATCTTGAATTTATCAAGTAAATCATTGATATATTTACCTTGTGAAATGAAAATTCCATCATTTTGTTGTCTTACATCTATCCTAAGGAAATAATGCATTAACCCAAAATCTGTCATTTCAAGTTTAGACTTCATTACATGTCTAAACTCATCTATTAAATCTTCACTATCCCAATGTATATTAGATCATCTACATATATACATATGATAAGTAAATCACTTGTACTCCGATATTTCACATATAATGTTGGCTCACTTTCACTCTTTTTGAAACCATTTTTATGAAAATAATTATCTATTCTACTATATACCAAGCTTTAAGCACCTACTTGAGCCCCATAGAGAACCTTTTTCAACTTGTAGATGTTTTGTTCTTGTCTTGCAAAGTCATAACCAAGTGGATATTCTACAAACACTTCTTCATTCAAATAACCATTCAAAAAGGATAATTTAACATCAAATTGATGAAATTTTCACCTATGTTGGGCTGCTAATGATAAAACTATTATGATGGTGTCTAATCTAGCAACTGGAGAACAAGTTTTAATGTAATCAAAACCTAGCTGCTGAGGAAAACCCTTTGCTACCAATATTGCTTTATGACTTTCAATAGATCCATCAGCTTTATATTTTGTTTTGTAAATCCATTTCATCCCAATAACATCTTTTTCAAGTGGAAGATCAACTAGTTCCCATGTTTCATTTTTTTCAATTGAAGAAATTTCTTCATCCATAGCTTTAATCTATACTTCATGTTTTATTGCATCTTCAAATTATCTTGGCTCAACTTGAATATGAGATAATAAAGAAAAATTTACTATTTCATGAAGGCTAGTAGTGCCTTCATAAATTCCTTTAATATTTTTTACCTTTCTTGGAGGACTCAAGCTTGGACTAGGTAGAGAAGGTGGTATGCTCAATGAAGGTGGTGCAATAGGAATTGAGTTGCTGCTCGAACCATGAGAAGATGGCACTTCAAGTTCTAAATCAATAACCTTTTTCTTTTCCTTATTCAAATTTTCATTCACTTTCCAAGCTTCACTTTCAACAAAGATAACATCTCTACTAATAATTAACTTTTCACTTATTGGATTATACAAATGATAACACTTTGTTTCCTCACTATAGCCAAGAAATATGCATTTCACACCCTTGTCATCAAACTTTTTCCTTTTTTGTTCAGCTATGTGAGCATAACCAGTACATCCAAAAAACCTCAAGTGTGCAACACCAAGTTTTCTTCCATAGCATGTCTCATAAGCTATCACATTCTTTACACTTTTGGTTAGAAACCTATTTAACAAATAAACTAATGTAGCAACAACTTCAATCCAAAAAGTATTTGGCAAACCCTTGGCTTTAAGCATGCTTCTTGCCATTTCCACACTAGTACATATTTTACGTTCAACAACTCCATTTTGTTGAGAATTATAACTTGCAATCAATTTCCTTTGAATTCCATTCTTGAGACATATCCCATATACTCACTACCCTTAACTTCCCACGTAATCCATTGTGATGCTCTCCACTCTTGTCAATTGTGAAAATCTCATTATAATTATGGTTGTTTTCTCACTTGTGTTCTTGATATCCCCATTCAAAACTGATTGTAGAGATTGATTACTCCTCCATGGTTTCCATTTTGTTGATAGTGAGGTCAACCTCTATGAACATGTCACAATTAAATTTTATCACCTTCAGGATATATCTTGCCAATCCACAAAGTAATGCTATGTCCTTTGCTTTTGGAATTCCTGCCATAAATTTTATCTTTTGTAACTTTGGACCATCCATAATTCCTCCGAAATTTCATAAAGCTCTCTTATCCAAGTATTTTTTAGTGCAATTAATTATATACAATTTGTTTCCAACTCTCTATTATGCCAAGGTGTTTCCAACTCTTAGTTTTGCAATTAACAACTCTTTTTAACTGTTGCACAACTTAGGATGAATCAACTATTACTTTCTTTAGTATAAGCTAACTAATGGAAGATCTCTATTTCTTCCTTCATTTCCTCCTAGGATTCTTCTTCTACGGGGGTTATATATTTGTAAATCTATGCATTTGACAGTTAATATGAAAAAGTCAGTTTTTATGCAAATTCATTTTTTGTGCTTGATCAATTAGTCTTTGTAGATCCCTAGGTTATCGCTAGGTTTTAACATGGTATTAGGGCCTTGCAAAGAATTTTTTTAGGCCATAGCCAAATGTGGTAGATAGTTATTGGAAAATCATGAATGTTTCCTTTTTTTTAGTAGTTGAAAGACTCTGTTTTGCATTCAAAATCATTGTTGAGGAAGTTGACTCTCATTCATTCCCTCGCTCCATCCATTCTTTGACCACAAGCCCTCATTTTTAATTGAAGAGAGAAATTTTGGGTGGGACACCTTTGTTCTAGGGGTCCATTGAGGCCATAGCCATTGAATCTACCTTCTAGCCATCAGATACTAGTCTTGTCATTAGCAACACCTGGGAACACTCCAACAACATTAGAAATATTTTGTAGAATTCTACCGTAGAAAAATGGATCTTTGGATATTTTCATGGTCGTTAAAGTATTTTTCTTGTGATGCTTTGCCTATTTTTCTTGGATTTAATGTTGTAATGTGACTTAGACATTCACATTAGGTCTTGAATAGTCAAATTATTAAGACTTTATGATGTCTTGTGAAGGTGTTGTGAAGTGTTGTAACACATTTCTAAACTTTTATACACTCTTTTTCTTATAATTCATCTAAATATTCATTTTTTATCCTTTACCAAGTCTTATTTTAAAGTGTTGTAAAGTCTTGTAAAAAACTTTCATGCTTTTCTAGGCTTTTCACCACAAAATAGACCTTTCTTATGCTTTATTTGGCCCCTCTATGCATTTATAGGCCTTAATTAAGTGTTTTTTTGAATATAAACCTAAAACCATCATTAAATACAACTTAATTCCCAACACCCACTTACATGCCTTGAGTGGGACCCATTCGCCATGGGTGGCGAATGAGTCCCTCTTGGCACAAAATTCAAAATAAATTCAAATTTCTTTCAAGTTTTTATTCATTAAGACCTTAGGTTGGTCTGTAATGTATTTTTGGGAAATTAGGGCATAAGTGTGTATAAATAAGTGTTTTTCTATCCATTTTAACCCCCATTCATTCATGCATTCAATCCATCATAAAATTCAATTATTCTAGCATCCTTAATCATTCAATCAAGCAATTATCAAGTATCTTGGAGCAACCATTGACATATCTTTAGACTTTAACAACAAGGGTTTGGTGAGTTCATGACACTTGCATGTTACTATTTAATAATTCCTTTCTCATTCAATTTCTTTATCAAGGGTTTGACTACCAAAGTAAGGTTTGACCAAGGCAAATCCCTATACTCTAACCCTTAACCATTTTTCCCCTCTTTGCATGTTTTTTTGGAGGTCTTGTAGGAATATTTGTCAAAGAGATGGGTGTTAAAAGTGATCAACAAGTCATTGAAGCTATTCAAGTCAAAAAATACCTAATTCAAGCATGGAGACATCACTCAAGCCATTTTCTATAGTTTCAATTTTGTCAACCCGAAAAGAAAATAATTGAGAATCCGGACCCACAAAGTTGACTTCAGAATTTGCAGATTTCTATAGGTGGACTGATATGACATCAGTGGTGAATGAGTCCCACTACCAGGTTGGAGAAAGTGTTTTCTAAGGTTTTTAGTTTCTAGCATCCTGAAACCTGTTTCAACAGAATTTATAAGAACCTACACTGATTCGCCATCAGTGGCGAATGGGTCCTAGTGGTCATCAATAGTGATTTTTGAGACATTGTAGAACCTTCCAACATCAACATTCTACCTCTAGGTGCACTCCATTTAATCTCATTAAGTTTTTTTTCATTTTTTTATGTTTCTAGTTCATTTTTGCATATCACACTATGGTTTTGAACACTTCATATTTCTTAGGTTTTGCATAAATAAATAATCTATTTCATTAGTTTTTTTCATTTAGATCATTGCATTTAGACATAATTTCATTGTACTTGCATTATTTTGAGTGAACCATGTATATTTTGTGTGGGATCTATATCTCTCGTTTAGGTGAAAAACCTTAATTGGGCAAGAGAATCATAGCATCCTAAACCACAAAAATCTATAGTTCATTTTAGTGAACCTGCATATTGAATATTATCTTTTTTATTTACATCCACATTTACATAATAGAACTTATTGCATTGTTTTTGCATCCTAGGGTTTCCAACATTGCATTAGTGAATATCTTATATAGATTTCTTTTTTTCCCTTCAAAATATTAAAAATCCTAAAATTCTACATTTGCATCCTCGTTTTGCTTTAGAAAAGCATAAAAATCATTTTAAATTTTTTGAAAAATCATAAAAAAATTCACCATTGGACTCATTTACCACCGAGGGCGAATCAGTCCAGTTGCACTTTCTGCATAGCAATTTCTGTCATTTTCACAGTGTTTTCTGCATTTTTGTTCTCTATTACTACATTCTTGTTTTAGTTTACAAATTTTTTGTTATTTTCCTAGTTTGCATTGCATTTTCATCCACCCCACCTTTTGTGGTATTTTTATGAGTTTTTGGTGCCCTATTGATAATACTTCAGTGAGGCAAAGTTCTTGACTCATGGCTTCCTGTGAGAGCACATTCATTGTGGGCCTTGGGTTATCCAAATCTCCTACTTCTGGTATTGACAATGGTGCATTAGGAATGGATGCTACCACTAGTACAACTTTTCCTTCCCCTACAATGCATGTTGACACACACATTAATTCCCTCCTACAAGACAAAGTAGTTAACATTCATGAGGACTTAGCACATCTCCAACATAACTTGTGTCTAGAAAATATTTCAATCACTGACATTCCCACTATAGACAACATCTATCAAATGTTTGAAAGTGATGAAGGCTTAGATGTTATGAAAAAAATTGTTGATATATATCACAAACATGCTTCTTCCACCTCTAGCACATCTGAACCAACAAACACTATGGTTAGCCAAGGAGGATCTCATATTCATCCTCCTTCAATTGTAGCATCCATACCCACCTATATCACTCCTCAAGTTACAACAACCATGCAACAAGTTTGTCATGTGACTCCTTTCCCTCTTCCAACTAGCATTCCTAGCTCTTTTGTGGCATCAAACGTTCCATCCTACACCATCTTCACCCCTATTAGTGTCCCCTTAACTTTTCCTAACACTACCTACACTCCATCACAATTCTCTCTTCAACCTCATACCACTTACACTGACACTCTCATAACACAAATATTCCACACTATTTCTTCCATGCAACAACAAATATCCACCATAAACCAAAGCGAAAATGCACCACCCACACACTATTTTCGTAGTAGCCCACTGTCCTTGGAAATATAAAGAACATCGATGCCATAAGGATTGAGATGCCTAGGTTTGAGAAGTGTCGAGGTAAAGGAGACCCTACTAATCATGTCAATGCCTATACCACCTTATGTAGTGATTTTTTCCTTGACAACAAATTGTTAGCTAAATTGATTCCTAGGACTTTAAATGATACTACCTTGGAGTGGTTTTCCTCTCTACCCAATCATTGAATTCATTCATTTAATGAGATTCTTGATGCCTTTATAAGTCACTTCCAAGTTCATATGACTCCCAAGAAGACAATGGATGATTTAATGAGGTGTAAAAAAAATGTGGATGAAAAAGTAACCAATTTCATTTCACGCTATCATTCATTGTATTCTCAAATAGATTTCAAGGTTCCTGATTCACATCTACAAAATATGTTTTTTGAAATTGCAAACTCACATTCAGGAAAAATTGACCATGATGAAATTTCCTTCTTCCATGCATTTATGCACAACTCTTTGTGACTATCACAACTTGGTTAATAGTAATGATGCAAAATCCACTTCTAGTTGAGCTGACAAGTCTAAACAAAGCAACCAAAATAACTCACAAAACTTTAGAAAACCAAACAAAGGTGTCTTATAGTTCAATCCTACTCCTCCACAACCAACTCAACCTATTAATAATCAAATGAAAGTCACTAAAGAAATCGTTCCCTTTAACTATGGAGACCTGAAGAGACAATTTAACCCTTTACCTGATACCCTCCATAACACAATGAATCAATTAATACAACAATAGATGATCATGTTTTCTACAATCAAACCACTTGATCCTACAAATCCTTTACCCCCACCTTTAAACCAAATGCTTATTGTCATTTGCATTGCCAAAATGGGCATGACATAGAACAATGCAAGCATCTCAAACACCTAGTGCAATACCTCATTGATTTTGTTCCTCTATCCATTGTGTGTGTCAATGATTAGGGCAATAAGTCTGTCACCCCTCCCAACCATAATTTACAAAATTTTACCAACACAATGTTTCATTTGTCAAAGCTAGTGGACCTTCAAATAATGATGTGATGAATGTTGATACAAATGATGAACAACATGATATTATTCCAAATTTTACACATGTTAATCCTATTGATTAAATGGTGGGAATGATAGAAATTATCCCTTGTAAGGGCCAAACTAAAAACTCTCTTGATATTACTTTTTCTTCTCATGATATACTTAAAAACTATCTCGATGGTCCTCTTTACATAGCCATCAAAATCTATGATAAGCCCACCAATGGGATATTAATAGATCCCGCCTGTGGAAAGAACATGATCATGGAAGAATTTTTGGTATTACATGATCTTTATCAAGATGATTATGACAAACCAACAACATGGATTAAAACACATACTAGTTTTGCATGCCCTACGATCAGATCGATTGTACTCCCATTATAGATAGGACCTAAAACATTGGATGTAGCATTCTCTATCATCCCATAGTCAGATCGGTTTCATCTAAGGCTAGGTCATCCTTGGCTTTGTTCGATGAAATCTGTCCCTTCAATCATTCACAAATGTTTGAAGTTTTCATTTGACAATGAGATATTTACTGTACACCATAATGGCTTTAATCCATTTTCTTCTAAAGGTAAATTTTCCTTGGAAGTGTTCTATCCTGAACCTATGGAACCCATCACCCCTCGCAAAGACATCTTTTTTTTCATTTCCTATCAAAAGTTCAAAGCCAAATGAATAGCTGAATTATCTCTTCGCCACATGTCCCTGTCAACTTCCAACACTCCTATCTTAGATGAGACAATGCTTCAACCTGACTCTAAACCTAAAAAAAATTACCACCTTTAGAGAAACCAACAATAAACACTTCACCTTAATCATCAAAACACCCAAGAGATAATAAAACCAACCCTATCATGCCTTTGGGCCGCATTAAACAAGTTTATAAAGCTAAAGAGAAAGTGAGTGACCCACCTCCTTCGGTTCCTTATATTCCTCTCCCTTAGGAAGAAAAGGATCGTATCGTGGATCAACCCTCTCTTACTCCTAAACAACTTCAAAATAGAATTAAAACAAACCAAGGTGCTAGAGCACGCAGGCATCATCATCCTCTCCTTGCTCATCGGTTGCATGTAGAAGAAAACAAAGAAAATCAAAATCCACATTTGACAAAAGCAATACCCGACCACTCTCCTCCTCTTGACCCACCACAAAATAGTACAACACAAAAATCACAAAAAAACTATTTGATACAACAACTCATGATAAACCCTTCATTGGAAATTACCATTCATCCTCCTATTGTGATCAACTTAGATGACAATGAGGAAATACAAAATTGACAATGAGATACATGATGAATTAAATACATTGTTTTCCTTGTCTATGAGCTTAACTAAGCTATCTCCTATTCAAAGTGATGAACCTGGTACTTCCCCTAGTTTGTCACTTGCAATTTTCCCCTTGGATAGTCAACTGCCCTCACAGTACACTAAACATGATTGGGAGGTGGATGACTTGTTAGATGTTTTGTTAGTCTAATTAATATTTAATTACACTTGCATAACTTTACTTAGGTAATATTTTAATTCCTAGGTTAATTATTCTCATCCTTATCTTATTGAGCTATCTTGTTGCTCAAGATAAGATTAAGGTTATGCATACTTTGCTTTTATAAAGAAAATCTTCTCACGTAATTACGAATTCCTGAATAATAATATTTTGCACATTTTTTTGCAATAGCTTTGCTTTTTCTAATTTTCTCTTCTATGGAAGGTTATTTTCTGGTTTGCAGTTTAGATCTTGGTTTCTAACATGGTATCTAGATTATGTCATCATTTCATCTACTGTTGCTTCACAGATTCCAAGGTTGTTCTAGTTTGTGAGTTTTCTAGTGTTCCATGGCATCGGGTCTGCTATCACATTATTATGATTCTACTTTGGTTTCTTGTAGACAGAAGTATCTTTCCTTGCTTGCCAGATTACGGTTCCGGTGTTACTCCACAGTGTTCTTCCAGTGCTTCTTTGCAATAGTCATCTCATTGTAGGGGGGTTTTTTCCCACTGGGTTTTCCTTCTCTACCTCATTATTGCATTTGTACATGGGTACCTAATCAGGCCTTGTTGTCGGGACCCATTCATTCTTTCTTGCATTCATCTTAGTTTTAGGGCATACTTTTTTAGTCTCCCTAAGTTGCACTTATGGGGGAGTGCTAGTGTAATTAATATTTAATTACACTTGCATAACTTTACTTAGGTAATATTTTAATTCCTAGGTTAATTATTCTCATCCTTATCTTATTGAGCTATCTCGTTGCTCAAGATAAGATTAGGGTTATGCATACTTTTGTTTTATAAAGAAAATATTCTCATGTAATTATGAATTCCTGAATAATAATATTGTACACATCTTTTTGCAATAGCTTTGCTTTTTCTTATTTTCTCTTCTGTGGAAGGTTGTTTTCTGGTTTGCATTTCAGATCTTGGTTACTAACATGGTTGACTTGCATTTTCCCTACTAGCCTTTTACATTTTCCTTTTTCTTTTTTTATTCATTGGTGTGATTATATGTGTGTAATGCATTCCCCCATAATGTGTGTTTAATGTTCTCTCTTTTTTTCACTTCCTCTATCTATACCTTCATTCTTCTATATGTTGTACATCACTTTCACTTTTTCCCTTTCACTTTTTTACTTTTGTTTTGTGTTTTCCTTTTGGGGATGATGTAAAGAGCTGAGATGCCCTATGTCTCTTCCATGTTGACCCAAAAGGTTCCTTTTCCTTTTACTTTGTCTTTTATTGTGTTTTCCTTTTGGGGATGATGCAAGGCATTGAGACCGAAATGTCTCCTTCATTTTGACCCAAAAGCTTTTTCTTTTCTTTCACCTTTTCATTTTCCTTTTGGGGATGACACAAAGTGTTGAGACCGAAATGTCTCTTCCATGTTTCAACCCAATAAGGATTTTATTTTTCTCTTTTTTTTGCTCTCTTTGTGCCATTTTTCTAGTTCTATGTATTTTGGGAGTGATGACAGTTTTGAGCTCTTTCATAGAAATATTGTAGCAATGAACATAATGACTCCAAGTCCATAGATCCCTTATGTGTTTGGTGTGTTCCTTTTTCGGGGCAACCCCTCTTTCTTTTGTTCCTTTTTCCTTTGCATGACACAACCTTACTTGGAAACATATGACTTGGCATAAGGGCTTTCCAAGTTGGCTCTCATGTCTTGTTTATTTTTGCATTTTTCATTCACTAATTTAAAGTAATTACTCACATAACGGTGTGTAGAAATTCCTTTAAAGTGGGGGCATACATTGGAACTATTCATTTTTCATTTTTTTTTCTTTTTATTGGTTCTTAGTGTAGCCTTGTTACTTTATATGATGTGTTTGTCCCTTTTTGGATGACATTGGGTGTGATGTCCTTCATAAGTGTGATCTATATTATCATATTACATTCCTCTTAGTGGCCTAATGCAATGCACTACATCCCCTAAGTTGTGGATATTCTATTCTTTTATTGGTCATCTCTTGGAGACATTAGACACAATGTTCCCTAAGTGATAGACCTCGCATGAACTAAACAAGACATATTTGAACATCTTTTTCACTTTACATTTTTTCATTTTGCATTTATAAGGCCGCCTTACATAACACAATTTGCATGTCTATGGTTCCATCCTGCTTGCTCATGAGTTCTAAGCATACAAATCTTTGCTTGTCTCATGAAGCATGAACCAAAATTTTCCTTTGTGGCACCTTATTAAAGTTATCAAGAGGTATAACTTTGATATGGTTGAGCGAGAAGCCAATTCCGAGGAACAACTTTCCCCATAACCAAATGTGTGTTTGTGAGTACATACCAGTCGAGTGTATTTTTCTCACCTTTTGGACCTTCTCACCTGCCAGATAGCCATGAGTTTTGTCGCCCAAGAGTGAGTACGCATTTTTTTTTCAGAAAGATAGCCTATATATGATCCACAACTAGGTGGAAAAATGATTGAAGCTTGATCTGACTTTTCCTCTTTCTCTTCCTTTTCTCTTTCATGTGTGTTCCTTCATTCTTATGTTCATTTTTCCATGGGATCTTCATTTTGGGGGCTTGATCATCCCTCTTTATTGTTGTTGTCTCATCTTGCTAGCATAAGTGCATTTGGATCCCTCTCGATATGCATGGAAACTTTAGTGTGAGTTTGAAACAAGTTCATCCTCTCACTAAAGTGGGGGCTAAATGTATTGTACAAAAATGGATCTTTAGACATTTTCATGGTCATGTAGGTCTTTTTCCTATGACGCTTGGCCTATTTTGCTTAGATTTAATGTTGGAATGTGACTTATACATTTACATTAGGTCTTGAACATTCAAATTATTAAGCCTTTATGATGTCTTGTGAAGTTTTGTAACACATTTCTACACATTTCTAGACTCTTCTTCTTATAACTCATCTAAATATTCCTTTTTTATCCCTTACCAATTCTTATTTGAAAGTTTTGTAACAAAATTTCATGCTTTTCTAGGCTTGTCACCACTAAATACACCTTTCTTATGCTTTATTTGGCCCCTTTATGCATTTATAGGCCTTAATTAAGTGTGTTTTTGAATATAAGCCTGACAAACATCATTAAATACAACTTAATTCCTGACACCCACTTGCATACCTTGAGTGGGACCCATTCGCGATGGGTGGTGAATGAGTCCCTATTGGCACAAAATTCAAAATAAATTCAAATATCTTTAAGGATTATATTCATTAAGACATTAGGTTGGCTTGTGATGTATTTTTAGGAAATTAGGGCATAAATGTGTATAAATAAGGTTTTTCTATCCATTTTAATCCCCATTCATTCATGCATTCAATCCATCATAGTATTCAAGTATTCTAGCATCCTTAATCATTCAATCACATAATTATCAAGTATCTTGGAGTAGCCATTGGCATATGTTCAAACTTTAACAACAAGGGTTTGGTGAGTTCATGACACTTACATGTTATTTGTTCATTGTTCCTTTCTCATTTCATTTCTTTATCATGGGTTTGATTACCAAAGTGGGGTTTGACCAAGGAAAATCCGTATACTCTAACCATTAACCATTTTTTCCCTATCTGCATATATGTTTGTAGATCTTGTAGGTAGATTTTTCAAAGAGATAGGTGTTGAAAAGTGGTCAACAAGTCATTGAAGCTATTCAAGTCAACAAAGACCTAATTCAAGCTTGGAGACATCATGCAACCCATTTTCTGCAATTTCAGTTATGTCAACCTGATAAGAAGACAAGTGTAGATCTAGACCGATAGAGTTGACTTCAGAATTTGTAGATTTTGGTAGGTGGACTGATTCACCATCAGTGGCAAATGAGTCCCACTTCCAAGCTAGAGAAATTTTTTTATGAGGTTTTTAGCTTCCAGCATCCTGAAACCTGTTTCAGTAGAATTTACTAGAACCTAGATTGATTCGCCATCAATGGTGAATGAGTCCTAGTAGTCATCAATAGTGATTTTTGAGACATTCCAAAACCTTCCAGCATTAGCATTCTACCTCTAGGTGAACTCCATTTAATCTCATTAAGTTTTTTTTCATTTGTTTATGTTTCTAGTTCATTTCTACATATGACACTATATTTTCAAACACTTCATATTTCTTAGGTTTTACATAAATAATCAATCGATTTCATCAATTTGTTGCATTTAGATCATTGCATTTAGAGACAATTTCATTATTTGGGAATTATACATGCACCTTTTAATCACGAACTAAGATAAAGTTCCATTTTTTAGGGGGGTTAATCATGTCTCTTAAACACCATTTTCATCATTTTTTTGTTAGGCTAACTTCAGATAAATTTTTGTCTTGGAAAAAAGGGATAAAGAGTCATCTCCTTGAGCAAGATCTACTACCCTATCTCCTCTGACTCGTTCCTGAGCCAAATGACTATGATGAAAAGAATGCATGGTTTAATAATAATGACATAGTCTATGGACTAATATTTCTTACTATTTCTGAGGATACTCTACATCACATAGAGCACACTAAGTGCCCTTTTACTACTTGGATCATCATCCAATAGTTGTATGAACACATTGAATCTTCATCTGAAAGTGATGTTTCCTTGGAAAACTAGGCTATTGATATTATTGAAACTTATGTTGCCTCCTCTAATGTGGAAACATCTTGTATGGATGATTAGTTCATTGATTCCCCATCAACAACACCTATTGTAGATTTAGATTCTAGAGATGCTTCTTTGAGAGCCTCTAGTGATTCATTGCGGTGGGATCATTTATGTCCTTTGGATTCAGTCCATTGGGACTAGTTTCTACTAGACATTAATATTTTGTTTGTAGAGTCCCTCATTTTAGATCTAGATGACACTATTGAGGGAATATGTCTTCTCTTTCAGGACCACTCTTTTGTCCTTGCATTTATTTCTACTTTTGATTTCTACATTGTTTCTTTGGAAGCTTCCAATGGCTTCTTGCAACAAAAAATCCATAGTCTTCCTGATTCAACTTTCTGCACATCATCATTTACTCCTACCGTTAGATAGATTGAGGATAGTCAAGAAGAACAAAGCATCCAAAAGTTTTGTGTTCTTAGATTCTCATACATATTTTCTATTGTTATTTTGAGTTGTGGATCCTATGGGAGGTTAATCAATGTATTTCTTGTGTTTTCTAAAATTCTTAGTGCCTCATATCAAGTTGTGTACAAGTTTGGAGATCTAGTTGGATATCTTTTTGTTCATCAGTTTTTTGTGGCTGACTTAGATGATTTTAAGTGTCATGGATATTCGAGGAGTTTTTACTCAATTTTTTTTGTGTTTGATCATCTTGATTTTGGTCTGAGCTAAGTTGTGACCAACCGTTGTGGGTGTGCATTAAATATCATTCATGATTTGAGTTGACAATTGTAAATATTCTTAATTTTTATTGGAGTCGATAGGTTGTGATTAAATTCTTAGTCACAGATATATATATACATGTTCAATTATATAATTTTGTGTATGTAGATGGTGTGTTGATGTGTGTTGCAAATATCAAAAGGTTGATTGAGTGATTTATGCACAGATTCACTTGTGCATTAAATATTTTGTGGTGCGAGTTAGAGTAGAGTAGAGCAGAAGTGCATAATTAGTTAGAAGGACAGAAGATCAACTACTGAGCCTAATCGAAATTGTAATCAAGCATTTATAGATGCTACTCTCTCATTTCATTCTCTTGGATCTAATCCAAATCTTTGTAAGGAAATGTTCCTTTCTATTTTGAGCAGTGAACTCTAGGTAGTGAGTCTGAATACAAGTGCATTCCCATATTGTAATCTTCTTTTTGAATATACTCATATTATATTGTGGATTGTCCATCCACTGTGGTTTTTCCCCTAATAGGGTTTCCACGTAAAAATCCTTGTGTTATGGTGTTGTGGTTGTTAGCTCCTTTTTCTTGCATATTTTTCTTGGTTGAATGGGTATGTGTAGGATCATCCTGCAAAAAATAGGCCCTTAAGTGGCAAAATATTTAGAAAAATCAGAGTTAGGAAACTTGACTAAAAATTTAAATAAGTTATCTATATTATTTCAAAAATATGTAACAAAAGAATCTGTAGAAAATTGAATGTAGTTTCTAAACTACTAGGTTTGTTTAAAAAAAAAATCTATTTGGTGAAAATTTGGAATTTCAATGCAGTAGTACTTAAATTTTAGAGAAAAAATAAAAAGTAGGTGTCATTCTAACCACCCTAACCACAATAAAATGACAATATTTTTTTATAATATTTTAGATATAAGTAGACGACTCATGTCCTCATGTGATGCATATTTTTTTGTTATTTTTTTCTAAATAAATAATTAATTATATTTTTTTTTTATTACACCTTTTAAAAAATATAAAAACTTGTATGTTTGACCATCTTAACTTGGTCAAAACTTCATGAAATTTATTATTATTATTTTTAATCCTATAGTATGTGAAGCATAGAATGTGATTCATGGTTTGGATTCAAAAAATGTGATACCATTTGAAAGCTATAGATTTTTTTCAATCAGTATATCAATCAAGACTTTAGTCATAATTCAAATAGAAAATGAATAATATTATTTATCAAATTGAAAGTAAAGCATAATTTATATTGGTGGAAAACTGAGAATATCCTTTAAAAACACTTTTTGTTTCATCAATTTTTGGTGAAAAAAGGTTGTCAACCACATACCCTACACATACCCATCATATCACCACTTTTTGGCCCATCATGATCCTTCACATACCTGAATGTTTTAAGTGGGTTAAAGATTAGAATAATAAAGTTATTTTTTGTAGAACACTAATTCACCCCCCCTCTCAGTGTTGCTTGTTTCCAACAATTGGTATCAGAGCTAGTTCCTTGAAAGAAGTCTAAAAGCTTGGGGAGATCTTGGAAAGTGTTTTCAATAGATACAAGTAGTCTTCAAGAACAAATTTTGGTGGCCCTGGATGATCTTGAATAGTGAAAATTTGAGAGTCAGGAACTACAGGAAAATATTGAGAATGCAGAGAAATCCATTCAATCATTAAAAGAAAAAATCAATGAATCAAGGGAGAAAAGAAAGGAATTGTGTGATCAACTTAAGTAGAAGAATAGAATCATGGAAGATGAACAACTGAGTCATGCCTTGAAGGAGAAAACAAAAGAAAGTGAAAAGTTTTCCAAAGAAAATGCTACCCTGAAGCATGAGATGGAATCTATCATGATGAAAATGACCAAGGAAATTGAAGATAGAAAGAAGAATGAAGAAAAGCTTGCTCATTCATTGAAAGAAAAATCTGAAGAATGTAGCCAACTAGACAATGAATTGGAACAATCTAAAAAAAATGTGGAAGTGCATGAAAAATAAGTTCATGATCTTAGAAATAAACTTATTGCTACAAATGAGTACAAGGAGAAATTCAAAGCAAGCTCATCCAAGCTTGATGAACTGATTAAAGGTCAGAGGACTGATGATGACAAGCAAGGTATTGGCTATGAAGAAGGAGAAAGTTTTGTATCTAGACTAAGGAATTCCGAACAAGGGATATTAGGGAAAGGAAATCAGATGAATGGAGCTAGAAGGAACCTGGTAAGACTACCAAATGCTCAAAGATTCAATGATTACTATTTTTTTGCAATAAATTTGGTCATATGGCTTCTCAATGTAGAAGTGGGATGAATCCAAGTGGACCATCATTCTCAGGTTAGTGCTTTAATTGTAATAAGTCTCGTCATAAGTCAAGTGAATATAGAATTATGATGAAAAACTTTCATAGAGATGTTAGATGCTATGCATGCAATAGACTTCGACATATTGCTAACCAATGTAGATCAAGGAAAAAATAGTGGAACAATAGGTCTAGATAGATAAATGTTGTGTTACAACTACAAAAAATTTGGCCATAGTGCTAGATTCTATTGGAACAGAAGAGGTCCGGTAAAACAAAACATGCAACAAGATGTTAAAGGAAAAGGTAAAGTCACTACTGATGTGATCAAGAGAAAAATACAGAAGAAATGGGTGAAGAAGGATCCCTCTATTGAAGAAAATGTTCTTGCACTAGAATGTGCTTTTGGTAATTCCTTTGGGAATTAATTTTAGGCCTTTGGCCTAGGGGGGCTGTCAAGAAGATCTCTTAACCCCCTGCCAGTAACTGGCACTGTAATTTGGATAAGTCCAGTAAATGTATAGATTCCTTTTAGATGTTGGTCAACCAATTGGAGATAGTATAATACAGTATTGGAGATCCACATAAGAGTTATCTATCTCAGTGCATAGAAAAAGGGTAACCAGATGAATTAGGGTAGAATCATTTATTGCAACAAAAAGGGTTAGTTGTGCGAATGATAAAAATTCATTTCTCTCTTTCATTTGTCACTTTGCATTTTGGAGAAAAAGAAGTTTGGAGAGCCTTGGAGCAAATTTTGCTAAGTTGTGGCAAGATTCAAGTGTGAAGAATTTTTAGTGATCAAAACTCTGATCTGACGAAAAGTTATTTATTAGAAAAACTAGTGAATTTCTGAATTTGTAAAAAATGGCCACTCCATTGGTAGTTGAAGTCAACAATAGACCCCATCCAAAGTTTAAATGGCATCCTTATAAGTCTGTTGAGACCGAGCCCTAGGTGCATTTTTGTCTATACCATATGGAGTCTTGCACACTGAAGACATTAGGGCTTACATACATGCCAATATTGAAGATTTAGGGAGCCCTCAAATGATGAATTTGTATTCCAACCATATAATTGGAGAGGACTTCACTGTTAAGCCAAAATACAAAACCCTAGAAGTGAAGAAATTTACACAGTTTGTGAAATTTCCTAGATTTGAGGAAAGCGAATGGGTGCGATATATTTTAAGCAGAGTTCATGTAGAGTTCATTTGGTTGAATATACCTTTTAAGATTACGAAAGAGTTTATAAGCGCAGTCACAGTTCTAAATTCCTCTAGTGGAATGCCAATCTTGAAATCTATAAAGAATCAGAAGGTTACTGATGCAAAATGTGCACAATTTGATATAAGGGAAATGAAAATCGAAGACATTGCTAAAGTGGATGTGAAATGTGCATCAATGGTCATTGGCTACAAGGTCTACCACTGGGTATGTGCAGGACCATGATGGGCCAAAAAGTGGCAATATGATGGGTATGTGGCTGACGACTTTTTTTTAACCCAAAATTGAAGAAACGAAAAGGGTTTTTAAAGGATATTCTCAAATTTCCACCAATATAAATTATGATTTACTTTGAATTTAATAAGTAAATATTATTCATTTTCTATTCAAATTATGACTAAAGTCCTTATTGATAAACTGATTGAAAAAATCTATAGCTTTCAAACAATATCACATTTTTGAATCCAAAATATGCATCACATTCTATGCTTGGATACTATAGGATTAAAAAAAAAAATTGAATTTCATGAAGTTTTGGCCAAGTTAAGGTGGTCACATACGAGTTTTTCTTTTTAAAAGTTGTAATAAAAATTCATAATTAATTATTTACTCGAAAAAATTACAAAAAAATATGCATCACATCGGTAGAGTCCTCTACTTATATCTAAAATATTATAAAAAATATTATCATTTTATTGTGGTTAGGGTGGTCAGACAAACACCTACTTCTTATTTTTTCCCAAATTTAAGAACTATTGCATTAAATTTCAAATTTTCACCAACTAGATTTTTTTTTAAACAAACCTAGTAGTTTAGAAACTACATTCAATTTTCTACAGATTCCATTCTTACATATTTTTGAAATAATATAGACAACTTATTCAAATTTTTACGTCAAGTTTCCTAACTCTGATTTTTCTAATTTTTTTGCCACTTAAGGACCTGCTTTTTCCATGATGATCCTACACATACCCCACTCTAGCTGGGATAATTCAATATCTAGTATGGCCATTTATTTAGCCTATTAGATGGTAAAGTAAAATGTATATTATGACTTGTGTGAGCTACTTAGAAGTCAGTTGATGGAGAATCTAGGTAAGATTAAGAAAGTCAAAAAACTCTTTTAAATATGGCAAACTGCTACTGTGTTCGTTCTTTTATTTGATGAGTGAGGTTCTGGGTGTTGGGAAAGCTCATTGGAAATGTAATTAGCTTGTTGCTATGAAAATAAGAGATATACCATTTGGAAGCGATGATCATCAGACTAGAAATACTACCCTATAGGGGTACTTCAATTTTTTTTACAATATGATGCATGCCAGAGAAAGAATTGCTACCTCAATTGTAGGGAACTACAAAGATGCAATCTATTTCATGGTAGATATTGATCAATGCCATATGGAATTCGTTGATCCCAGAATGATATGGATTATGCCTATGGGATATGAAGTAGAGGAGAACATCTTGAAGATGTATGCAAAACATTTGTTGAGCATGCCTCTGGATCTGACAGAAGAAAGGTTTGGATCTTATGTAGAAAAGAGCATGCAATTCCATGATCAATTACCAAATCCAAAGATAGTCAGAAGAGTAAGGAAAGAAGTGGAAGTGTTTATAGAAAACATGGGAATACCTATGGAAAATTTGAAAGAAGCTAGAAGGAAGAGAAATGAAGCTAAAGCAGGAAAAGAGTTAGCAAGAATTGAATCTGCTAGTCCGACAGGGTCCTCTGTCCGTACTAGATCAACAAGGAGTTCCCTATCCACTCCTGCAACCAAGTTAGTTCCTATGCAAACTCAAGACATTGCCTCTAGTAAGAGGAAGAAGAACAAAAGAACAAGAACCTATGAAGTTGTCTCAGAAGATGAAGACACTGAGTCAAATGAAGTTGTGAAAGAAATGAAGAGCAAATCTTTTGGTGAGGAAGAAAAGGCAAAGAACAAGGGAAAAAATGACATATTAGGTATGATAGTTGAAGAAGTTTAGAATGTTGTTTTCAAGGATGGAAATATCAAGCCCCTCTACAAATGGTATGAAATGTTTGATGAATAAGGTCAAAGAATTCTTGAAGAGGAAATAATAAAACATCTAAATATTTTTAACAAATTTCTTGTTGAAATTATGTCTGGTTTATCTAAGAGTCTGTATGATTTTTTGGAGCCCGAGAAGATTAAATTCTATAACATAAGAAGATCATATGAGAAAGAGAATTCTTGCAGACTTTTTCCAGAAATTTCTTTTGAGCAGATGAATTCGCTCCTAGAAAAAGCTAAGAAGGAATTCAAAAGAAAAATAAGGGTGAGCAAACTTATGATCGGTGAAACTGGTGTTGTTGCCAATGAAACTAAGAAAATATTGGAAGCATTTCTATCAAGAAACAAGATCAATGTTGAAGAAGTGAATTTTGAAGATGTTGTATCTGATCTAGTAAATGAGGAGGTGAATGAAGATACTGAGGATAATTAGATTCCTCCTAATGTGGATAATTCAAAAGCGCCTATGGAGACTAAAGTTCCTAAGGTTGTATTACCTTAAGAAAAGGAGATGTCAAATGAAGAAGTTGAAACTCCTAAAGTCAATCAAGAAATAGTTTTTGTAGAACCAAAAGTTGAAGAAGAAGAAAAGGTTCAGGTTAAATAAATCCCAATGGAAGCAAGAGACACTATCAAGGTAGTGAAGAAATCTCTAGTGGATCAACAAGAAGAATTTTATCTTGAATTGGTTGAAGGTCTGATCAATCTATCCACCTTGTCTCCAATTAAGATAATGAAGGTTGCATCATTTGCACAAGCTAAGGCCAATGAGAAGATTCTGAAGTCTCACATTGAGGATAGTGAATTGTTAAGTCTTGCATTTAGAGTTCTGGAGAAAATCATGCCAACTCATGTTAAGGATATAGCTAGTTCCTCTTTTGGTGAACTGAAGAAGCTAATGAATTTTGTAAGTACTCATTTTGAGTCTCTTGAAAAATCAACCATGGTTAAAGTGCAGAAGGAGTTTGATGGAAAAATATTTAGTTGGTTGAAAGAAGTAATTGCTAAGGATAAAACATTGTTAGCCACCTGTATGAAGAATATTCAAGATTCTATATTTGAAGGTGGAAAGGCCTATAAGTCATGTTTGATTTTGTCCAAATTCATTGAAGACAATTAGAAGAAGGTGAAGGATCTTTAAAAATAATCGGCTACCATTTCTGATGCTTTTGATCTATTAGCTGGTGATGTTGGCAAGAAAGAAGATCAATTAATATCATTTATTGACAAAATAAGGAGTTTGAAGCATGAAAATGACAGGATTGTAGGAAGAGCATGTGAGCTCAAAGGACTAATTGGTCCAAAGATTGAAATAGTGGTGAATGAACTAAAGGAAGCCAAAGATGCTATGGTAGTTAGTGACCCAATGTATCTCGAGACTGCAGAAGCTCAATCTTTTTTAGTTTGTGGTCACATAAAAATTCTAGACAGTTTCAAAAGGGTTTGGGACACAAATTTGAGTGTGTTGAAGAAAGACTTTGCAGATATTTTCAAATTTGTGTAAGTAACAAGTTCATGCCTGTACAGTTTTGAAATTTTGTTTCCCCAATTTTTCCATTGTTGTCAAAGAAGGAGAGTTGTACAATGAAAAATGTATATTCATCTTAGGGAGAGTTGCATTTCTAAGTTGAGATTAAAGATTCTTTTTGAAGTTTTGAAGTGGTAGTGTAATTCTTGTTGGTACTCATCTGAAACTTAGTCATTTTTCACTAAGTTTTTCCATCAATGCCAAAGGGGGAGATTGTTGGAAAGAGACACTACAAATATACTTTGGTGTTGTCATTGATGGTAACCCTAGTTAGTGATTGGATTTGCACGTCATCATTTACTCTTGTCGGCAGACAAATTGAGGACAGTCAGGAAGAACAGAGCATCCATCAGTTTTGTGTTCTTTGATTCTCATATATATTTTCTATTGTTATTTTGAGTTGTGGATCCTATGGGAGGTTAATCAATGTATTTCTTGTGTTTTCCAAAATTCTCAGTGCCTCGTATCATGTTGTGCACAAGTCTGGAGATCTGATTGGATATCTTTTTGCTCATTAGTGTTTTGTGGCCAACTCAGATTATTTTAAGTGTCATGGATATTTGAGGAGTGTTTACTCAAATTTTTTAATTTTCAATCATATTGATTTGGGTCCGAGCTAAGTTTTAACCAACCGTTGTGGGTGTGCATTAGATTTGAGTTGACAGTTGTAAATATTCTTAATTTTTATTGGAGCCGATAGGTTGTGATTAAATTATTAGTCATGGATATATTTAAATGTTCAATTATATCATTTTGTGTATGTAGAAGGTGTGTTGATGTTTGTTGCAAATATTAGAAGGGTGATTGAGCAATTTATGCATAGTTTCACTTGTTCATTAAATATTTTGTGGTGTGAGTTAGAGTAGAGCAAAGCAGAAGTGCAAAATTAGTCAGAAGGAGAGAAGATCGACTACTGAGACTAACCGAAACTGTAATTAAGTATTTATAGATGCTACTCTCTCAGTTCATTCTCTTGGATCTGGGTGATCCCATAATAGTGGTTTACAATTTTTGGCCAAATTGGACACTGAAATTATTATTTTTAACTAAATCTTCACATTTGGGCACCTATAGCGGCTAAATTGTGAGGAATTTGAAGATGGTGCAAACTAGAGTCTCATCAAATTTTGTCTATAGATTCTAAAAATATTTTTTTCAAAATTTTTGGAATCAAATTGTACTTCTTTTTCCATCTCCCACGAAAATAGATTTTTTGAAAACATTTTTAAAAGTGGCCTGCCATTATAGCATAACTTTTTTTCCATGAAGGATAAAATTCTAATTCTTTCAAATTTAGATTTTTAAATCTGATATCTAATTGCTTCCACTTGGTTAGATAGTTTTTTAATTGAATATTTTTTCCTTAATCATGTTTCAAAGTCAAACCAATTACAATTGAGACATAGCGTGACTGTATAACGCATAACTTTTTTGTATATATCAAAATTTAATTTTAATTTTTGTTGGATCAAGACTTCAATATCTGGTGCACTCATATTTTTAAAATTTTTTTTTGATAATATTCTATTTTTCCACATGTGAAGAACAAAGAAATTCATTTTCAATGAAAAACCTATGTTTAATAAAACTTAATAAATAAATACATAACTAAACCAAAACATATTAAAATTATATTCATTGGATAGCTTGTTCTAAGGAATACCATAATCATTTGAAATAAATTTTAAATGAATTCATTTGATCCCCAAAATCTAAATCAAAAGTGATTTTTTATCAGCATTTTGATAGGTGTAAAGGAGACGCATTTATAGGTATGGTTTAAAACTAGCGAGGTTCTATCCAAGGGGTTTGATCTAAGGTGATTTGATCAAACCCTCTTCAATTGGAATCCTTAAAATGGAACTTTTTAAGGCTTAAATCATTATATTTTCTAAAAATATGTGATTTTAGCTAAAATTCGTTCCTCTCAGGAATTGTAAACCACTATTATGACAGCACCCATCTAATCCAAATCTTTGTATGGAAGTGTGTCTTTCTATTTTGAGTAGTGAGCTCTAGGCAGTGAGCCTGAATGCAAGTGCATTCCCATATTGTAAACTTCTTTTTGAGTATACTCAGATTATATTGTGGATTGGCCATCCACTGTGGTTTTTCCCCTAACAGGGTTTCCACGTAAAAATCCTTGTGTTATGGTTTTGTGGTTGTTAGCTCTCTATTCTTGCATATTTTTCTTGGTTGAATGTTTTAAGTGGGTGAAAGATCAAAATAATAAAGTTAATTTTTACAGAACATTGATTCACCCCCCTCTTAGTGTTGCTTGTTTCCAACACTCTTGACAGGAGTTTCAAACTTGTTTATGGAGACTCGTATTTCAGATTTGGAGGAAACATTTGAGGTGTTATCTCTCCTCTTTGATGATAGTCAATGCACAATTGTTGTCAAACCATCTTTATCTTTGGATTATGCTCTTTATCAGTCTCTAGAAGATTTTGATTTGTCATCTTCAACACTATGGCCTAGAATGCGTAATTTTATTGTGACTACTTTCAACATCGACATGAGGATACTTAAGAAAAATTCAAAGGATTCATGCATTTTTCACTTTTTATCTACATATTCCATTTAGGACTTGGGAGATAGATTGCATTCACCTTTTGTTCAATTTCTTCTTAAGGGGAGGAACATTGTTTGATGATCAAGGACCATATTCTCCATCTAGTTTCCAACATCTACAATTGAATATTCTTGTGGGGGATACTTAGTCCTTCTCTTGTATTAACTCTATATTTGTGGGGAATTTTATATGTATATGGGTACCTAAAATGGTCTTGATGTTGTGGACACCAAAAAAGTAACCCTTCTACTTTTTTTTGTCTTGTTTACATCCTTGTGACTTTGGCTTAGTTGTGACTTGATTTAATGTTGTAATGTGGCCAACACATTCACATTAGGTCTTGGGCCCTAGAAAATTAAAAGAATTCAAGTGCTGTCTTACTTAAGTGTTGTAAAATTTTGTAACAAATTTTCACACATTTCTAGGACCTTAATAATATGATTCATTTAAATAACCTCTTTTTATCACTTACCAAGTCTTATTTCAAAGTGTTATAAAGTGTTGTAACAAACTTTCATGCTTTTCTAGGCTTGCCATCAATAATTTGACCCTTTCTTATGCTTAATTGGCCCCTTTATAATCTTGTTAAACATCATTTAATACACTTTAATTCTTAAAACCCACTTAAATTTCCCTAGTAGGATGAAGTCGCGACTAGGGGAAACTTAGTCCCATTTGGCTCAAAAATCAAAATTATTTTAAAATTCTGGCAAGATATTATTTTCTAAACCTTGAGGTCGGCTTGTGATGTGGTATTTTTGGGAAATTTTGTATAATCATGTATAAATATAGGGTTTTCATCTCATTTTTCATTTATTTAATCTCCAACACTTTCTTAATTTTCTAATCAAGCAATCAAGTGATTTTTGTATTCAAGCACTTTGTCTACAAGAGTATTCAAGCACTTTGGAGCCATTACTTGCATATATCTTAAGATTTCTACTTCAATGGTTTGGTGAGTTGTAGCATTGCATGTTTTTCATTCATCATTCTCTTTTCACTTCATTTCATTCTCAAGATTTTAATTACCAAACTGGAGTTTGACTAAGGCAAACTCTTATTCATTAACCCTTAACACTTTTTCCCCTCTTTGCATGTGATTTGTAGGCATTGTATATATTTTTCAAACAAAAAGGCGTGAAAAGTTTTCATCAATTCATCAAAGTCTTTCAAAGTCAGAAAAACCCTAAAAAGGCTTGGAGATCACCTATAGGTTAGATTTTGTAGATTCGGATCTAAAAATCTATCAGGAGCAAAACTGCAGATTGGGAGCTAGAGATTGCATCTTCTAACTTCCTATAATCTGGAGCTAGACTAAGTCACCATCAATGGTGCATTAGTCCCACTACTAGGCCTGAAAAAGTGTTTTCTATAGTTTTGGATACCCTTTTGGCTGAAACCTATTCCGATAAAATTTCCCCAAAACAGTACTAAGTCGCCCATCTTGGTGTAAGTGTCCTAGTTGGCTTCAAAAATGATTTATGTAGGCTTCCAAAGATCCTTTGCATCAATTTTCAATTTCTAGGTGCACATCTCCACTTTCATTAATTTTTGTTACAATTTGTTTACATTTTTAGTTCATTCTACATTATCACATTTTGTTTTCAAACACTTTACATTTTCTTAGTTTTGCATCATTAGTTTATCTTCTTTATCACTTTATAGCCTTAGGAACAATCTCCTTTGATATGTTTCAATCTTTATTGCATTAGAATCTCACGGAATTGTTCTTGAGTGTGAACATTGTGAAATTGGATTCCTCTTCCTTCATTCGCCTTTTAGGTGTCAATAAGAGAAGTTGTAGGACCCCATTTTCTTTATTCACATTTTGGTGAACCCAACATGAAGAAAATTATATTTCTGATTTCAAGTGCATTTAAATCCTAGGAATAGACTACATTAGCATTGCATTGCATTTGGCATTGTTTAATTTGCATCCTAGGGTTTTAAAATTTGTATTAGTAAGAAGCTCATCTAGCTTATATATTTGCATTGAAAATCAAGAAAATTTTGCATATTCATATTAGATTTGCATCTGAAAACCTAAAAATAATAAAAACCAATTCTAAAATTCTAAAAAAAAAATTTAAAATCATTAGCTGGACTCATTTGCCACCCTGGGTGACTTAGTCCAGTTGCATATTTCTCACTGCATTTTTTGGGATTTAATCTACAATTTCTAAGTTTTTGTTTGCTGTTTCTACATTTTAGTTTTACTTTGCAAAATTGCAATATTAAGCATTTCATTCTTATTAGTTTATATTGTATTTGCATTCACCTCATATTTAGAAACCTTTGCATGAGTGTTTGATAATTATTGCTAATACCTTAGTGAGATGAAGTTCGAGACTCATGTTATCCCACAATTACACACTCGCACTGGATCTTGGGTTATATAAAGCTTCCACTCCTAGTATTGCAACTAGTACACTAGGCATGGATACTACCTTTAGCAACTCTTTTCCTTCTAGTTGTTAAAAAGGAACAAGACAACTGAGACAGGGGTTGAATCAGTTGTCACACAAATTCAAATTCAAAACTTCAACACTTATCAATTACACAACCATAGTATTTTGTTATTAAGTATGAAAATGAAACGCAAATAACATAAGGTAAAATCAACAAAATGAACACCATATTTTTACATGGAAAACCCAATGAGGGAAAAGCCACAGTGACGATTAAGTCACAATATAAAGAAACTATAAAACCAAACACAAAGGCTCGCTATCCAGAAGAGGACTCACTGTCTAAATACAAAGGCTCACTAACTATAGAAAGGACTCACTATCCAACAAGGAGGCTCACTTCCTAGAGATACAAAAGAGAACAAAAGATATACCACAACAATTAACACACATTCACAACCTTGATTAGAAGATTGCAGAAACCTTTAGCTCACTGCCTTCAGGAACCTAACACAATGAAGTATTGTTGCCTCAACTCACTCACACACACTTCTACTCTTATGATGTGTGGCTTACTTCATCACTTTTCATCACACTTTTAAATATTTTCCATTTGACTTGCTTTTATACCATCTTCAACCTTAGAAACTTTCTCCAAGCCCTCGGCCACAAAAACTTCATTTCATAAAATTTAAATTAGGTTGGAAACTCAACATTCCCATGGTGGAAAGGAATGAGAGTGGACCAATAAAAAATATTTAACCAAGACCAAAAATAATGTCTCAGATCAACCACATACTTCCTTAATTCAATTTCAATTCTTTAAATGAAGTGTAAACACCAAGTTTTCCAAACCTAATGAAAACAAAAATTAACATTGATGTACATGCTTCCCAACAAGAAGATGACACCTGAGTGACACAAAAATCTTCATTATCCATGAGAACACATCTTAGATTCCTTCAGATACAACCATAGTAAGTGAAACAATCTTCAAACACTGAAATTCTTCCATCAGTCCATCTAAACTATGCGAAAACATACAACAACTCAGAAACTTGACTTCCAGATCACCATACCACACACATCTTTTCCAGAACCAAGAGAACAACACAATAAGACATATTCCAAATGCAAGATTTGAAACTGAACAGTGGAGGACTGTGGAGCAGAAACATTTCTCCCATCCACAGAAGACCAACTATGCCAGAACAGTTCACACACTGTTGAACCTAACTTTCACATACCATCACACCAAAAGCTAGAACTTAGGATATATCACCACAAGATCACCATTAGAAAACCTTCAGATATCCACAAGCATAGGATCAACATAGGAGAAACACACAGCACATATCAGAGCACACTCTAAACACATTCATCACTCTAACTTCTCTTCTTTATTAATTTTCTCAAAAACACTTGGAAACTCATCAAACCAACACATTTGCAACACCATAAAGATAGCTCCATGTACTCACAACATCCTAGAAGCATCTCAACTATACATGTACAATTTGAACTATGCTGACATCAATGACAACATTAATGAAAACACCATCAAAATTGCTCATACTCGCAATGATCTCCCCCTTTGTCATTGATGGCAACACATGATGTGAAAAACCATCAAAGAAAAAATTCTTAAACATTCTGGGAGAACACCTTCTCTTCCTCAGCAACTATTTTTCACATGAATTTCTCTCCCCCTTTTACATCAATGGAAAAGATCGAAAACTCTAATCACTTCCCCTTAGGAATGCACCCATTCAACTCATACTGCAACGATGAAAATCTTTTCTACTCTCCTTGTGGAATAGACCCATTAATCAGTCCAGATAAATGAAGAATTAGTGAATTCACTGGACTGATGTACCTCCATGTGCACCTACTTTAGAGGGACAATATTCCCCAATCTCTCCCTAAGATGCTCAAATGTATCCTTTAGAAGAGCCTTAGTAAATATATCTACAATTTGTTCCTTTGTAGTCACATACTCCAATATGACTTCATTCTTCAACACCTTTTCTCTCAAGAAATGATATTTTATAGATATTTTTTTTGTTCTTGAATGCATAACAAAATTCTTTGAAATTTTTATAGTGCTTTTGTTGTCACAAAAGATAAGAATATGCTTATCACATATTAATCCAATGTCTTTTAGAGTCAGCTTCATCCATAAAAACTATGTGTAGTAGGATGCTGCAATAATACATTCTATTTATGTAGTGGATAAAGAAACCAAGTCTTGCTTCTTACTCAACCAAGAAACCAATCTATTGCCAAGAAAGAAAACACCTCCACTGGTACTCTTTTGGTCATCCACACAACCAACCTAATATGCATTAGTATAAGCACTCAAGGTGAAATCAACACCCTTAGGATACCATAAGCCATAATTTGGTGTACCTTTAAGATATTTGAATATCCTCTTTACAGCTGTAACATGTGCCTCTTTAGGATGTACTTGAAATTTGGAAACTATACATACTGCATGCATAATATCTGGTTTGGTAGCAATAAGATACAATAGGGCACCAATCATAGATTTGTATTTGGTTTGATTTGTTTTAGCAGATTCATCATCTTTTCTCAGCTTACATCCAGTTACCATAGGAGTACTAACTGGTTTGGAGTCATCCATACCAAACTTTTTCAATAGCTCTTTTACATACTTTGATTGTGAAATGAATATCCCTTTATCAGTTTGATTCACTTGAAGACCAAGAAATAAATTCAACTCACCAATCATGGACATCTCAAATTATTTTTGTATTTCTTCAGCAAATCTTTTACACATGCCTTCATTTCCACCAAAGATGATATCATCAACATATACAACTATTATCAACATTTTTTTACCTTGCACTTAGAAGTACATATTGTTGTCAACAGAGCCTTTGTTGAATCCTTGCTTTGTCAAGTATCTATCCAATCTTGCATACCAAGCTCTGGGAACTTGCTTCAGTCCATACAATGCCTTCTTTAACTTACAAACCATATTTGGTCTATCATACAACTGAAATCCTTCAAGTTGTTCCATGTACACTTCTTCCTCCAATTCACCATTCAAAAATGTTGACTTGACATCCATCTAATACACTTTGAAATCCTTGTGGACAGAAAATGCCAAAAACATTTTAATAGCTTCCATTCTAGCTATAGGGGCATTTTTTTCTTCAAAATCTATGCCTTTAACTTGTGAATATACCTTGCATAAAATTCTTTCCTTATTCCTTATAACTTCTCCATTTTCATTCAGCTTATTTTGGAACACCCATTTTGAACCAATTACATTCTTATTCACAAGTCCAGGAATTAATTCCCATGTCTGATTTTTTTCTATTTGCTGCAACTCTTCTTTCATAGCTTTCATCTAACTCCCATCTTCACATACTTCACTCACAAACTTAGGTTCAATTTTAGAGAGTAAATACAGATTTACCTCAGCTGCAACTTTACTTCTTGTCTTCACACTTTAACCCTTATCTCCAATTATTTATTCCTCTGGATGATTCTTATGCACATACTTAGGATTATTAACAACAAGTTCTGGTTCATTCTCTTCTTCTTCTTCAGTCTGTTCTTCTTTCTCTTCTTCTTCCTTCTCCTTATTCTCCTCAGGTACTTTTCCATAGATGGGATCATTATGTTCAACTTCACTTATCTCAATAGGTCTACGCATGTCTTCATCAACAATCTTCCTCAATCTCTTATTGAAGCATCTATATGCTTTGCTAATAGTAGCATACCCAAGAAAAATTCCTTCATCACATCTAGCATCAAACTTTCCAAGATGTTTATCATGTCTTCTAATGTAACATCTACTTCCAAATACCTTGAAGTGTTTCATAGTAGGAGTATTTGTGTTGTTATCTCTAATATAGACTCTATTAAGAACATAAATAGCAGTGTGTATTTCCTCTCTCCAGTACACATCTGGTACATTTGATTATTTCATCATGGTTCTTGCAGCTTCCTGTACTATCATATTTTTCCTCTCAACTACCCCATTTTGTTGAGGGATTCTCAGAGCAAAAAATTGTCTCTTTATGCCATGTTGCTCATAGAATGTATTAAACTCACTAGAAGGGAATTCTCAACCTCTATTAGATCTCAAACATTTGATTTTCAAATTTACTTCATTCTCCACTCTTGCTTTCAACACTTTAAACCTATCCAGAGCCTGATTCTTCTCTCTAAGAAAACAAACCCATGGCATTCAAGAAAAATCATCAATAAGAAGCATGAAATACCTATCACCATTCAGGCTTCTTGTAGTCAGACCACAAAGATCAGTGTGAATTAACTCCAGCATTTTGGTAGTAGAGTGCTCTTTTGGCTTAAAGTTGCATCTTGTCTGTTTCCCCAATTGACAACCTCTACAAATAGTATTAGCAAGCCTTGTGATTCTAGGAAGACCTCAAACAATTTCTTTTGAACTGATTTTGACTAGATTATCAATTTTTACATGTCCCATTCTTTAGTTCCATAGCCAACTTTCACTAACTTGAGATACAAGGCATTGACCATCAAATCCCTTAAGTTGATAGATGTTTCCATGAGTTCTCCTTCCAACAGCAACCATATCTCCATTTCTGGATCCTTTTTTTATTTCACAGGTATTACTCTAAAACACAAGTTTAAAACCATTGCTACACATATGTCCAACACTAAAAATGTTATGCCTCAAACCCTTCACATAATATACATCATCAGTGCTATGTACTCCATCAAAACTAATTGAACCTTTCCCACAAATTTGAGATCCTGAATCATCACCAAACATGACTAAACCACCATCATACTTTTCAAGTTTAGTGAACTTACTCTTATCTCTAGTCATGTGATTAGAACATCCACTATCAATCACCCACTAGTCTTCATCTTTTCTTGCATGAAAGGCAATAACCAAAGTACCTTCCATATTATTCCTTTTGTTCTCTTAGGAATTCTTTCTTGCACATTTTTTAGGGTTAGTAGATGTAAAAAAAAATTCCAAAGCTAAAAAAAAACATTCACTATCATCAACCTCATTTTCAAATTCATCATTAGAGGTTTCGGCTTCTTCTTTAACATAATACATCTTATTGTATTTCTTATCCCTTATATCCTTCTCTTTATAATCCTTGTTCTTCTTATGTATATCTCTATTCGAACATCTTCAAGCATAATGACCAATATTACAACAATTAAAACATTTAAAGGGAAACACACCTTTATACTTTTTGGTACCTTTCTTCAACTTCATAGTGAAGTTCACTTCCAACTCTTTACAACCATCACTCTCTGGATCATATTCAATCTTTATTGCCTTAAATGTTGTCTTTGTCATTTCTTCTTTCCTATCCAACTCTTTACAACCATCACTCTCTGGATCATATTCAATCTTTATTGCCTTAAATGTTGTCTTTGTCATTTCTTCTTTCCTATCTTCTTTCCTAGACTTTCTCATCTCAAATGCTTGCAATGTGTTGAACAACTGTTCTTTAGTATACTTCGTAGGATCATACATCTCTTCAATAACTAAGATCTTATCACTATAGCAATCTAGTAGGATGATCAAGATCTTTTCAATAATATCTTCATTGGTTAGCTTTCCCCCTTGATTCTTGTAGACATGTAAAATATACAGATTAATATCGCACATCCGATCATGATCTACTAACACTAGTTCATTTTGAAACATACTTCTCTCTAACCATTTAATCAAATACCCTTATTTGATTAAATTCATCATTTTTCATCTCTTAATTAAATAAATCAGTTTTATCTTGTTAAGTCATTATTCCTCATTAATTAAATAAACCATTTTATTTAATTAATTCCTAAATCTCTATTTTAATTAAATAATTCATTTTATTTAATCTCTATAGCTCCTCTATTAAATTAAATAAATCAAACTTTTATCTAATTTAATCAATCATCACCCCCATTTGGTTAAATAAATCAAAATATTTATTTAACTAGGTCTTAATCATTTTCATCTCTTTTTGATTTATTTCAACCCACAAATCTAAATCAATTAATCAAATCACCTAATCTCCTCTTAAATTGATCAAAACTTGATTAGTTTAAGCTAATTGCATGTCACATCCTCTAGCTTTTACCACTTGCACAATAAATCAATTTATTTGATTTATTAAATTCTTCTATTTCATTCAAAAAGGCATCAAGGATGGAATATTCTTCAAATTTGAATTTTCCCTCTGACCTGTCTTGTCCTCTTACATGGCATTAACTCCTATTACATTGTATCTTACATGTCTCCTACTTGGCATTTAAGACTCTTTCTTCTCCCTCCAACAAGCCATATTTTGAATTTGAATCTCCCCCCTCTTTGCACATTCTTCAAAATGTGCTCATTCCTCAACCATTCACGTGATGGCATGTGGCTTCTTCTCATTTGTTGAAGATTAGTCCCACATTCATCCCTTTTTCCTCTTCTCTAACCAATCTAATCTATAAATGAAGAGCTCATCCTTCATTTCTATCATCCACAACTTGAGTAAACTTACTATACTCAAATCTTTAGCAATATTCATCCATATCATTGAGTTATAGCTAGGTTATGCAGGTTTTTTTATCTTGGAGCATTCATCACTCTTCATCAAAGTGGATCAAATGTCATCACCAAATCACCATTACATCATTGGAGTTGGGAAAGGGCCAATTTTCACATCAAATTGGCACCAATTCCCTCAAGATATTTAGAGTTTGATTTTCTTTAGACTAGGATTTGATATGTTTTAATTTTTGTTGTGTTCTTCACTTCATTTCCACTTTCTTTAGCAACTTAAATGAATTTCTTGAGGAATCTATGTTCTTACTTGCATTCAATCTAATTTGTTGTGTGTTTCTTGTGTTCTTGCAGGTATAGGATCTAAGTTCACAATTCTTAACCTCATTTGTTGTCATCTCAACCCTCTGGAAATAGCTTGTAAATTCTTCACCTTCCATCTACAAATTCTCAAATTTTCATTTTTCCACCAACTTCTTTGTCAACTTTACTCTTTCATTTCCTTCATACGGTTCTTCCAACTCCTTCCAGACATCATAAGTAGTATCTAAAGAAAGAACCTTAGTTTGCTCAGTTTTAGATAAAACACTATAAATAGCATACCTCACTTTCTCGTTCTCCTCATAAGCATAAACCTCATCTGTAGTAGTAGGACCATTCACAGGAGTAGTGTGCTTTGTATCAATAGCCTTCCAAGTCTTGTAACCAAGGGAAACACTATATCCTCTCATCTACACTTTCCAATGATCATTGTAATAAGATCCATCAAACATAGGGATCGCCAACTTATGCACCATCAGATCTTCCTTAAGCAGTTAAGATCTACACCAAGGAACCAAAGATATGATACCAATTCTTAAAAAAGGAACAAGACAACTGAGAGGGGGGGTGAATCATTTGTCACAAAAATTCAAATTCAAAACTTCAACAATTATCAATTCCACAACCACACTATTTTGTTATTAAGTATGAACATGAATCACAAATAAAATAAAGTAAAATCAACACAATGAACACTAGCTTTTATGTGGAAAACACAATGATGGAAAAACCATGGTGAGGATTAACTCACAATATAAAGAAATTATAAAACTGAATACAGAGGCTCACTGCCAAAGGCTCACTGCCTAGAAGAGGAGTCACTGTCCAAATAAAAAAGCTCACTAACTACAAAAAGGATTCACTATCCAACATGGAGGCCCACTGCCTATAGATACAAAAGAGAATAAAAGATCCACCACAACAATTAAAACTCATTTATAGCCTTGATCAAAAGATTGCAGAAACCTTCAGCTCATTGCCTTCAGGAATCTAACACAATGAAGTACTGCTACCTCAACTCACTCACACACACTTCTACTCTTATGATATGTGGCTCACTTCATCACTTTGCATCACACTTTTAAATCTTCATCATTTGACTTGCTTTTATACCATCTTCAACCTTAGAAGTTTTCTCCAAGGTTAGCCACATAAACTTCATTTCATTAAATTTGAATTAGGTTGGAAACTCAACATTAATGCGGTGGAAAGGAATGAGAGTGGACCAATAAAAAATATTTAACCAAGACCAAAAATAATGACTCGAATCAACCACACACTTCCTTAATTAAATTTCAATTCTTCAAATGAAGTGTAAACACTAGGTCTGCCAAGCCTAATGAAAACACAAATGAACATTGATGTACATGCTTCCCAACAAGAAGCTGGCATGTGGATGATAGAACATGCTTCATTATGCATGAGAACACATCTCAGATTCCTTCAAATACAACCACAACAAGTGAAACAATCTTTGAATACCGAACTTCTTCCATCAGTCCATCTAGACTGTGCAAACACATACAACAACTCAAAAAAATGACTTTTGGATCACCAAACTACACACATCTTTTCCAAAACCAAGAGAACACCAGTATTAGACATATTCCAAAATCCACAAGATTTGAAATGGAACAACAAATGACTACAGAGTGGAAACATTTCTCCTATTCCATAGAAGACCAACTCTGCCAAAATAGTTCACACACTGGTGAATGTAACTTTCACATACCATCACACCAGAAGCTAGAACTCAACAATTATCACCAAAAGATCACCATTGGAAAACCTTCAGATCCTCACAAGCATAAGATCAACATAGGAGAAATGTGGAGCATATATCGAAACACACTCTGAACACATTCAACAAGGTATGTGCAGGATCATTATGGAAAAGGTAGGCCCTTAAGTGGCAAATTTTTTAGAAAAGTCAGAGTTAGGCAACGTGATGTAAAAATTTGAATAAGTTATCTATATTATTTCAAAAATATATAAAAATAGAATTTGTATCAAATTGAATGCAGTTTCTAAACTACTAGGTTTGTTTAAAAAAATCTATTTGGTGAAAATTTGAAATTTCAATGCAATGGTACTTAAATTTCAGGGAAAAAATAAGTAGGTGTCTATCTAACCACCCTAACCACAATAAAATGATAATATTTTTTTATAATATTTTATATATAAGTAGAGGACTCATGCCCCGATGTGATGCATATTTTTTTGTAAATTTTTCCCAAGTAAATAATTAATTATAATTTTTCTATCACAGGTTTTTAAAAAATATAAAAACTCATATGTCTGACCAACTTAACTTGGTCAAAACTTCATGAAATTCAAGTTTTTTTAATCCTATAGTATGCAAAGCATAGAATGTGACACATGTTTTGGATTCAAAAAATGTGAGACCATTTGAAAGCTATAGATGTTTTTCAATCAGCCTATCAATCAGGACTTTAGTCATAATTTGACTAGAAAATGAATAATAATTACTTATTAAATTCAAAGTAAAGCATAATTTATGTCAGTGGAAATATGAGAATGTCCTTTAAAAACCCTTTTCGTTTCATCAATTTTTGGTAAAAAAAAGTCGTTAGCCACATACCCATCATATTGCCACTTTTTGACCCATCATGATCCTGCACATACCCAACACTCTAACTTCTCTTCTTTATTAATTTTCTCAAAATAACTTGGAAAATCATCAATCCAGCACATCTACAACACCATAAAGATAGCTCCATGTACTCACAACATCTCATAAGCATCTCAATTATACATGTACAATCTGAACTATGTTGACATCAATGACAACATTAATGACAACACCATCAAACTTTCTCATACTTGCAACACCAATAACATGCAAGTTGACACACAAAATGATCATATTCTACAAGACAAAATAGTTCACATTCATAATAACTTAACACATCTCCAACATCAAGTGAGCCTTGAAAACATTTTAGCTACTACAATTCCTACCATAGAAAACATCAATTGCATGGTTGAAAGTGAAGAAGTCCTGGATGTTGTGAAACACATAGTTGAGATATATACAAAACATTTTCCTCCAAAATCTAGTGCCTCTCAATGAGAAAAAACTATGGTTAGCCAAGGAGGAGCTCAAACTCATCAAACTATGGTTAGTCCCCACTTTAGTGAGAGGATGTACTTGCTTTGAACTCACACTAAAGTAGATCAACACACATCAAGAGGGGTTCCTATGAACCAATGATGGCAAGATAGGAAAAAAATGATCAAGAGGGGTGATCAAGCCCCCAGGATCAATATCTCATAACAAACAAACATAAGTGCAAAAGGAACATGCATGATATCAAGAATAATGACAAGACACAAGCACATGATACCAAAGATGAAAGAGAGAAAAATGAAAGAAAAAGAAAGAATGCATTGGATCAAGCTTCAACTGTTTGTCCAACATGACATGTGGATCAAATCTAGGTTGTTTTTCTAGAAAACACATACTCACTCTAAGGCAATGGAACTAATGGTTGTTCACAGGGTGAGAAGGCCTAAAAGGTGAGAAACATACACTCATGGATGGTATGCACTCACACATGTGCAGGTAGCTATGGGTGAATTCATGCTTTGGATTGGTCTTCCCACTCAACCATACCAAAGTTATACCTCCTAATAACTTTAATAAGGCACCACAAAAGAAAATTAAATTTTGAGCTTCACAAGACAAGCAAAACTTTGTATGCTTGGAGCTCATGAAAAAATGTGATGGCTCCACAAGGATGCAAGATGTGTTATGCAAGGTGGACATATAAAAAATGAAAAATGCAACATGCAAAGGATGTTCAAAGGAGTCTTACTTAGTTCATGCAAGGTCTTTAACCTAGGAAACATTGTGCCTAATTTTTCCAAGAGAGGACTGATCAAAGAATAGGAAATTCACAACTTAGGGGATGTAGTGCATCGCATCAAGCAACTAAGAGGAATGTAGTATGCTAAGATATCCCACGCTCTTGAAGGACACTATACCCAATGTCATCCACAAAGAGGCAAATGCATCATATGAAGTAAGAAGGCTGCACTATAAAAAAAAGGAAATATGCAAAATGATAATGCCAATATATGCCCCCACTTTAAAGAAATTGCTACACATTGTTCTATGAGAAATTATTTTAAAGTAGCAAATGAAAAATGCAAACAAAAATCAAGAAAAACATGATAGCCAACTTTAAAATCCCTTATGCCAAGTCATATGTTTATGAGTAAGGTTGTGTCATGTGAAGGAAAGTAATTTAAGAAAATGGAAAGGAAGGGGTTTCCCCCAAAATGAAAATACTAGACACATAAGGGAACTATTGATTTGGGGTTAGTATGTTCTTTGCTGCAATGTTGTTTAGAGAGCTTGGAACTATCATCATTCCCAAATACATAGAACTAGAAGAATGACACAAAGAGAGCGAAGAGAAATAAAAAGAAAGAACCGTTTGGGTCAACGTGGAAGAGACATAGGGTGTCTCGACACTTTGCATCATCCCAAAAGGATAACACAAGTCAAATGAAAAATAAAAGGAAAATATTTTGGGTCAACATGAAAGAGACATGAGTGTCTCAATGCCTTGCATCATCCCTAAAAGGAAAACACAAGAAAAAGACAAAAGAAAAGGCAAAGAAAAAGAAAACGCCTTTTGGTTCAACATGAAAGAGGCATGAATGTCCCAATGCCTTGTCTCATCCCCAAAGGAAAACACAAGAAAAATGAAAAAGAAAAGGAAAAGCTTTTGGTCAACATAAAAGAGGCATGAATGTCTGAATGTCTTGCACCGTCCCAAAAGGAAAACACAAGAAAAAGAAAAAATGAAAGGAAAAGAAGAAGAAAATTCTTTTGGGTCAACATGAAAGAGACATGAATGTCTCAATGCCTTGCATCATCCCAAAAAGGAAAACAAAAGAAAAAGACAAAAGGAAAGACAAAAGCAATGTAGAACATAAAGAAGAATGAAGATACAAATAGAGGAATGCCACAAAGAGACAGAGAAAAACAAATAGAACATCATGCGGGATCACATTACACACATGCAAACACGCAAAAGAAAAAGAAAATGAAAATGAAAAAGACTAGTAAGGCATATGTGAGTCAACTGTCTAGCAATTTATTTGCCTCCCAGTCATGTTCATGATATGTTGAGGGTAGGAAACTAGCCAAAGGAACAAGAGCGAGTGTCAAACTAGGGGAAGCATTTGGTTCAAAACTATTTATAGTAGATTTGTCATTTAAGCTCATGGAAGGGGAAAATAATGTGTTCAAATCATTATGCACCTCTTCGACGATTATAGCAATCTCATCATTGTCATCCAGATTAATCACAACAAGAGGACGAATGATAATGTCCAATGAAGAATATAACTCCTTCTATGATTATGGTATGGGATCATTGTGTTGTGGTTGGGGAGGAGGGTCATCATGCATTTCTTCTGTCAAGTGTGGGTCTTGATTTTCTATGTGATTCTTCATGTAACTTGCAAGCAAGGGCACAATGTTGACACCTATGCTCTCTAGCACCTCTGTTTCTTTTGGTTTTGGTATCAAGCTATGTTTATGAAGGAGTGGGTTGATCAACCATAGGTTGATTTTCTTCCCTAACGAGAGGAATAAAAGGAACCAAAGAAGGTTGTTCATCCACTTCATTCTTTGCTTTGTAAATCTTCTTTATTCAAGGAGGCATGACAGAGTTAATTTCATTGTCTATTGGTCTTTTGGATGATGTTGGGGAGGTTTATGGTATTATTTGAGCTTGGCTATTTGGTTCTTGTTTGGGTTGAAGCATTATTTCTCCTAGGATAAGAGTGTCGAAAGTGGATGGGGACATGTTGTGAAGATACAATTATGTTATTTTCTAAGTTGATTTGAATTTTTTGTAAGCTATGAAAAAGAAGTCTTGTCAAGGCATTATAGGTTCCATGGGCTTAGGATAAAAGGCTTCTAAGGAAAATTTTCCTTTGGAATACAAGGGGTTAAAGCCACTTTGGTGAACAATGAATATTGCATTGTCAAATGGAAACTTTAAGAATTTGTGAATAACTAAAAGGAGAACTTTCATTGAGAAAAGCCATGGATGACCTAGCCACAATCAAAATTGGTTCAATTGTAGGATGATGCAAAATGTGACATCCAATGTTTTTGTCTGATTTTTAATGGAAGGACAAACAATCCCATTGTGGGGAAGCAAAATCATTGTGTTTCTTAATCTATGCTTTTGGTTTATCATTGTCATGTAATACTAAAAATTCCTTGGTGATCATGTTCTCTCCACAGGTGGGATCTATTAGTATCCCATTAGTGGGCTTGTCATAGATATGATTGGCTATGTAAAGAGAACCATCAGGGACATTTTTAAGTATGTCTTTAGAAGAGAAAACAATATCAATAGATTTATTAAATTGGCCCTAACGAGGGATGACACCTATCACACCTACCATTTCATCCATAAGATTGACAAGGGTAATATGTGGGACAAGATCAGGATGCTCATCATCTGTATCAACATTCATTACATCATTCTTTGTAGTTTCACTTGCTTTGACAAATGAAATATTATGTTTGGGCATTGGATCAGTGAAAATTTGCAAGTTTTGATTTGGAGGGGCAATTGACTTATTACCGTGATCATTAACACCTACAATGGATAAACGACCAAAATCAATGAGGTCTTGCACAAGATGTTTAAGACGCTTACAATGTTCTGTGTCACGTCCATTTTGTCTCTGATAATGGCAATAAGCATTGGATTTAATGTTTGGAGGTAAAGGTTTAGTAGGATTGGGTGCTTTGATGGTAAGAAAGGTACAATCATTTGTTGTCAAAGTTGAGACACTGTTTTATGAAGGGTATCAGGTAAAGGTGTGAATTGTCTTTTTAGATCTCCATAACTAAACGGGACCACAATTTTAACTACTACTTGGTTGTTGATGGTTTGAGTTGGTTATTGAGGGGGGTTGAACTGTAAGAACCCTTTTTTTTCCTTTCTAAATGGTTTGGAATTATTTTGGCTGATAGGTTCATATTTCTCAGTTTGGTTAGAAGTGGACTTTGTATCTCGACTACTAACCAAATTATGATAATCACAAAGGGAAATACACAAGTGCATGAAGGAGTGGAATTTCATCATAGTGAGTTTTTCCTGAAGTTTAGTTTGCAAGTTTTTGATAAACATCTCTTGAAGGTGTGGGTCAGGAATCTTGACATCAATTTATGACTAAAGTGATTGATAACATAAGATAAAACCAGTTATCTTTAGGGTATGTGCAGGATCATCATGGAAAAAGTAGGCCCTTAAGTGGTAAAAAATTCAGAAAAATCATAGTTAGGCAACTTGACGTAAAAATTTGAATAATTTATCTATATTATTTCAAAAATATGTACGAATAGAATCTGTAGAAAATTGAATGTAGTTTCTAAACTACTAGGTTTTTTTTTAAATCTATTTGGTGAAAATTTGAAATTTCAATGCAGTAGTACTTAAATTTCAAGGAAAATATAAGTAGGTGTCTCTGACCACCCTAACCATAATAAAATGATAATATTTTTTAATAATATTTTAGACATAAGTAGAGGACTCATGTCCGGATGTGATGCATATTTTTTTGTAATTTTTTCCAAGAAAATAATTAATTATGAATTTTTATTACAACTTTTAAAAAATATAAAACTCATATGTCTGACCACCTTAACTTGGTCAAAACTTCATGGAATTAAATTTTTCTTTTTTTAATCCTACAGTATGAAAAAAATAGAATGTGATACTATTTGAAAGCTATAGATTTTTTTCAATCAACATATCAATGAGGACTTTAGTCGTACTTCAAATAGAAAATGAATAATAATTATTTATTAAATTCAAAGTAAAGTATAATTTATATTGGTGGAAAGCTAAGAAATTTCTTTAAAAACCCTTTTCATTTCATCAATTTTTGGTAAAAAAAAAGGTCGTCAACCACATGCCCTACAAATACCCATCATATTGCTACTTTTTGGCCCATCATGATCCTACACATACCCTTTTCTTCCTCATTTTGCTTGTGATGGAGCTTAAATTTTTTTCTCCTTGTGTTCCCTTCCTGCATCTGCCTTATATTACTGGTCTTTCATGGTGTCAAAATTTTTCCTTGGGTTGAGGTTTAACTTTATTTTCATGTGAAACCCTTGTGTTTATTTTACACCTTGGTTGGGATCTATTTCGTTGTTACTTTTTGAGGGGTTCTAAAATGACTTATGTCCTATCATTCTGTCTAGGTTGAGTCCCTTCATTTTAAAATGTTCTTTCCTCCATTGGGTTTTATTTTCCTAAGTCTTGGTTGGCCCCAGGTTTCATCTTTTCAAAACAACTTATGTCGTTGTTTACCATCTGCCTAGTAAAGCCCCCTTGTCCTATTAAAAAATGTTTTTTTTTGCAAAAGGATGAAATTCGCACGACCATTGATCAACTATCGTTTGATCTTAGTCATTCCCCCCATCCCGCGATGACCCCACCACACTACTTTGGCCGATCATGATATCGTGGGCTGGCGCCATGTGTCCTATCTGGAGAGGCCGACAGGGATAAAGTTTAAGTGACCGTCGATCAAATATTGTGAAGATCAACAGTTGCCTGCCATCACGTGATCGAAAGTTACAAGGGTTTTACTAATTGCAATATCACGGGCGGGTGCCACGTGTCTCATTTGTTGAAGCCAAAAGAACAAAGGAAATACTATCCTGCCTTAATACATTAAAAGGTGGGTTACTAAAGTGTTTTTATGGTGCACGTGTTTTAAATCAATGGATCTATTATAATCTTGGTGGGAAAGTTGCTCGATGGATAATGATAAGGTTGGTGACTATTTTGAAGGAACGAGATCATTGATGCTCAATATTAACTGTTGCCCACCATCTCATGATCCGAAGTTGTAGGATCTTTACTAATTGTGATATCGTGGATGACTGCCACATGGAATTCCTTGGCAGTGTATGGTATGGTGGGCCCCTTTTTTCCATGTTGGTGATTGTGTCAACTTATTTTGAAGACGATCGTTCGATCATTTGATCTAATTGAAGGGTCAATGACTAGAATTTAAGTCTATGTCAAATATGGTTGGAGTCGTTCATGCAGTGCATGAGTTAGCTTTAATGGCGGATGAGATACTTATTGGCATGATTTGATCAAAAAATTAGATGTTGCAGTTACAACGGTTCCAGTTTTGTGTTGATGGCATTCTCAGCATGGGATGAACAAGAATATTCTCCAGGGTGATGGTTGTTGTAACAAATTTTGGAATATCACCAAGTGTGCCAATTGGCTGGTGACATGTGTACTTTCTCACCTGATGCTTGTTTTCTCCTTCATTTTCTATAAGAAGGATTTCAAGGCCAAAAGTACAGGTTAGCAAGTTAGATAATTTTTGTCGAGTCTAGGTGAAGTTGCAGAGAAAATTGTAAAGTCTAATGGTTTTAGAGAGAAATTCAATTTAGGTTTTGAATCATTCTATAACAGGTTTTGAGTTCATGGGGATTTAATGTTGTATAACAATACTAGCATTTGAGTTGAAATGATAAATTCAAGCTCATATCTCTCCATTGTACATGCATATCTGAACTTTGAATAAAATAACTAAGAGTTGTTTCATTCATCTCATTGTTGTGGTGTGTATGATTCTATTTTAGCTTTAATTCAAGTAATTAATTAAAATTCTTGAATGGGATTGTAGGCAGATGTGTTATGTATAAGGATTTGATAAGCAGTATTGAGTTATAATACATATTGATGAGATTACAATGTAATGTCATCAAGGATTTCATATGTTATGTGTTAAATCTATCATATACCTTTAAATGCTTATGAATTTAACTCCTGCAATGGATATATGGCACTGATCTAAGTTGTAATTACCCATATGATGTAGTATTTGTTTTTCTTTTCCTAGAGCTTGCTACAAATTTCAAATCAATGACTATATTATACTATGGATTGTGTTTAGTTATCTCATGCTCCAGGTAGTTGATATTATCGATGAACAACCGATTCTATTCGATATTATCATATCATGTTGAGCTATTAAGTGGGATTATCTATTATTATTAATGTTGTTTATGATAATGGTGGAGAGGTTGTAAACACATTAAGGGATCACTGTCCTGGGTCTTGCAGAGCCCGAAGTGTAGGAGGCTTTTTAAAGTCCTTGTCAGTTGGTCCAGGCCCTTCAAACTACCCTTGATTGGAATTGGAAATTCCATAGGTAGATTAGAAGACAAACCTAATTACATTGTAAAACAGAACCAAAAACATGGCGACTCTACTGGGGATGAACTTGAGAAAATTCTGATAGAAGATCATTCTTCCTTAAAAGAGTCATTGAAGTTTCAAGTTAATTTGTAAGTAGAGATTCTTAGTTGAATATTTGCACTCCCCATCTAAGTCATGAACCAACAAAATGGTGACTCTACTGGAGAGCTAATTTTAATATTTCTTGTCAGTATGTTGGTTTTCCATTTTGTATAGATTTTTCATAGTGTTTCTGTGATTTGAAGGTTGATCCTATAATTATGTGTTAGGTTTGTCCACTTCTAGTTTCATAAGCATTAAGAGTTATGTTGTAAAGCACTTTTGTGTGTTGTCAGTACGAGGTTCCAAAGGTTTTCATTCTCCACCATGTGTCTTTAGGTATTTGGTATTCCCAAGAAAATTGGGTGGCGACTCTGAAGTCTCTGCACCAGTGTGCATTTTATTTTGAAAGGATTATTATAAGTGGAAAAAACTTGTGGACTAGTATGAAGAATGAAGAACACCATGTCATTCATGAAGAATCATTCGGAACAGAAATTGGAAGGTGAACTTCCCAAAATGAAGAAGGATTGGATAAAGAAAATACCATAATCTAGTAATGTTGCCATCACAGAGAATGCACCAGTGATGTGCCTCCTCCTCTTGTTGAAAATGATGTAAACCCTTTATTATCTGAACATGCAATGGAAAGGGTCAATTTAATAGATCTAGATGATACATCAAGTTTTGATGTGTCTTTTCCTAACCTTGATGATGTTTTTTGAGACATTAATTCCTTGAAATGGGAAATCCAAGAGCAAGCTGAGCTCAGAAGGAAAAGAGAAAAAGAAAGAGAAGCAAAGTTGAGGAATGTTGTGATTGAAAGGGATAGGTTGATGAGACAGCTGGAAACATTGAAGCTCTTGAACCAAGAAGAAACTAAACCAAGTGTTGAGGGTCTAGTTGTACAGAAGATTGATAATAAGGAAGAAAAACCTGTGTCTAAAAAAAACCCAGTAGGCCACACTGATGTCCAACCCAAACCTGCTAACCCAAAACCCTCAAATCATGTTAAGTCTCAAGCGAGTAATACAAACCTTAAGCCTATCTTGGATAAGGGAAAAAAAAAGGTTGAGGGGATTAAAATAAATGAGAAAGTGACTCCCCATTTCACTCAACAAGATCTCCCACCACATGTGTCATTTCAAATAGAGTCTGCCTTAGAAAAGGATATGAAGGAGAGTGAGGCTCTAGCGGAAGAGTTGGAGAGAATAGAGATTGAGGCTGCAAATGTAGAAATGAAAAGAAAAATAAGTTTCCTGAAGATGTCAAACATGGATGAGGCTACACAAGATACAACCTCATCAAATCGCCAAGATTTTTTAAAGGGTAGTCCTAAAACTAATCCAAACCCCACCATAAATAATTCTAGCCTGAAGACTCATGCAAATAGGTCAATAAATCCAAATCAGGATGGTTCTAGAGAGTAAAATATTTAGGGTCTGGTGTTGATTCTTAGAGGAATGAAGGGTTATCTCAACAATGACCTATATAGTTGGAAAGGTATAGGCCATTATTCTTTGATGGTATCCCTGGTTATCCAAATCCCATCCCTGCTAACTTGAGAGAAAAGATGAATAAGTTTGCTGGGAATAATGTTGTAACAACAAAGGAACACTCGAAAGCTTTTATAGATATGCTAAATGATTATGAGGTAGAACATGAAGATTTTGTAATGAAATTGTTTGTACAATCTCTGGTACAAGATGTGAGGGATTGGTATAGAGGTCTACCTAATGCTAGTCTTGGTTCATGGGATGAGTTTGAGAAGTGTTTCAAGGAGTAGTATGGTGATAAAACTAATGCTAGTTTTATGTTAAATGAATTTAATAACATCAAGAATTCATTTAATGAGCCTGTGACAGAGTTTAATTTAAGATTTTAGAAAGAAATGTATAATTTGTTTCAAGTTTTGAGGCTTGATGAAATTTTTTGTTTAAGTACATATTTCAATGATTTTGATGCTAAAATGGCATATCTCCTTAGAGATAAGGACCCTCAGACTATGAGGGATGCATTTAGGGTGGCTATAAATATTGAGAGTAACAGAAGAGCTTCTGGGAAGTATGGTAGGAGAGAAGAACCTACACTTTTAAAAAATCCTAAGAATAAGACTGAGAAGATTCTGGTTGCAAAGCCTAAGGATGGTGAAAAGGAGGAAAAGGTTTATAATACTCTGAAAGATATAAAGAAAACTATCGCTAAGCAAGAGAAGGGTATAGGAAATGAAATTCAACCTTATAGTAAAAATGATAGGCCTCTTAGATTGCAAAATCATCCTTATAATACAAATTGGAAAGATGGAAAACCAATCTTACCTAGCCAAAAGCCTAAAAATGATCAGCATACGCTAGACCCCTTGTAGAAACATTTAGTGCATCTAGTAGCAGATAGACCATGGTGTGAAGTGTGTGAACATCCACATGATCAAAATTATTGTGGTGTTGCTTAGTTGCTTGTTGTTGAGGAAGTGGAAGAGGATGTTTATTATCAAACATTGGAATATGAGAAGGATGATGTAGATGTTTGTATGGCCAGATCATACATTGATGAGGCAGAATGTTCTTCTGATGATGAAATACAAGAATTTGATGTGGATAATCAGAGGAAAAGAAGTGAGATGTATCATCAACAGATCTTTTCTGATGAGGAAGGTGATTTTGATCATAATGCTTGCAATATGGAACAGTTTGAAGATTCAGTGTCCTTAAGGAGACCGTCAAAAGAAGATATTTCAATATTTACTGAAGAAATGGCTGCTCAAATGAGAATTTCACTTCAATTGAAAAATAGAACTGTGGATGGTAAACAAGGTAAACCTGTCGGCCTGTTTATTAAAGAACAAAGGGAAAAAAAAAGAGGTGTTAAGGTTGACAACAAAAAGGATGTTGTTAAAGTCAAAGAAGTTAAGAGTGATAAGGTTTGGGCTAAAAATAATGAAACACCAAAACCCCAAGAAGATGTGACTTCGTCACTGGTGAAGACTGAGGTGATTACAAAGGTAGTTGAACCTGTTGCAGAGGATAAGAAGCAGAAGAAGCTAGGAGGAAGTAATCAACAAGAGAAAAAGGAAAATGATGAAGGTATGATGTCTAATTTTCCTAAATATACACCTGTAGATATGTTTCATGTGCTTTCTCAGGTTAAGGTAACCGTACCTCTCTTAGAAATGATGAGAATCAATGAACACAAAGAAAAGACAATAGCCTTGATCACAGATGTTGTTGGTAATAAAACTAAGGAAGTGGTAAAGAAGTGAAGGATAAAGAGAAAGAAAATGAAGTGGAGGGAATTGTGTCACAAATTCCCCCTGTGTATTTAGGAAATTCTATTAACATGTGCCTTGAAAACATAACCCCTTTTTTCTTAAGTGTGGATATAAATGAGAAAACTTTAAGGAATTGTATGATAGATTCAGGGGCATCAAATAATGTTATGCTAGTCAAAATAATGGAGGCAATGGGTTTGACAGTAGATACTACTCAAGGTAAATGTTATGCTATGGATTCAAGAGAAGTGCCAGTTATTGGAACTATTAGAGCATTGCCTTATAAATTGACTTAGTACCATGAGAAGGATTTAGTCATGACTATATTAGTCACAGACATCCCACCTCATTTTGGAATTCTTTTGTCAAGAAAATGGAGTGCATCAATGGGGGGTAACATGCAATGTGATTTGTCATTTGCTACTTTCTCCATTGATGGTAAGGATGTCAAAATTGAAAGAGAATCAAAAGTACCTCATATGATTGAGCATGGCCTGATTGAAAATATGACATGTTTTATTGACAATGGTATAGATGAGTTCAGGGTTGAGGAATTCTCTAGCAATTGTGATAAGCCTACTACATTGATTGATACAAAAATAAAACAATTGTCTGAATCTGATGACTTGTGGACTATGTATTTTGATGGTGCAAGTTCAAAGGAAGGCTCTAGTGTAGGTGTTTTGTTACGATCACCAAGTAGAAAGACATTTGGGTTCTCTTTCACTCTATTATTTGAATGCACAAATAATGTGGCAGAGTATGAAGCCTTGTTATTAGGATTGAGATTGGTTGAAAAACATGGGATCAAGAAGCTCAAGGCAATTAGGGATTCTAAGCTTTTGGTTTCCCAAGTTAGATCCAAGTATGTATCAAAGAACAAGAGGTTGAAATAGTATAGGAATGTTGTTTGGGATGAATTGGAGAGCTTTGATGCATTTGGCATAGGATGGATGGAGAGAGGTCAAAATAAGGTGGAAGATTTATTAGCTAATATTGTAGTAAACTAGATGATATGTCTTATGCTCGAATTTCAAAGGTTGAGGTGAAAACTAGGCCATCTGTTCCTGATAACATAAAAAATTAGCAAGTTTTTGATAATGATGATGATATATTAATATTTTTGAATTGTGTGGGTGAATATGGAAATCAAAAAATTGACTTTGGAGCTTTTATTGAAAATATTGATGGTAAGGATACTATATTTGGAAATGAGGTCATTCAGTTAAATACAAACACAATTTCTAAGGGTCTAGTTGTACTAGAAAGAGTGTTTGATATTCAAAATAAGACAAAGGCTAATCACACTACTTCCCATCTTGATGACTTGGGAGAGATAAATATTGGAACGTAAGCATCCCCAAAGAAGGTGTATAATGGAAAGAAAATATCACCAAAGGTGAGAAGGATGCTAATTGACTTATTAAGGAAGTTTAGGCATGTGTTTTCATGATCCTATGATGATCTTAAGGCATACAGGGAGGATCTTTTCCAACATGAGATTCCTTTGCATGATGATGCCAAGCCATTCAGACAAAAGAAAAGGCCTATTAATCCCACTTTAGCCCCCAAAATGCAAGAAGAATTAATGAAACTAAGGGATGTAGGAATCATCAAGCCATTCAGACATTCATCCTAGGTATCAAACTTGGTACCAGTACGGAAGAAAAATGGAGACATCAAGTTATGTTTAGATTTCAGAAATTTGAATGTGTCTTCATTAAAATACAATTATTCGTTACCCAATATGGAAACCATGTTGCAAAGGGTGATAGGCTATGAATTAATGTCTATGATTGATGGTTTTTCTAGTTATAACTAGCTTATGCTCAAAGAGTTTGAGCAGTTTAAGACAACTTTCACCACACCATGGGGAACATATGTTTATGTAAGAATTCCATTTGGTCTAACAAATATAGGGGCTACTTTTCAGAGAGCCATGGATGTGGCATTCTCATATTTCATTAATTTGTTTTTGGTGATTTACCAAGATGACTTGACAACATATTCTAAAAAGGAAGAGGATCATTGTGAGCATTTGGAGAAGATATTCATTAGGTCTTTGGAGTATGGTATTTCTTTGAATCCAAAGAAATGTGTGTTCGGAGTACTAGAGGGAAAATTATTGGGACATATTGTTTCCAAGGATGGAGTAAAAATTGATCCAGAGAGGGTAATTGCAATTGACAAAGTTCCACAACCCTGAAATGTCAAAGGAATACAATCTTTCTTTGGACAAATAAACTTCTTAAGGAGATTTGTGACAAATTTTGCTGATATAGTTCACCCTATTTCCAAAATGCTCAAGAAATTAGCCAAAGTTGAATGGGATAAGGAGTCTGTGCAGGCTTTCCAAGCCATTAAGAAAGCAATAAAGGAGGCTCCTATGTTAAGAACCCCTGACTTTTCCAAACCTTTATATATTTTTTCATTTGCTTCACTCCACACAATTACAACTATGTTATTGCAAAAGAATGTAGAAGGTTTTGAACAGCCTATAGCCTTTTTCAGAAAATATTTACAAGCTACAGAACTTAAGTATGATATAAATGAAAAACATGCATATGCACTAGTAAAAGCAGTAAAGGATTTTAGGCCTTATTTGATGGGATCAGTTGTAATTGCCTATGTGTCTAGTGTTGTTGTTAAAGACATCTTCACACAACAAGAAATGTCAAGAAGAAGGTGTAGGTGGATAAATAGGATCCAAGAATTCAATATTAAGGTCTAGATTACCAAATTGGTGAGAGGACAAGGATTGTCCAAGCTTATGGCCCAAACTAAACTGGAAGAAAATCAAATAAATTTGTTAGAAGAGGAGAATAGATCACACATATGTGATATGGAGCATTCTGAGTCATATCGAGATGTGATATATTATTTGCAAAGAATGAAATGTCCTAACAACTTGAGTGAAAATGAGAAAATAACATTGAAGTTACATGCTATCAAATATGTTATCGTAGATTGAAAGCTCTAGAGGAAAAATGGAGAAGGTGTCATGCTGAAGTGTGTTGACCAAGATCAAGCAAAAGAACTTTTGAGTGAGATGCATGGTGGAGTTTGTGGAGGGAATTATATGGCTAAAAAAATTGCACATAAGATAATGAGGGCTATATTTTGGTGGCCTACAATTTTTAAGGATGCACACCAACTAGTGAAGACATGTGATGCTTGTCAACATTTCTTTGGTAAGTTAAAGTTTTTTGCTAACTTGCCTCTAAAACCAGTTATAGTACAAGCTCCATTCTAGTAGTGGGGTATTGATCTTGTAGGAGAGATAGCATGTAAATCTAGTGGAGGCCACTCATGGATATTGGTGGCTACTAATTATTTCACCAAGTGGGTGGAAGAAATTCCAACAAAGAAAGCTACTAGTAAAGTAGTAAATGACTTCCTAATGAGTAACATATTCACTAGATTTGGGTGTCCAGAAAGGATTGTATCAGATAATGTAATGTGTTTTGAGATCTGAGGAATACATAGAATTTTGTGAGAAGCATGGCATCCAAATTTCTTATTCATCACCATACCACCCACAGGGAAATGGACAGGAAAAATCAAGCAATAAAATCTTGATGAAGATCATTAAAAGAATCCTAGATCAGAATAAAAAGGCTTGGGATTCTAAGCTAAGATTAGCAGTCTGGGCAGATAGGGTAACTGTGAAGAAGCCAATAGGCTGTGCCCCATTTGACTTGGTTTATGGGGTAAATTCCAGGTTTCCCCAAAATAACTTAATGGAAATGTATAAGTTTGTCCAGATGTATGATAATGAAATTGATGAGTAGATGCAATTGAGAGTGGAAGCTCTTATGGAATTAGATGAAACTAGGAGGGAGGCTCAAAAGAGAAATGAAAAGTTGCAGTTGCAAGTAAAGAATTTGTATGACAAGACGGAAACTACGAGGAGTTTCAAAGATGGAGATTTGGTTTTAATGTGGAATGCTAGACTAGAAGATAAAGGGAAACATGGGAAATTTGATGCAATCTAGTTGGGTCCATTTTAGATTAATGGTAAGTGGGGTAAAGATTTGTACTTCCTCCAAGATATGATAGGGAATATTCTTGAACTGCTAGTTCATGGACAGTTCTTCAAGTTATACTTCACTTGAAGTATTATTTTCAATGAATAGTAGTTTAGGTTTGTATATTTTGTAGATAGTTTGGGTTGTTTTGTCTGAACAATCCCTTTTTGGTCCTCTCTGCATCTTGGTCTGCTCCATGTGAGATTCTAAATTCTCACTTCATTCTAGTGGAATGAACATCCCCAACTAAAGCCACTAATGGAGCTTCAATTTTTTGCTCCTTATGTTCCATTCTTGCATCTGCCTTATGTTACTAGTCTTTCATGGTGTCAAAATTTTTCCTTGGGTTGAGGTTAAACTTTATTTTCATGTGAAACCCTTGTGTTTATTTTACGCCTTGGTTGGAATCTATTTCGCTATTACTTTTTGAGGGGTTCTAAAATGACTTATGTCCTGTCATTCTGTCTAGGCTGAGTCCCTTCATTTTAAAATGTTTTTTTCCTTCGCAGGGTTTTATGTTTCCTAAGTCTTGGTTGGCCTCAGGTTTCATCGTTTAAAAAAAGCTTATGTCATTGTTTACCATCCACCTAGTAATGCCCCCTTGTCCTGTTAATAAATGTCTTATTTTGTAGAAGGATGAAATTCATGTGACCGTTGATCAATTGTCGTTTGATCTTAGTCATTCCCTGCCATCCCGCGATGAACCCACCACACTGCTTTGGCTGATCGCGATATCGCAGGCGGGCACCACGTTTCCTATCTAGTGAGGCTGATGGGGATAAAGTTTGAGTGATAGTTGATCAAATATTTTCAAGATCAATGGTTGCCATCCATCGCATGATCGAAAGTTACAAGGTTTTTACTGATCGTGATATCACGGGCGGGCACCACGTGTCTCATCTGATGATGCCGAAAGAATAAAGGAAATATTGTCTGACCTTAATACATTAAAAGGTGAGTTACTAAAGTTTTTTTATGGTGCACATGTTTTAAATCGATGGATCTATTATAATCTTGGTGGGAAAATTGCTCGATGGATAATGATAAGGTTGGCAACTGTTTTGAAGGAATGAGATCATTGATGCTCAAGATTAATGGTTGCCCACCATCACATGATCCGAAGTTGTAGGATCTTTACTGATTACGATATCGCGAGTGACCACCATGTGGACTTCCTTGGCAATGTAAGGTATGGTGGGCCCCTTATTTTCCATGTTGGCGATTGTGTCAGCTTATTTTGAAGATGGTCGTTTGATCATTTGATCTAACTGAAGGATCAACGACTGGAATTTAAGTCTACATCAAATATGGTTGGAGTCGTTCATGCAGTGCACGAGTGAGCTTTAATGGTAGATGAGACACTTACTGGCATGATTTGATCAATAAATCAGATGTTGCAGTTACAACGGTTCTAGTTTTGCATTGATGTAATTCTTGGCGTGGGATGAACAAGAATATTCTCCAAGGTGATGGTTGTTGTAACAAATTTTGGAATATCACCAGGTGTGCCAATTGGTTGGTGACATGTGTACTTTCTGGCATGATGCTTGTATTATCCTTCATTTTCTATAAGAATTATTTCAAGGCCAGAAGTACAGGTTAGAAAGTTAGATATTTTTTGTCGAGTCCAGGTGAAGTTGCAGAGAAAATTGTAAGGTCTGATGGTTTTAGAGAGAAATGCAATTTAGGTTTTGAATCATTCTTTAATATGTTTTCAGTTCATGGGGATTTAATGTTGTATAACAGTACTAGCATTTGAGTTGAAATGATAAATTCAAGATCGTGTCTCTCCATTGTACATGCATATCTAAACTTTGAATAAAATAACTAAGGGTTGTTTTATTCATCTCACTGTTGTGGTGTGTATGATTCTATTTTAGATTTAATTCAAGGAATTAATTAAAATGCTTGAATGGGATTTTAGGCAGACGTGTTCTGTATAAGGATTTGACAAGTAGTATTGAGTTATAATACATATTGATGAGATTACAATGTAATGTCGTCAAGGATTTCATATGTTATGTGTTAAATCTTTCATATACCTTTAAATGCTTATGAATTTGACTCCTGCAATGGATATATGGCACTGATCTAAGTTGTAATTACCCATATGATTTAGTATTTGTTTGTCTTTTCCTAAATCTTTCTACAAATTTAAAATCAATGACTATATTATACTATGGATTGTGTTTAGTTATCTCATGCTCCAAGTAGTTGATATTATCAATGAACAGCCGATTCTATTCAATATTATCCTATCATGTTGAGCTATTAAATGGGATTATCTATTATTATTAATGTTGTTTATGATAACGGTGCAAAGGTTGTAAACACATTAAGGGATCACCCTCTTGGTTCTTGTAGAGCTTGAAGTGTAGGAGGATTTTTAAAGTCCTCGTCAGTTGGTCCAAGCCCTTCGTGCTGCCCTTGATTGGAATTGGGAATTCCATAGGTAGATTAGAAGACAAACCTAGTTACATTGTAAAAAAGAACCAACAACTTGCATCTCATCAAATCATCCAAGGTCTTCTTCGGAGTTATATGCACTTGGAAATGATTTATAAATGCATCAACAAGTTCATTAAATGAACGAATTGAGTTTTTTGATAAAGATGAAAACCATTCCGAGGCAGTTTCTTTTAAAGTCCTAGGAAATAGTTTTGCTAACAATTTATCATCAAGGATAAAGTCACTACATTAGGTGGTGTATGAATTAACATAGTTAGAAGGATCTCGCTTCCCTTCATATTTCTCAAATCTAGGCATCTCTACTCCTTGTGGCATCAATGTTCACAATATTTCCAAAGATAATGGGTTGCTTCAAACATAATATGTGGGTGGTCCATTCTAATTTTGGTTTATGGTGGAGATTTGTTTTTGCAGGGATGAAACATTTTGGAAAAGTTGTGTTATGAGAGGTTCATTATAAGTAGTATGGGGTGGAGGTGAAAGTGGTGATGGAGTGTATGTAGTGGGAGGGAAAGTAAATGGAATGCTTATAGATGGTATTATAGAAGAGGATAAAACATGTGATACCACATAGGAATTAGGGATGCTAACAAGAATAATCAAGGAAGGAATCACATTACGAACTTGTTGCAATGTTGTTGTGACTTGAGGAGTGGTATAGGTAGGTATTGAGGCTATGGTTGAGGGAGGAGGAGTTTGAGGTCCTCCTTGGATTACCACAATGTTTTTTGGTTGAGAAGGACTAGAGTTTGGAGGAAGATGTTTTGTACATATCTCAACTATGTGTTTGACAATGTCTAGGCCTTCTTCACTTTCAAGCATCCGATGGATGTTTTGAATGGTAGGAATTGTAGTAGCTGAAATGTTTTCAAGGCTCACTTGATGTTGGAGATGTGTTAAGTCCTCAAGAATGTGAATTATTTTGTCTTGCAGAATATGATCATTTTGTGTGTCAACTTGCATGTTATATGATCATTTTGTCTTGCAGAATATTATCATTTTGTGTGTACTAGTTGCAATACTAGGAGTGGAAGCTTTACATAACCCAAGATCCACTATGAGTGTGTTATCATGGGATAACATGAGTCTCAAACATGTTCTCACTAAGGTATTAGCAATAGGACACTAAACACTGATGCAAAGGTTTCTAAATACGGGGTGAATGCAAATACAATGTAAACTAATAAGAATGAAATGCTTAATACTAGAATTTTGGAAAGTAAAATTCAAATGTAAAAACATCAAACAAAAACTCAAAAATTAAAGATTAAATGCCACAAAATGTAGTGAAAAATATGCAACTAGACTAAGTCATCTAGGGTGGCGAATGAATCCAAGTAGTGATTTTTTTGAAAAAATTAAAAAAAAAATAATTGGTTTTTATGCTTTTTAGGTTTTCAAATGCATATTTGTGGGCACCAAAAAAGTAAACCTTCTAATTTTTCCTCCTATTTAGGCCTTCCTTGTGATTTTGGCTTGATTTTTCCTTGAATTCATGTTGTAATGTGGTCAACACATTCACATTAGGGCTTGGATCCTTGTGAATCATTAAGAACTTTATGATGCCTTGTAAAAGTGTTGTGAAGTGTTGTAATACATTTTCACACTTTTTTAAGATCTTATTATTATAATTCACTTAAATAACCTCTTTTTATCACTTACCAAGTCTTATTTCAAAGTGTTGTAAAGTGTTGTAACAAACTTTCATGCTTTTCTAGGATTGTCATCAATAATTAGACCATTTCTTATGTTTAAATGACCCCTTAATACACTTCCAAGCCTTAATTAAGTGTGTTTTAGAGAATAATCCTACTAAACATCATTTAATAGTTTAATTCCAAACACCTATTAAATTTTCCCTAGTGGGACCAAGTCACCACTAGGTGTGACTTAGTCCCACTTGGCTCGAAAATAAAAATTATTATAAAATTCTGGTGTGATATTATTCTCTTAGCCTTGAGGCCAACCTATGATTTGGTATTTTTGGGAAATTTTGTATAATCATGTATAAATATAGGGTTTTCCTCTCATTTCACCCCTAAACAATCTCCTAATCTCATTCAAGCATTCAAGCATTTAATCAATCACCTTAGGCATTATCAATTCTACATCCATTGGAGCATCTAGTTGCATATCTTAAAATTTCTACTTCAAGGGTTTAATTACCGAATCAAGGTTTGACCAAGGAAAACCCCTATTCTCTAACCCTTAACCCTTTCTCCCCTCTTTGCATTGTGTTTTGTAGGTCTTGTATTCAGATTTTTCAAAGAGAAAGGTGTTAAAAGGTGGCATCAATTCATCAAAGTCTTTCAAAGTCAACAAAATCCTAGGGTATGTGTAGGATCATGATGGGCCAAAAAGTGGCGATATGATGGGTATGTGGCTGATGACATTTTTTTTACCCAAAATTGATGAAACAAAAAGGGCTTTTAAAGGAGATTCTCAGCTTTCCACCAACATAAATTATGCTTTACTTTGAATTTAATAAATAATTATTATATAATTTCTATTTGAATTATGACTAAAGTCTTGATTGATAGGTTGGTTGAAAAACATCTATAGCTTTCAAGCGTATCACACATTTTTGAATCTAAACATATTAATCACATTCTATGTTTGCATACTATAGGATTTAAAATAAATTGAATTTCATGAATTTTGACCAAGTTAAGGTGGTTAGATATACAATTTTTTTTATATTTTTAAAATTTGTAATAAAAATCGTAATTAATTAATTATTTACTTGGAAAAAATTACAAAAATACATCACATCACAAAAATGAGTCCTATACTTATATCTAAAATCTTATAAAAAAATATTATCATTTTATTGTGTAAGGTTGATTGATAGACACTTCCATTTATTGTTTTTTGAAATTTAAGTGCTATGCATTGAAATTTTAAATTTTCACCAAATAGGAATTTTAAAAATAAAAATAAACCTAGTAGTTTAGAAACTACATTCAATTTTCTATAGATTCTATTCTTACATATTATTGAAATAATATAGATATCTTATTCAAAATTTTATGTCAAGTTTCCTAACTCTGATTTTTCTAAATTTTTTGCCACCTAAGGGCCTATTTTTCCATGATGATCCTACACATACCACCTAAAAGAAGCTTGGAGATCCCCTACATGTCACATTCTACATTTTTGGATTCGACAACAATCTATCAAGAACAGAAGTGTAGGTTGAAGACTACAGATTACTGTCCCAAATTTCTTGAGATTCACAAGTGGAATAAGTTTCCATCTATGGTGAATTAGTCCCACTATCAGACCTCTAATCTATTTTCTGCAGTTCTTGATACCCTTTTGGCTGAAACCTATTTTGGCATAATCTCCCAGAAACAAGTCTAGGTTACCCAACTTGGTGTAAGTGTCCCATTCAGGTTCAACGGTAAATTCTACAAGATTCCAGAACCTCTCTACATCACATTCCAGTTTCTAGGTGCACCTGTGCAGTCTCATTCATTTATGTTATTGTTTGTTTACATTCTTTCTATCATTTTTGCATACAACATTGTGTTTTCAAACATCTTACATTTCCTTAGTTTTCATTTAATAATTAATATCTTTCATTAGTTTTTTGCATTTAGGGCATCCCAATTAGGCATATTTCAATCATATTAACAATAGTCTTGAGTGAACCCCCAAGTTTTTGTGGGATACCTTTCTCCTTTTAGGTGCAAAACCCTGGAAGACAAGAAATTGTCTATCTAAAAAAAATTGTAGTTCATTTTGGTGAACCTGCATCTAGAACATCCTATTTCTAATTTAGAGTGCATTTACATCCTAAGAATAACTTGCATTAGCATTGCATTGCATTTTGCATTGTTTAATTTGCATCCTAGGGTTTTAAAAAATGCATTAGTGAAAATCTCATCTAGCTTGCATTTTTTCATTTGATTTCATTAAAAAATCACAAAATTTTGTATGTTCATATTATATTTTCATCTGAAAAACCTAAAAAGCATAAAATTCAATCAAAATTTTCTAAAAATTCTCAAAAAAATCACTACTTAGACTAATTCACCACCATGGGTGACTTAGTCTAGTTGCATCTTTATCACTATAATTTTTGGGATTTAATCTGAAATTTCTTTGTTTATGTTTGTTTTTTTTGCATTCCAATTTCATTTTTTAGAATTTCAACTTTAAAGCATTTCATTCTTATTATTTTACATTGCATTTGCATTCACCCACATTTAGAAACCTTTGCATGAGTGTTTGGTGTCCTATTGCTAATACCTTAGTGAGAAGAAGTTTGAGACTCATGTTATCCCACAATAATAAACTTGTGGATCTTGTGATATCTAAATCTTCTACTCCTAGTATTGCAACTAGTACACTAGGCATGGATACTACCTTTAGCAACTCTTTTCCTTCCAATAACATGTTAGTTGACACAAAAAATGATCATATCCTACAAGACGAAATAATTAACATTCATGAGGACTTAACACATCTCCAAAATCAAGTGAGACTTCAAAAAATTTCATCCACTACAATTCCTACCATAGAAAACATCCATCACATGCTTGAAAGTGATGAAGGTTTGGACATTGTGAAACAATAGTTGAAATATATAAAAAAACATGTTCCTTCCACCTCCAGTGCCTCTCAACCATCAAACATTGTGGTTAGCCCAAGGAGGACCTCACAATCCTCCTCCCTCAATATTAGCCTCCATACCTACCTATACCACTCCTCATGTCACAACAACAATGCAACTAGTTAGTAATTTGATTCCTTCCTCGAGTATTCCTATTAGCATTCCTAATTCCTATGTTGCATTGCATGTTATATCCTCTTCTAAAATACCACCTATAAGCATTCCATTCACTTTCCCTACCACTACATATACTCCATCACCAGTTTACCTTTACCTCATACCACTTACAATGGCCCTCTCATAACACAACTTTTCCAAACAATTTCATCTATGCAAAAACAAATATCCACCATAATCCAAAATCAAAATGGACCACACACATATATTATGTTAAAAGCAGCCCATTATCTTTGGAAATATTGTGAGCACCGATGCCACAAGGAGTAGAGATGTAGGTAGATTTGAAAAATATGAAGGGAAGGGAGATCCTTCTAGCCATGTTAATTCCTACACCTCCTTGTGTAGTGACTTTTCCCTTGATGATAAACTGTTAGCTAAACTGTTTCCTAGGACTTTAAAAGACACTACCTTGGAATGGTTTTCATATTTACCGAACAATTCAATTTCTTCATTCAATGAACTGGTTGTTTCCTTCACAAATCATTTCCAAGTGCATATGACTCCCAAGAAAACCTTGGCTGATTTGATGAGATGGAAGCAACATGAGGATGAAAAGATAACTTATTTTATCTCATGCTATCAATCGCTTTATTCCCAAATTGATGTCAAGATTCCTGAACCACACCTTCAAAAGATGTTTATCAAAAACTTGCAAACTAAACTTCAGGACAAACTCACTATGATGAAATTTCCCTCCTTCATACACTTGTGTAATTCCATTTTTGATTATCACAATTTGGTTAGTAGTCAAGATACAAAATCCACTTCTAGTCAAATTGAGAGATCTGAACATGCCAACCAAATCAATTCCCAACCATTTAGAAAGGAAAAAAGGCTTCTTATAGTTCAAACTCCCTCAAAAACCAACTCAAACTGTCAACAACCAATTAGCATATGTTAAAACCATAGTTCCCTATAGTTTATAGAGATCCAAAAAGACAATTCACACCTTTACCAAAAACTCTTCATAACACAATGTCCCAACTTTT
>VDFB02000003.1:370297714-370320753 GCA_007258455.2 Sequoia sempervirens | reverse complement strand
AAATGGAGCTTCTTACATGCAGAGGATCTCAAGTCCCCAAGTTCTACAACACATGCAAGTTACAGAAAGCTACAAAATAACCCTTTCGCAATATGCGAGCTTGTCCCCAAAAAGTTACCCAAAAATTAGAAACCCGCCCATAAATAGAGCTCCTTTTTAGTTTGGAGCAAAAAAAACATTCAAATTTTAGTTTAGGTAGTTTGGTGCCGAAAATTTACAACATGAAGTTCAAATTTCAAAAGAGCATTTGCAATTGTATCTTCTAGAAAGTGCGCCAATTTCTCGGGGCCATAACTTTTGATCCGGGACTTCGATTCGCTAACCGTTTGAACTGTTGGAAAGGTCATGAAGTCAATAATGTGCTCAAAATATGCTACGCCAATTTTGGAAAGTTTTGGGGCTGATCTGGGAACTCTAAGTGCCTCAAATCTAACTCAGAAGATTTTCAGGTGCAAATATGGAAAACTAAAACTACAATATCTTTCCACCCAAGAATAGAAAATAAAAACTATAAATTGGGAATTTCATTATGATGAAAAGGGTATCCAAAAAAGTAAAAACATCTAAAAACTGAGAAACTTGAAATTTAACTATTTTTGGGTGATGCTAGATTGCCCTTACACCACTGGATGCTCCTGCATCATGTTCAAGGAAAGTTAGGGAAAAGAGGCACTTGAAACCTATTTTTTTATGTCAAATGAATGTTGTGGAGAATTGATGGTGAATGTGATGGATCTAGAATATGGTCAAAAACTGTTAAATCTTGGGGATCTGCAAAGACTAACTGATCAAGCACAAAAAATGAATTGGCATCAAAACTATTTTTTTCACATTAACTATCAAATGCATATATTTACAAATATATAACCATCGTATAAGAAGAATCTTAGGAAGAAAATAAGGAAACAATAGATATTTTCCATTAGTTAGCTTATACTAATGCAAGTAATAGTCGATTCATCGCAAGTTTTGCAACAATTAACAACAGTTGTTAATTACATAACTGAGAGTTGGAAACAAAAGCATAATAGAGAGTTGGAAACAACTTGCATATAGTTAATTGCACTAACACCCCCCCTTAAGTCTAACTATTGAGAAAAAAAAATAAAGAGAGGAAAGAGGAAAGAGGGAAAACCCTATGGGAACAAAACATACCCTTAAATATAACTAAGGAGATAAAAGCCTAAATAGCCAATAAAGATGGGTCTTGGCATCTGTGGAAATTGAAAAAGTAACCCTTATACTTTTTCTATCTTGTTTAGGTCCTCCTTGTGACTTTGGCTTAGTTGTGCCTTGATTTAATAGTGTAATGTGGTCAACACATTCACATTAGGTCTTGGGCCCTAGCAAATTAAAATAATTCAAGTGGTGCCTTAAGTGTTGTAACACATTTTCAAAATTTTCTAGGACTTTATTAATATAATTCACTTAAACAACCTCTTTTTATCACTTACCAAGTCTTATTTCAAAGTGTTGTAAAGTGTTGTAACAAACTTTCACACTTTTCTAGGCTTGTCATCAATAATTTGACCCTTTTTTATGCTTAATTGGCCCCTTTATACACTTATAGGCCCTACTTAAGTGTGTTTTTTAGAATAATCCCATTAAACATCATTTAATACACTTTAATTCCCAACACCCACTTAAATTTCCCTAGTAGGACCAAGTCGCCACTAGGGGCGACTTAGTCCCATTTGGCTAAAAAATCAAAATTATTTCAAAATTATGGTAGGATATTATTTTCTAAACCTTGAGGTCACCATGTGATGTGGTATTTTTGAGAAATTTTGTATAATCATTTATAAATATAGGGTTTTCCTCTCATTTTTGGCTTAAACTTGTTCCGACAGAATTTCCCCAAAATAGGACTAACTCACCCAGCTTGGCGTAAGTGTCCCAGTTGGCTTCGACAATGATTTTTGTAGGCTTCTAGAGCTCCTTTCCATCACTTTCCAATTTTCAAGTGCACCTCTCTAGTTTCATTAATTTCTATTACAATTTGTTTGCATTTTTAGTTCATTTTGCATACAACATTGTGTTTTCAAACACTTTACATTTTCTTAGTTTTTCATCATTATTTTATATTCTTTATCACTTTCTAGCCTTAGAAACAATTTCCTTTGACAAATTTCAATCTTTATTGCATTGGAATCTCACAGAATTGTTCTTGAGTGTGAACATTGTGAAATTGGATTTCTCTTCCTTCATTCCCCTTTTAGGTGTGAATAAGAGAAGTTGTGGGACCCCATTTTCTTTGTTCACATTTTGGTGAACCCGATGTGAAGAACACTATATTTCTGATTTCAAGTGCATTTACATCCTAAGAATAGCCTACATTAGCATTGCATTGAATTTGGCACTGTTTAATTTGCATTGCAGGGTTTTAAAATTTGCATTAGTGAAAAGCTCATCTATCTTACATTTTTTCATTGAAAACCAACAAATTTCTTCATATTCATATTATATCTTGTGGAAAAATATTTTGGCACTACAAGACTCCCCAAAAATTCTAGGCTTTTTCACCTAAAAGGAGAGAGGTGTGCCAAAATTTGCAATGTCCTCACTCAAAGAAAATGTAAGTATGAATGAAATATGCTTGATTGGGATGTCCTAAATCCAAAAAGCTAATGAAAGATATTGATTATTAAATGAAAACTAAAGAAATGGAAGATGTTTGAAAACATAATGATGTATGCAAAAATGACCTAAGAATGTAAACAAACAATAATAGAAATGAATGAGACTACAATGGTGCACATAGAAACTAGAATGTGATGCATAGAGGTTCTAGAATCTTGCAAAATTTATTGTTGAATCCAACTAGGACACTTACACCAAGTTGGGCGACTTAGTCTTGTTTCAAGGATATTTTGTCAGAATAGGTTTCAACAGAAAGGGTATCTAGAACTGCAGAAAAAACTTTTCAGGTCTTGTAGTGGGACTAATTCACCATGCAGATGGTGACTTATTCCACCTATGAATATTGAGAAATTCAGGACAAGAATAAGTAGTCTTCAACCTGCACTTTTGTTCTTGATAGATTTCTAGATCTAAATCAATAGAATGTGACCTATAGGGGATCTCCAAGCTTCTTTTAGGATTTTTTTGACTTTGAAATACTTTGATGAATTGACGACACCTTTTGACACCTTATTCTTTGAGAAATATGCATACAAGACCTCCAAAACACACATGCAAAGAGGGGAAAAAGGGTTAAGGGTTAGAGAATAGGGGTTTTCATTGGTGAAGCCTTGGTTTGGTAATTAAACCATTGAAAATGAAATTAAATGAAAAGAGAATGATGAATGAACAACATGCAATGCTACAACTCACCAAACCCTTGAAGTAGAAATATAAATATATGCAAGTAGATGCTCCAATGGATGTAGACTTGATAATGCCTAAAGTGATTGATTAAATGTTTGAATGCTTGAATGAGATTAGGAGATTGATTTGGGGTGAAATGAGAGGAAAACCCTATATTTACACATGATTATTCAAAATTTATCAAAAATACTAGATCACAAGGCAACCTCAAGGCTAAGAGAATAATATCCTGCTAGAATTTTAAAATAATTTTGATTTTTGAGCCAAGTAGGACTAAGTCACCCCTAGTGGTGACTTTGTCCCACCAGGGAAAATTTAATGGATGTTAGGAATTAAAGTGTATTAAATGATGTTTAATGGGATTATTCTCCAAAACACACTTAAGTAGGGCATGCAAGTTTATTAAGGGGTCTTTTAAACATAAAAAATGGTAAAATTATTGATGACAAGCCTAGAAAAGTGTGAAATTTTGTTACAACACTTTGAAATAAAACTTGGTAAGTGATAAATAGAGGTTATTTAAGTGAATTATAATAATAAGATCCCCAAAAGGTGTGAAAATGTATTACACCACTTCACAACACTTTTACAAGGCATCATATAGTTCTTAATGATTCACGAGGACCCAAGACCTAATGTGAATGCATTGACCACATTACAACATTAAATCAAGGGAAAATAAAGCTAAAATAACAAGGAGGGACTAAACATGAGGAAAAAGTAGAAGGGTTAGTTTTTTCGTGTTCACATTTGGCCCCCACTTTAGTCAAAGGATGAACCTACTTCAAACTCACACTAAAGTAGACCCACACATAATTAAGAGGGGTTCCAATGAACTAATGCTATCAAGATGAGACAACAAAAATAAAGAGGGATGATCCAGCCCCCATAATCAAGATCCTATGACAAACCAAACATAAGCACAAAGGAACACACATGAAAATGAAAGAGAGAAAAGAAAAAGGAAAAAGGAAAAATAATCAGATTAAGCTTCGATTGTTTTTCCAACCTGAGGTGGATCAGATCTCTAGGCTATTTTTCTAGAAAAGAAAATACATACTCACTCTGAGGCAATGGAACTCATGACTGTCTGTTGGGTGAGAAACATACACTCATGGATGGCATGCACTCACACATACGCAGGTGATAATGGGGAAATTTATGCCTCAGAATGGGCTTCCCGCTAAACCATACCAAATTTATACCTCCTGATAACTTTAATAAGATTCCATAAAAGAAAATGACTTTTCATGCTTCACAAGACAAACAAAGCTTCATATTCTTAGAACTCATCAACAAATGTGATGGCACCACATGCATGCAAGTTGTGTTATGCAAGGTGGGCATATAACAAATGCAAAATAAAACACATAAAGAATGTTCAAATGAGTCTTACTTAGTTCATCCGAGGTCTTTAACTTAGGGTACATTGTGTCCAATCTCTCTAAGAGAGGACCAATCAAAGAATATTAAATTTGCAACTTAGGGGATGTAGTGTGTCACATCAAGCCACTAAGAGGAATGTAATATGCTAATATAGATCACACTTATGAAGGACATTATACCCAATGTCATCTACAAAGTGACAAACACATATTATGAAGTAACAAGGTTGTACTAAGAACCAAGAAAAAGAAACAATGCAAAATGATAATGCCAATGTATGCCCCCACTTTAAATAAATTGATACACATTGTTTTGTGAGAAATTACTTTAAAGTAGCAAATGAAAAATGCAAACAATAAAGAAGACATGAGATCCAACTTGGAAAGCCCTATTCCAAGTCATCTATTTTTGAGTAAGGTTGTGTCATGTGAAGTAAAAGAAAAGGAAGGGTTTTCCCACAAAATGAAAACACCAAACACATAAGGGATCTATGGATTTGAGGTTAGTATGTTCATTGCTACAATGTACTATAAGGAGTGTGGATTTTTCATCATCCTCCAAATACATAGAACTATAAGAATGACACAAAGAGAGTGAAAAATAAAGAAAAATAAAGAACCTTTTGGGTCAACATGGAAGATACATAGGGTTTCTTGATGCTTTGAATCATCCCCAAAAGGAAAACAGAAGAAAATGAAAAAGAAAGGAGAAAGAAAATGGAAAATATTTTGGGTCAACATGAAAGAGACATGGATGTCTCAATGCCTTGTGTCATCCCGAAAAGGAAAATATAAGAAAAAAACAAAATAAAAGGGATTTTTGGGTGAACATGAAAGAGACATAGATGTCTCAATGCCTTGTGTCATCCCCAAAAGGAAAACACAAGAAAAAGGAAAAAAAAAGGTGAAAGTGGTGTATGGCATAGAGAAGAATGAAGGTACAAATAGAGGAATGTCACAAAGAGAGAGAACATCAAACAAAACATCATGGGGGAGCACATTATGCACATGCAAACACACAAAAGAAAAATAAAAAGAAAATGCAAAATACTAGTAAGGAAAATTCAAGTCAACTGTCGAGCAAGTCATCTACCTCCCAACCATGTTCATGATATGCTGAGGGCAGCCAACTAGCCAAAGGGACATGAGAAAGTGTTGAACTAGGGGAAGCATGAGGTTCTATGATATTTGTAAGAGATTTGTTGTTTAAGTTCATGGAATAAGAGAACAATGTATTCAAATAATTATGCACCTCTTCATCAATTTTAGCGATCTCATCATCGTCGTCCAGATTAATCACAATAGGAGGAAAAATTATAATGTCCCATGAAGCGTGTACCTCTTGTTGTGATTGTTGTATTGGATCATTTGGTTGTGGTTGGGGAGGAGGGTCATCATGCATTGCTTTTGTCAAGTGTGGATTTTGATTTTATTTATTTTCTTCTTCTTGCAACTTGTGAGCAAGGGGATGACATCTACTCCTATGCTCCCTAGCAGCTCTATTTCTTTTGGATTTTTTGTCGAGTTGTGTTTGTGAAGGAGTGGGTTGATCAACCATAGGTTGTTTTATTCCCTAGGGGGAGGAACAAAAGGAACCATGGAAGGCTAGTCATCCACTTTCTCCTTTTCTTTGTAAACATTTTTTATTCGATGAGGCATGACAAAATTGTTATCATTGTCTCATGGTCCCTTGGAGGATGTTGGGGAAGTTTCAGATGTTGGTTGATCAGATTTGTTTGGTACAAGTTCAAGTTGAAGCATGGTTTTATCTAGGATAGGAGTGTCAAAAGTTTATGGGGACATGTTGTAGAGAGACAAGTATGCAATTTTTTGTGCTTAAATTTTTTTGTAAGCAATGAAAAAGAAATATTTGTGAGGCATAATAGGTTCCATGGGCTCGGTCCAAAAAGATTCTAAGGAAAAGTTTCCTTTGGAAGACAATGGGTTAAAGCTGCTATGGTGAACTATAAATATTTCATTGTCAAATGGAAACTTTAAACATTTATGTATAATCGAAGGGACAACTTTCATTGAGTGAAGCCATGGATGGCCTAGCCTCAAACAAAATTGGTCTGACTGCAGGATGATGGAGAATGTGACATCTAATTTTTTTGTCCCTATTTGTAATGGAAGGATGATCAATCCTATAGTAGGGAAAGAAAAACCATTATGTTTTTTGATCCATGCTTTCAAATTATCATAATCATCTTGATAAAGATCACATAATACCAAAAATTCCTTAGTGATCACTTTCTCTCCACAAGCGGGATCTATTAGTATCCCATTAGTGGGATTTTCATAGATACAAATGGCTATGTAAATAGGACCATCAGGGAGATTTTTAAGTATGTCATTAGGGGATAAATTAATATCAAGAGATTTCTTAGGTTGGCCCTTATGAGGGATAACATCTTTTGCACCCACCATTTCATCCATAGGAGTAACATGGGTAATATGTGGGATGGGATCAGGATGTTCAACATCTATATCAACATTCATCACATCATTCTTTGTAGTTTCACTAGCTTTGACAAATGAAATATTATGTTTGGGAATGGGATCAATGAAAATTTGTAAGTTTTGATTTGGAGGGGTAGCAGATTTATTTCCTTGATCACTAACACCTGCAATGGATAAACGACCAGAATCAATGATGTCTTGCACACGATATTTAAGATGCTTACAATGTTCTATGTCATGTCCATTTTGTTTATGATAATGGAAATAAGCATTGGATTTAAAGTTCAAAGGTAAAGGCTTAGTAGGATTGAGTGCTTTAATAGTAGGTAAGTTAATCATTTGTTGTTGTAAAAGTTGGGACATTGTGTTATGAAGAGTTTTTGGTAAAGGTGTGAATTGTCTTTTTGGATCTCTATAAACTATAGGGAACTATGGTTTTAACATATGCTAATTGGTTGTTGACAGTTTGAGTTGGTTTTTGAGGGAGTTTGAACTATAAGAAGCCTTTTTTCCTTTCTAAATGGTTGGGAATTGATTTGGTTGGCATGTTCAGATCTCTCAATTTGACTAGAAGTGGATTTTGTATCTTGACTACTAACCAAATTGTGATAATCAAAAATGGAATTACACAAGTGTATGAAGGAGGGAAATTTCATCATAGTGAGTTTGTCCTGAAGTTTAGTTTGCAAGTTTTTGATAAACATCTTTTGAAGGTGTGGTTCAGGAATCTTGACATCAATTTGGGAATAAAGCGATTGATAGCATGAGATAAAATAAGTTATCTTTTCATCCTCATGTTGCTTCCATCTCATCAAATCAGCCAAGGTTTTCTTGGGAGTCATATGCACTTGGAAATGATTTGTGAAGGAAACAACCAGTTCATTGAATGAAGAAATTGAATTGTTCGGTAAATATGAAAACCATTCCAAGGTAGTGTCTTTTAAAGTCCTAGGAAACAGTTTAGCTAACAGTTTATCATCAAGGGAAAAGTCACTACACAAGGAGGTGTAGGAATTAACATGGCTAGAAGGATCTCCCTTCCCTTCATATTTTTCAAATCTACCTACATCTCTACTCCTTGTGGCATCGGTGCTCACAATATTTCCAAAGATAATGGGCTGCTTTTAACATAATATATGTGTGTGGTCCATTTTGATTTTGGATTATGGTGGATATTTGTTTTTGCATAGATGAAATTGTTTGGAAAAGTTGTGTTATGAGAGGGCCATTGTAAGTGGTATGAGGTAAAGGTAAACTGGTGATGGAGTATATGTAGTGGTAGGGAAAGTGAATGGAATGCTTATAGGTGGTATTTTAGAAGAGGATATAACATGCAATGCAACATAGGAATTAGGAATGCTAATAGGAATACTCGAGGAAGGAATCAAATTACTAACTAGTTGCATTGTTGTTGTGACATGAGGAGTGGTATAGGTAGGTATGGAGGCTAATATTGAGGGAGGAGGATTGTGAGGTCCTCCTTGGGCTAACCACAATGTTTGATGGTTGAGAGGCACTGGAGGTGGAAGGAACATGTTTTTTTATATATTTCAACTATTGTTTCACAATGTCCAAACCTTCATCACTTTCAAGCATGTGATGGATGTTTTCTATGGTAGGAATTGTAGTGGATGAAATTTTTTGAAGTCTCACTTGATTTTGGAGATGTGTTAAGTCCTCATGAATGTTAATTATTTCGTCTTGTAGGATATGATCATTTTTTGTGTCAACTAACATGTTATTGGAAGGAAAAGAGTTGCTAAAGGTAGTATCCATGCCTAGTGTACTAGTTGCAATACTAGGAGTAGAAGATTTAGATATCACAAGATCCACAAGTTTATTATTGTGGGATAACATGAGTCTCAAACTTCTTCTCACTAAGGTATTAGCAATAGGACACCAAACACTCATGCAAAGGTTTCTAAATGTGGGTGAATGCAAATGCAATGTAAAATAATAAGAATGAAATGCTTTAAAGTTGAAATTCTAAAAAATGAAATTGGAATGCAAAAAAAACAAACATAAACAAAGAAATTTCAGATTAAATCCCAAAAATTATAGTGATAAAGATGCAACTAGACTAAGTCACCCATGGTGGTGAATTAGTCTAAGTAGTGATTTTTTTGAGAATTTTTAGAAAATTTTGATTGAATTTTATGCTTTTTAGGTTTTTCAGATGAAAATATAATATGAACATACAAAATTTTGTGATTTTTTAATGAAATCAAATGAAAAAATGCAAGCTAGATGAGATTTTCACTAATGCATTTTTTAAAACCCTAGGATGCAAATTAAACAATGCAAAATGCAATGCAATGCTAATGCAAGTTATTCTTAGGATGTAAATGCACTCTAAATTAGAAATAGGATGTTCTAGATGCAGGTTCACCAAAATGAACTACAATTTTTTTTAGATAGACAATTTCTTGTCTTCCAGGGTTTTGCACCTAAAAGGAGAAAGGTATCCCACAAAAACTTGGGGGTTCACTCAAGACTATTGTTAATATGATTGAAATATGCCTAATTGGGATGCCCTAAATGCAAAAAACTAATGAAAGATATTAATTATTAAATGAAAACTAAGGAAATGTAAGATGTTTGAAAACACAATGTTGTATGCAAAAATGATAGAAAGAATGTAAACAAACAATAACATAAATGAATGAGACTGCACAGGTGCACCTAGAAACTGGAATGTGATGTAGAGAGGTTCTGGAATCTTGTAGAATTTACCGTTGAACCTGAATGGGACACTTACACCAAGTTGGGTAACCTAGACTTGTTTCTGGGAGATTATGCCAAAATAGGTTTCAGCCAAAAGGGTATCAAGAACTGCAGAAAATAGATTAGAGGTCTGATAGTGGGACTAATTCACCATAGATGGAAACTTATTCCACTTGTGAATCTCAAGAAATTTGGGACAGTAATCTGTAGTCTTCAACCTACACTTCTGTTCTTGATAGATTGTTGTCGAATCCAAAAATGTAGAATGTGACATGTAGGGGATCTCCAAGCTTCTTTTAGGTGGTATGTGTAGGATCATCATGGAAAAATAGGCCCTTAGGTGGCAAAAAATTTAGAAAAATCAGAGTTAGGAAACTTGACATAAAATTTTGAATAAGATATCTATATTATTTCAATAATATGTAAGAATAGAATCTATAGAAAATTGAATGTAGTTTCTAAACTACTAGGTTTATTTTTATTTTTAAAATCTATTTGGTGAAAATTTAAAATTTCAATGCAGAGTAATTTAAATTTCAAGGAAACAATAATAAGTAGGTGTCTATCTGACCAACCTTACCACAATAAAATGATAATATTTTTTATAAGATTTTAGATATATAAGTATAGGACTCATTTGATGTGATGTATTTTTTGTAATTTTTTCCAAGTAAATAATTAATTATGATTTTTTATTACAAAAAAAATATAAAAAATGTATATATCTAACCACCTTAACTTGGTCAAAAAATTCATGAAATTCAATTATTTTAAATCCTATAGTATGCAAAACATAGAATGTGACATGTTTTAGATTCAAAAAATGTGATATCGTTTGAAAGCTATAGATGTTTTTCAACCAACCTATCAATCAAGACTTTAGTCATAATTCAAATAGAAATTATATAATAATTATTTATTAAATTCAAAGTAAAGCATAATTTATGTTGGTGGAAAGCTGAGAATCTCCTTTAAAAGCCCTTTTTGTTTCATCAATTTTGGGTAAAAAAAATGTCATCAGCCACATACCCATCATATCGCCACTTTTTGGCCCATCATGATCCTACACATACCCTAGGATTTTGTTGACTTTGAAAGACTTTGATGAATTGATGCCACCTTTTAACACCTTTCTCTTTGAAAAATCTGAATACAAGACCTACAAAACACAATGCAAAGAGGGGAGAAAGGGTTAAGGGTTAGAGAATAGGGGTTTTCCTTGGTCAAACCTTGATTCGGTAATTAAACCCTTGAAGTAGAAATTTTAAGATATGCAACTAGATGCTCCAATGGATGTAGAATTGATAATGCCTAAGGTGATTGATTAAATGCTTGAATGCTTGAATGAGATTAGGAGATTGTTTAGGGGTGAAATGAGAGGAAAACCCTATATTTATACATGATTATACAAAATTTCCCAAAAATACCAAATCATAGGTTGGCCTCAAGGCTAAGAGAATAATATCACACCAGAATTTTATAATAATTTTTATTTTCGAGCCAAGTGGGACTAAGTCACACCTAGTGGTGACTTGGTCCCACTAGGGAAAATTTAATAGGTGTTTGGAATTAAACTATTAAATGATGTTTAGTAGGATTATTCTCTAAAACACACTTAATTAAGGCTTGGAAGTGTATTAAGGGGTCATTTAAACATAAGAAATGGTCTAATTATTGATGACAATCCTAGAAAAGCATGAAAGTTTGTTACAACACTTTACAACACTTTGAAATAAGACTTGGTAAGTGATAAAAAGAGGTTATTTAAGTGAATTATAATAATAAGATCTTAAAAAAGTGTGAAAATGTATTACAACACTTCACAACACTTTTACAAGGCATCATAAAGTTCTTAATGATTCACAAGGATCCAAGCCCTAATGTGAATGTGTTGACCACATTACAACATGAATTCAAGGAAAAATCAAGCCAAAATCACAAGGAAGGCCTAAATAGGAGGAAAAATTAGAAGGTTTACTTTTTTGGTGCCCACAAATATGCATTTGAAAACCTAAAAAGCATAAAAACCAATTATTTTTTTTTTAATTTTTTCAAAAAAATCACTACTTGGATTCATTCGCCACCCTAGATGACTTAGTCTAGTTGCATATTTTTCACTACATTTTGTGGCATTTAATCTTTAATTTTTGAGTTTTTGTTTGATGTTTTTACATTTGAATTTTACTTTCCAAAATTCTAGTATTAAGCATTTCATTCTTATTAGTTTACATTGTATTTGCATTCACCCCGTATTTAGAAACCTTTGCATCAGTGTTTAGTGTCCTATTGCTAATACCTTAGTGAGAACATGTTTGAGACTCATGTTATCCCATGATAACACACTCATAGTGGATCTTGGGTTATGTAAAGCTTCCACTCCTAGTATTGCAACTAGTACACACAAAATGATAATATTCTGCAAGACAAAATGATCATATAACATGCAAGTTGACACACAAAATGATCATATTCTGCAAGACAAAATAATTCACATTCTTGAGGACTTAACACATCTCCAACATCAAGTGAGCCTTGAAAACATTTCAGCTACTACAATTCCTACCATTCAAAACATCCATCGGATGCTTGAAAGTGAAGAAGGCCTAGACATTGTCAAACACATAGTTGAGATATGTACAAAACATCTTCCTCCAAACTCTAGTCCTTCTCAACCAAAAAACATTGTGGTAATCCAAGGAGGACCTCAAACTCCTCCTCCCTCAACCATAGCCTCAATACCTACCTATACCACTCCTCAAGTCACAACAACATTGCAACAAGTTCGTAATGTGATTCCTTCCTTGATTATTCTTGTTAGCATCCCTAATTCCTATGTGGTATCACATGTTTTATCCTCTTCTATAATACCATCTATAAGCATTCCATTTACTTTCCCTCCCACTACATACACTCCATCACCACTTTCACCTCCACCCCATACTACTTATAATGAACCTCTCATAACACAACTTTTCCAAAATGTTTCATCCCTGCAAAAACAAATCTCCACCATAAACCAAAATTAGAATGGACCACCCACATATTATGTTTGAAGCAACCCATTATCTTTGGAAATATTGTGAACATTGATGCCACAAGGAGTAGAGATGCCTAGATTTGAGAAATATGAAGGGAAGCGAGATCCTTCTAACTATGTTAATTCATACACCACCTAATGTAGTGACTTTATCCTTGATGATAAATTGTTAGCAAAACTATTTCCTAGGACTTTAAAAGAAACTGCCTCGGAATGGTTTTCATCTTTATCAAAAAACTCAATTCGTTCATTTAATGAACTTGTTGATGCATTTATAAATCATTTCCAAGTGCATATAACTCCGAAGAAGACCTTGGATGATTTGATGAGATGCAAGTTGTTGGTTCTTTTTTACAATGTAACTAGGTTTGTCTTCTAATCTACCTATGGAATTCCCAATTCCAATCAAGGGCAGCACGAAGGGCTTGGACCAACTGACGAGGACTTTAAAAATCCTCCTACACTTCAAGCTCTACAAGAACCAAGAGGGTGATCCCTTAATGTGTTTACAACCTTTGCACCGTTATCATAAACAACATTAATAATAATAGATAATCCCATTTAATAGCTCAACATGATAGGATAATATTGAATAGAATCGGCTGTTCATTGATAATATCAACTACTTGGAGCATGAGATAACTAAACACAATCCATAGTATAATATAGTCATTGATTTTAAATTTGTAGAAAGATTTAGGAAAAGACAAACAAATACTAAATCATATGGGTAATTACAACTTAGATCAGTGCCATATATCCATTGCAGGAGTCAAATTCATAAGCATTTAAAGGTATATGAAAGATTTAACACATAACATATGAAATCCTTGACGACATTACATTGTAATCTCATCAATATGTATTATAACTCAATACTACTTGTCAAATCCTTATACAGAACACGTCTGCCTAAAATCCCATTCAAGCATTTTAATTAATTCCTTGAATTAAATCTAAAATAGAATCATACACACCACAACAGTGAGATGAATAAAACAACCCTTAGTTATTTTATTCAAAGTTTAGATATGCATGTACAATGGAGAGACACGATCTTGAATTTATCATTTCAACTCAAATGCTAGTACTGTTATACAACATTAAATCCCCATGAACTGAAAACATATTAAAGAATGATTCAAAACCTAAATTGCATTTCTCTCTAAAACCATCAGACCTTACAATTTTCTCTGCAACTTCACCTGGACTCGACAAAAAATATCTAACTTTCTAACCTGTACTTCTGGCCTTGAAATAATTCTTATAGAAAATGAAGGATAATACAAGCATCATGCCAGAAAGTACACATGTCACCAACCAATTGGCACACCTGGTGATATTCCAAAATTTGTTACAACAACCATCACCTTGGAGAATATTCTTGTTCATCCCACGCCAAGAATTACATCAATGCAAAACTAGAACCGTTGTAACTGCAACATCTGATTTATTGATCAAATCATGCCAGTAAGTGTCTCATCTACCATTAAAGCTCACTCGTGCACTGCATGAACGACTCCAACCATATTTGATGTAGACTTAAATTCCAGTCGTTGATCCTTCAGTTAGATCAAATGATCAAACGACCATCTTCAAAATAAGCTGACACAATCGCCAACATGGAAAATAAGGGGCCCACCATACCTTACATTGCCAAGGAAGTCCACATGGTGGTCACTCGCGATATCGTAATCAGTAAAGATCCTACAACTTCGGATCATGTGATGGTGGGCAACCATTAATCTTGAGCATCAATGATCTCATTCCTTCAAAACAGTTGCCAACCTTATCATTATCCATCGAGCAATTTTCCCACCAAGATTATAATAGATCCATCGATTTAAAACATGTGCACCATAAAAAAACTTTAGTAACTCACCTTTTAATGTATTAAGGTCAGACAATATTTCCTTTATTCTTTCGGCATCATCAGATGAGACACGTGGTGCCCGCCCGTGATATCACGATCAGTAAAAACCTTGTAACTTTCGATCATGCGATGGATGGCAACCATTGATCTTGAAAATATTTGATCAACTATCACTCAAACTTTATCCCCATCAGCCTCACTAGATAGGAAACGTGGTGCCCGCCTGCGATATCGCGATCAGCCAAAGCAGTGTGGTGGGTTCATCGCGGGATGGCAGGGAATGACTAAGATCAAACGACAATTGATCAACGGTCACATGAATTTCATCCTTCTACAAAATAAGACATTTATTAACAGGACAAGGGGGCATTACTAGGTGGATGGTAAACAATGACATAAGCTTTTTTTAAACGATGAAACCTGAGGCCAACCAAGACTTAGGAAACATAAAACCCTGCGAAGGAAAAAAACATTTTAAAATGAAGGGACTCAGCCTAGACAGAATGACAGGACATAAGTCATTTTAGAACCCCTCAAAAAGTAATAGCGAAATAGATTCCAACCAAGGCGTAAAATAAACACAAGGGTTTCACATGAAAATAAAGTTTAACCTCAACCCAAGGAAAAATTTTGACACCATGAAAGACTAGTAACATAAGGCAGATGCAAGAATGGAACATAAGGAGCAAAAAATTGAAGCTCCATTAGTGGCTTTAGTTGGGGATGTTCATTCCACTAGAATGAAGTGAGAATTTAGAATCTCACATGGAGCAGACCAAGATGCAGAGAGGACCAAAAAGGGATTGTTCAGACAAAACAACCCAAACTATCTACAAAATATACAAACCTAAACTACTATTCATTGAAAATAATACTTCAAGTGAAGTATAACTTGAAGAACTGTCCATGAACTAGCAGTTCAAGAATATTCCCTATCATATCTTGGAGGAAGTACAAATCTTTACCCCACTTACCATTAATCTAAAATGGACCCAACTAGATTGCATCAAATTTCCCATGTTTCCCTTTATCTTCTAGTCTAGCATTCCACATTAAAACCAAATCTCCATCTTTGAAACTCCTCGTAGTTTCCGTCTTGTCATACAAATTCTTTACTTGCAACTGCAACTTTTCATTTCTCTTTTGAGCCTCCCTCCTAGTTTCATCTAATTCCATAAGAGCTTCCACTCTCAATTGCATCTACTCATCAATTTCATTATCATACATCTGGACAAACTTATACATTTCCATTAAGTTATTTTGGGGAAACCTGGAATTTACCCCATAAACCAAGTCAAATGGGGCACAGCCTATTGGCTTCTTCACAGTTACCCTATCTGCCCAGACTGCTAATCTTAGCTTAGAATCCCAAGCCTTTTTATTCTGATCTAGGATTCTTTTAATGATCTTCATCAAGATTTTATTGCTTGATTTTTCCTGTCCATTTCCCTGTGGGTGGTATGGTGATGAATAAGAAATTTGGATGCCATGCTTCTCACAAAATTCTATGTATTCCTCAGATCTCAAAACACATTACATTATCTGATACAATCCTTTCTGGACACCCAAATCTAGTGAATATGTTACTCATTAGGAAGTCATTTACTACTTTACTAGTAGCTTTCTTTGTTGGAATTTCTTCCACCCACTTGGTGAAATAATTAGTAGCCACCAATATCCATGAGTGGCCTCCACTAGATTTACATGCTATCTCTCCTACAAGATCAATACCCCACTACTAGAATGGAGCTTGTACTATAACTGGTTTTAGAGGCAAGTTAGCAAAAAACTTTAACTTACCAAAGAAATGTTGACAAGCATCACATGTCTTCACTAGTTGGTGTGCATCCTTAAAAATTGTAGGCCACCAAAATATAGCCCTCATTATCTTATGTGCAATTTTTTTAGCCATATAATTCCCTCCACAAACTCCACCATGCATCTCACTCAAAAGTTCTTTTGCTTGATCTTGGTCAACACACTTCAGCATGACACCTTCTCCATTTTTCCTCTAGAGCTTTCAATCTACGATAACATATTTGATAGCATGTAACTTCAATGTTATTTTCTCATTTTCACTCAAGTTGTTAGGACATTTCATTCTTTGCAAATAATATATCACATCTCGATATGACTCAGAATGCTCCATATCACATATGTGTGATCTATTCTCCTCTTCTAACAAATTTATTTGATTTTCTTCCAGTTTAGTTTGGGCCATAAGCTTGGACAATCCTTGTCCTCTCACCAATTTGGTAATCTAGACCTTAATATTGAATTCTTGGATCCTATTTATCCACCTACACCTTCTTCTTGACATTTCTTGTTGTGTGAAGATGTCTTTAACAACAACACTAGACACATAGGCAATTACAACTGATCCCATCAAATAAGGCCTAAAATCCTTTACTGCTTTTACTAGTGCATATGCATGTTTTTCATTTATATCATACTTAAGTTCTGTAGCTTGTAAATATTTTCTGAAAAAGGCTATAGGCTGTTCAAAACCTTCTACATTCTTTTGCAATAACATAGTTGTAATTGTGTGGAGTGAAGCAAATGAAAAAATATATAAAGGTTTGGAAAAGTCAGGGGTTCTTAACATAGGAGCCTCCTTTATTGCTTTCTTAATGGCTTGGAAAGCCTGCACAGACTCCTTATCCCATTCAACTTTGGCTAATTTCTTGAGCATTTTGGAAATAGGGTGAACTATATCAGCAAAATTTGTCACAAATCTCCTTAAGAAGTTTATTTGTCCAAAGAAAGATTGTATTCCTTTGACATTTCAGGGTTGTGGAACTTTGTCAATTGCAATTACCCTCTCTGGATCAATTTTTACTCCATCCTTGGAAACAATATGTCCCAATAATTTTCCCTCTAGTACTCCGAACACACATTTCTTTGGATTCAAAGAAATACCATACTCCAAAGACCTAATGAATATCTTCTCCAAATGCTCACAATGATCCTCTTCCTTTTTAGAATATGTTGTCAAGTCATCTTGGTAAATCACCAAAAACAAATTAATGAAATATGAGAATGCCACATCCATGGCTCTCTGAAAAGTAGCCCCTATATTTGTTAGACCAAATGGAATTCTTACATAAACATATGTTCCCCATGGTGTGGTGAAAGTTGTCTTAAACTGCTCAAACTCTTTGAGCATAAGCTAGTTATAACTAGAAAAACCATCAATCATAGACATTAATTCATAGCCTATCACCCTTTGCAACATGGTTTCCATATTGGGTAACGAATAATTGTATTTTAATGAAGACACATTCAAATTTCTGAAATCTAAACATAACTTGATGTCTCCATTTTTCTTCCGTACTGGTACCAAGTTTGATACCTAGGATGAATGTCTGAATGGCTTGATGATTCCTACATCCCTTAGTTTCATTAATTCTTCTTGCATTTTGGGGGCTAAAGTGGGATTAATAGGCCTTTTCTTTTGTCTGAATGGCTTGGCATCATCATGCAAAGGAATCTCATGTTGGAAAAGATCCTCCCTGTATGCCTTAATATCATCATAGGACCATGCAAAAACATGCCTAAAATTCCTTAATAAGTCAATTAGCATCCTTCTCACCTTTGGTGACATTTTCTTTCCAATATACACCTTCTTTGGGGATGCTTCTATTCCAAGATTTATCTCTTCCAAGTCATCAGGATGGGAAATAGTATGATTAGCCTTTGTCTTATCTTGATTATCAAACACTCTTTCTAATACAACTAGACCCTTGGGAATTGTGTTTGTCTTTAATTGAATGACCTCATTTCCAAATATAGTATCCTCACCATCAACATTTTCAACAAAAGCTCCAAAGCCAATTTCTTGATTTTCATATTCACCCACACAATTCAAAAATCTTAATATATCATCATCATTATCAAAAACCTACCAATTTTTTATCTTATCAGGAACAGATGGTCTGGTTTGCACCTCAACCTTTGAAATTCTAGCATAAGTCATAACATCTAGTTTTACTGCAATATTGGCTAATAAATTTGCCACCTTATTTTGACCTCTCTCCATCCATCCTATGCCAAATGCATCAAATCTCTCCAATTCATCCCAAAAAACATTCCTATACTGTTTCAACCTCTTGTTCTTTGATACATACTTGGATCTAACTTTGGAGACCACAAGCTCATAATCCCCAATTGCCTTGAGCTTCTTGATCCCCTATTTTTCAGCCAATCTTAATCCTAATAACAAGGCTTCATACTCTGCCACATTATTTGTGCATTCAAATAACAGAGTGAAAGAGAAATTGAATGTCTTTCCACTTGGTGATCGTAACAAGACACTTGCACCAAAGCCTTCCTTTGAACTTGGACCGTCAAAATACATAGTCCACAAGTCATTATATTCTGACAATTGTTTTATTTCTGTATCAATCAATGTAGTAGGCTTGTCACAATTGCTAGAAAATTCCTCAACCCTGAACTCATCTATACCACTGTCAATAAAACATGTCATATTCTCAATCGGGCCATGCTCAATCATATGAGGTACTTTTGATTCTCTTTCAATTTTGACATCCTTAACATCAATGGAGAAAGTAGCAAATGAAAAATCACATTACATATTACCCCCCATCGATGGACTCCATTTTCTTGACAAAAGCATTCCAAAATGAGGTGGGATGTCTGCTACTAGTACGGTCATGACTAAATCCTTGTCAGGGTACTGAGTCAATTTATAAGGCAATGCTCTGATAGTTCCAATAACTGGCACTTCTCTTGAATCCATAGCATAGCATTTAACTTGAGTAGTATCTACTGTCAAGCCCATTGCCTCCATTATTTTGACTGGCATAGCATTATTTGATGCCCCTGAATCTATCATACAATTCCTTAAAGTTTTCCCATTTATATCCACACTTAAGAAAAAAGGGGTTATATTTTCAAGGCACATATTAATAGAATTTCCTAAATATACAGGAGGAATTTGTGACACAATTCCCTCTTCCTTTTCTTTCTCTTTATCCTTCACTTCTTTACCACTTCCTTGCTTAGTCTTATTACCAACAATATTTGTGATCAAGGCTATTGTCTTTTCTTTGTGTTCATTTATTCTCATCATTTCTAACAGAGGTACAGTTACTTTAACCTGAGAAAGCACATGAAACATATCTATAGGTGTATATTTAGGCAAATTAGACATCATACCTTCATCATTTTCCTTTTTCTCTTGTTGATTACTTCCTCCTAGCTTCTTTTGCTTCTTATCTTTTGCAACAGGTTCAACTACCTTTGTAATCACCTTGGTCTTCACTAGTGACAAAGTCACATCTTCTTGAGGCTTTGGGGTTTCATTCCTTTTAGCCCAAACCTTATCACTCTTAACTTCTTTGACTTTTACAACATCCTTTTTGTTGTCAACCTTAATACCTTTGTTTTTGTCCTTTTGTTCTTTAATAAACAAGCCAACAAGTTTACCTTGTTCACCACCCACAGTTCTATTTCTTAGTTGAAGTGAACCTCTCATTTGAGCAGCCATTTCTACCAATCTTGCAATCTCTTTCTTTCCTCGCCGGGTCTCCTTAAGGACACTAAATCTTCATCCTTTTCAATATTACAAGCATTATGATCAAAATCACCTTCTTCACCATAAAATATTTGTTGATGATATAACTCATTTCTTTGCCTTTGATTATCCACATCATCTTCATGTATTTCATCATTAGAAGAACATTTTACCTCATCAATGTATGATTTGGCCATACAAAGATTTACATCATCCTGCTCATATTTCAATATTTGATCATGAACATCCTCTTCCCCTTCTTCAAAAACAAGCAACTAAGCAACACCACAATAATTTTGATCATGTGGATATTCACACATCTCACACCATGGTCTATCTTACTACTAGATTCAATTCTAATGTTTCTAAGCAAGGGGTCTATAGTGTATGTTGATCATTTTAGGGCTTACATTAGGCAAGATCAGGTTTTCCATCTTTCCAATTTGTATTATAAGGATAATTTTGCAATATGAGTGGGCTTTATCCTTTTATTATAAGGTTGCCTTGCATTTCCTATACCTTTCTCTTGCTTAGCAACAGTTTTCTTTATATCTTTCAGAGTATTGTAAACCTTTTCCCACTTTTCATCATCCTTAGGCTTTGCAGCCGATATCTTCTCAATCTTATTCTTAGGATTTTTTAAAAGTGTAGGTTCTTCTCTCCTACCATACTTCCCAGAAACTCTTCTATTACTCTCAATATTTATAGCCATCCTAAATGCATCCCTCATAGTCCAAGGGTCCTTATCTCCGAGGAGATATGCCATTTTAGCATCAAAAGCATTGAAATATGTAGTTAAACAAACATTTTCATCAAGCCTCAAAACTTGAAACAATTTATACATTGCTTTCTGAAATCTTAAATTAAACTCTGTCACGGGCTCATTCAATGACTTCTTGATGTTATTAAATTCATTTAACATAAAACTAGCATTAGTTTTATCACCATACTGCTCCTTGAAACACTTCTCAAACTCATCCCATGAACCAATACTAGCATTAGGCAGACCTCTATACCAACTCTCGTGATTCTACCAAAGATTGTATGAACAATTTCATTACAACATCTTCATGTTCTACCTCATAATAATTTAGCATATCCATAAAATATTTCAAGTGTTCCTCAGTAGTCACAACATTATTGCTAGCAAACTTATTCATCTTTTCTCTCAAGTTAGCGGGGATGGAATTTGGATAACCATGAATACCATAAAAAAACAATGGCCTATACCTTTCCAACTGTATAGGTCATCATTGAAATAATCCTTCATTCCTCTGAGAATCAACACTAGACCCTAAATCTTGTACTCTAGAAACATTCTAATTTGGATTTATAGACCTATTTGCATGAGTCTTCAGGCTAGAATTATTTATGGTGGGGTCTGGATTAGTTTTAGGACCATCCTTTAAAACATCTTGGTGATTTGATGAGGTTGCAACTTGTGTAGCCTCATCCATGTTTGACATCTTTAGGAAACCTATTTTCCTCTTCATTTTTGCATTTGCAGCCTCAATATCTATTCTCTCCAACTCTTCTACCAAAGACTCACTCTCCTTCTTAGCCTTTTCTAAGGTAGACTCTATTTGAAATGACACATGTGGTGGGAGATCTTGTTGAGTGAAATGGGGAGTCACCTTCTCATTTATTTTAATCCCCTTGACCTTTTGCTTTCCCTTATCCAAGATAGGCTTAAGGTTTGTATTATTGGGTTGAGACTTAACATGATTTGAGGGTTTTGGGTTAGTAGGTTTTGGTTGGACATCAATGTGGCCTATTGGGTTTTCTTTAGACACAGGTTTTTTTTCCTTATTAGCAATCTTCTATACAACCGGACCCTCAACACCTTGTTTAGGTTCTTCTTGGTTCAGGAGATTCATTGTTGCCAACTATCTCATAAACCTATCCCTTTCAATCACAACATTCATCAACTCTACTTCTCTTTCTTTTTCTCTCTTTCCTCTGAGCTCAGCTTGCTCTTGGATTTCCCATTTCAAGGAATTAATGTCTCCAAAAACATCGTTAGGGTCAAGCAAAGTCACATAAGAACTTGATGTATCATCTATATCTATTAAATTTACCCCTTCCAGTACATGTTCAAGTAATAAAGGGTTTACATCATTTTTAGCAGGAGGAGGAGGCACATCATTGATGCATTCTCTATGATGGCTTCGAATTCTACTCCTACCTCTTCTCTTTTCAACATATTTGACACTAACAAGACCTTTATTCTGACATGTCACATCTTCTTGAACCGGTGTATTAAATAATGAATAAAAAATCCACAATTGTCTGACTCTAAATTCCTAGAAACCTCTTCAAGATTCTCAAGGATAGGGTGTAAAATCTTACTTGTACCTTGGCATATAGGGTTCTCTGATGTGGGAGAAACATTACTAGATTCTGGTCTTTTCTTTATCTAGTCCTTCTTCATTTTTGAAAGTTTACCTTCCAATTTCTATTTTGGATGATTCTTCATGAATGACCTAGTGTTCTTCATTCTTCATACTTGTCCAAAAGTTCTTTCCACTTATAATAAAATTTTCAAAATAAGATGCACATTGGTGCAAAGACTTTAGAGTCACCACCCAATTTTCTTAGGAATACCAAATACCTAAAGACATGTGGTGGAGAATGAAAACATTTGGAACCTCATACTAACAACACACAAAAGTTCTTTACAACATAACTCTTAACGCT
>VDFB02000003.1:370192967-370297614 GCA_007258455.2 Sequoia sempervirens | reverse complement strand
AATAACATGCAATTACTATCAACTTACCAAACCCTTGATGATGCAAATCTAAAGTAATGTCAATGGATGCTCCAAAGTGCTTGAATGCGGCTTGAATTGATGTTGTAAGATGATTGAATGTGAGATTGAATGCTTCAATGAATGAGGAGATTTTAGGAGATGTAAAATGAGGTGAATTATACAATCTTGTGCCTTAGTTACCTATTCATACCTCATCACAAGCTGACATCAAGTGATTTTGAATAAAAAATCCAAAAGGAAATTTAAAATATTTTGAATTTGGAGCCAAAGGGGGACTCATTTGCCACCCATGGTGAATGGGTCCCACCTAGGACCTAAAAATGAGTGGTAGGAATTATGTTGTATTTAATGTTGTTTATCAGTCTTACATACAAAAATACACTTAAGTAAAGCTTATAAGGGCATAGAGGGGCCAAGTAAAGCATACAAAAGGGATAAATAGTGAAGTTGTGCCTAGAAAAATGTGAAATATTGTTACAAGACTTTACAACACTTCAAAATAGGACTTGATTAGTGATGAAAAGGTTATTTTTTGGTAAATTATAATGAATAGAGTCTAGAAGAGTGTAGAAATGTTTTACAACACTTCACAACACCTTCACAAGACATCATTATTGGAATTTGAATACCTAAATATGCATGTTCAAGCCATATTACAACATAAAATTAGAGAAAAATAGATCAAACACCATGAAACAAGACCTAAAAGGCCATGAAAATGGCAAGGGGTCATTTTTCTATGGCACATTTAGCCCCCACTTTAGTGAGGGGATGAACTTGCTTCGAAATCACACTAAAGTAGTGATGAACATAAAGAATAGGGTTCAAATGCACTTATGTTAGAAAGATGGAATGGAAATGATTGAGAGGGATGATTAATCCCCGGGATGAAGATCCCATGACAAACTAAACATAAGAAAAAAGGAAAACACAAGTGTTGAAATGAATCAGATGAAGCTTTGATCATCAATCCAACTAGTTGTGGATTAGATCTAGGCTAATTGTTTGAAAAAGAGAATGTATACTCACTCTAGGGCAACAAAACATATAGTGTTCTAGCAGGTGAGAAGGCCCAAATGTACTCACTCTGGGGCCATGGAACTTCTGGTTGTCCATGGGGTAAGAAATCCCAAAAGGTAAGATACATACGCTAGTTGGTATGCACTCACAAACATAAAGGTTTCTATGGGGAAAATTCATGACACTAGGTGGGCTTCCCACTCAACCATATCAAAATTATACCTCCTAATAACTTTAACAAGGTGCCACAAGGATAAATTTCATGAACAAAAATAAAGGTACCACAGTCATGCAAGTTGTGTTATCCAATGTGGCAAAAGGTGCAAATTGAAAAAATGTAAAATGTTAAGTGTAAAATGTGAAATATGTTCAAAGGAGTCTTGTTAAGTTCATGCAAGGTCAGTCACTTAGGGAACATTGTGTGTAATGTCTCCAAGAGAGGACCAACCAAAGAATAGTATATTCACAACTTAAGGGATGTAGTGTATCACATCAAGCCACCAAGAGGAATGTAATATGCTAAGATAGATCACAATTATGAAGGACATTACACCCAATATGTCATCCATAAAGTGACGAACGCATCACATAAACAACAAGGCTGCACTGGGAACTAAGAATGCAAATGAATTAATAGTAATGAATGCCCCCAACTTTAAAGGAATTGCAACACATTGTTCTATGAGAGATTACTTTTAAAGTAGCGAAGGAAAGAAAAAGCAAAAAGAAAACAAGACATGAGAGCCAAATTGGAAAGCCCTATGCCAAGTTATATGTATCGAAGTTAGGTTGCATCATGTCAAGGAAAATGAAAGACAAAGAGAGGGAGTTGCCCTACAGAAAAGAGCACACCAAACACATAAGGGATCTATGGATTTGGGGTTAGTATGTTCGTTGCTACAATGTGTTTATGAAAGAGCTCAGAACTATCATCATTCCCCAAAGCACATAGAATTGGAAGAATGAAACAAAGAGAGTGAAAAGAAAGGAAAAATAAACTCTATTTTGGGTCAACATGGAAGAGACATTGCAGTCTCGATGCCTTACATCATCCCCAAAAGGAAAACACAAGTGAAAAGAAATAAAATGAAAAGGTGAAAGAAAATGAAAAATATTTTTGGTCAACATGAAGGAGACATTTCAATCTCAATACCTTGTGTCATCCCCAAAAGGAAAACACAAGAAAAGACAAAGAAAAAAGAAAAATGACTAATTAGGTCAACATGGAAGAGACATAGGGCATCTCTACACTTTGCATCATTCTCAAAAGGAGGACACAAAACAAAAGGAAAATGACAAGGACCTTGTGGGTCAACATGGAAGAGACATAGGGCTCTCTATGCTTTGTGTCATCCCCAAAAGGAGAACACAAAACAAAAGGGAAAAAGACAATGCACGACAAATAGAAGAATAGAGGTATGACTAGAAGAAGTGTACAAAGAGAGATAACATCAAACACACAATTTAGGGGAACATGATACACACATGAAAGGAAAAAAAAAGGGAAAAAGAAATAGTGAAAAGAAAGGCTAGTTAGGAAAATGCAAGTCATCCATCTAACAAGTCATTTTCCTCCCAATCATGTTCAATGTAATGTGAGGGCAGTTGATTGTCTGAAGGAATAATTGCAAGTGTCAAACTAGGAATCATACCAGGTTCTTCACTTGGTTGAGAGGATTTATCATGTAAGCTCATTGTAGATGAAAATAGAGAATTTAGTTTCTTATGCACTTCATCTATTTTTGCTATCCTCGCATCATCATCATCATCATCATCATCATCAAGATTAATGACAACGGGAGGATGAAGGGTGATTTCTAAGGATGGATGTATCAAAAGCTATGGTTGTTGGATTGGTTCATTTTTTTGTGATTGTTGCACTGAACTTTCTTGTGGAAAGGCAGGAGAAATAGGGTGGTCATCTATTACTTCTATCAAAGGTGGAGGTTGATTTTCTTTATTTTCTTCCATGCAAGGTTGACGAGCAAGGAGACGACAATGGTGCCTATGTTCCCTAGCACCGAGGTTTCATTTAATTCAGTTTTGGAGTTGTTGAGGTGTAAGAGTGGATTGAGGAATCATAGGTTCTTCTACTTCCAAAGAGGGAAGAACACAACAAGTTGAGAAGGATGGATCAAGCACTTTCTCTTTTGCTTTATACACTTTGTTAGAGTAAAGTAATTAATTAACTTTGTACTCTCCTCTTAAGAATTCACTTTATGCACATATATTAGTCATTTAATAATTAATATTAATTATTAAATGCACTCACCTTTAGGGTTAGGGTTTCCTTTAGGTTTAGATCTCCTTTTATAAGGATTGATCTCTTGTATTCTACTCTCTTGATTCATTTTTTCTCTGACAATACATTTTGCACATTGTCAGAGCCAAAACCCTTGTTTTGTTCTCTCTCTTTCTCTGTGACAAGTTTCTTGCATGCAAGTGTTCATTGGGTTTTGTAGATTTTTATTTCTCAAATCCTACATGGTATCAGAGCCAGATCTGCTACAGCTTGTTCAGTTTTTGAAAGAATTAGAGATCTAGGTTTTGGTTGCATCAGATCTATGTTTGTTTTCTAGTTTTTATTTTGAATGGTGGGGTTTCTTTTTTTGGTGCACTTTGAGCTCAAACGGACCTCACCGTTGAGCTCGTAGCATCCAAAAACCCCTATTTTCATACAAAATACATCTGATTCAGCCACAGTTGCTCAGGGAAGTAATATTTTTTTCCCTAGTGTCGTACGGCCCTAGGGCACGCTTCACAAGGCAATTTTTTGCAAAAATTTTTTAAAAAATTTTAAAAAACAATTTTTTTTTGGGTGCTGCTCGTTCATATAGGTCACGCCACTGGTGAGCTTCCCGGCAGCCACCACTGCCAGCGGCAACAGCCGGCCACGGCTAGGCAGCCATCGCCGAGCCGCCGGCCTGAGCTCCAGTGGTAACCGCCAGTGGTAAACCGCCAATGCCCACCATCAGCTTCCAGCACCTAAGGACTCCCCATGTGCCTACCAGCCATGCCCAGGAGCCAATCTCCTAACCCCTAGTCATTCACGTGACCAGGGGCCGAAGATCTTAAGCCCCTGAGGGCTCAACCACTTTTTGGCATGTGCCCTTTTAAACCAATTTTTAGTAAAAAGGGTATATCTCGGGCATTTTAACTCGGATTTTCAAACAAAAATAGGCGTTGGAAATCTAGCTTCGAGCCTGCTCTAATGGTGTAGGAAAATTTTTCACAATTTTCTAGTTTGGTTGCATTTTTTTGTAGTCAAAGTTAGATGATTTTTTTGCACTCCAAGGGGCATATCTTGCTCATTTTTGCTCCGTTTTGTGTAAATGAATAGGCATCGAAAAGGTGTTTCTATGATCTTTCTAGATCTGTAGTCTATTTCATCAGAAAATTTACCAGGTAAATTTTATTCAGCTTTGTGTGTTTTTACACTTTACTCAATTACTTGGTCATTCTGGCACCTTCATGGGTTTTGTTTGCGTGGGATGGTCTATTTAATTTGATCTACATGTTGTAAGGTCAGTTTTCTTAGATGTTTTAAGTTGAAGAGTTATCATGGGTTTTTCTACTCACCCTTCAGTTGTAATTCTGGAACAGGGTAATTATGAGTCATGGGCAAAGGGCATACTTACACATTGTAGGTGGCTTAATATTTTGCCTTATTTGTATGATCTCATACCTAAACTAGCCACTTCAGAGGGAAAACTAGCTTGGAATATCATTAGAGATCACATAGTAGGACTTATATTGTCTAGTGTTGATGATGACACTGTGTGGGCTATATCAGACATTGATTATCCCCACCCACTTTGGACACGTCTTTGGGAGATCTATGGAGACCCCAATCTCTCTCCATTCCTAGAGGATCCTATTTTAGATTGTCTCTTACCCATTGCTTGGAGAGAGAATACACCCTTTGATCATGATACTTTAGAGGAACTTGAGTATTTAGACACCCTTACATATTCTGATGGATCAGAGGCTTGTCTCACAGTTCCTACTCTTCAGACTGAAAATTCATCAGCATCTCTTGTTGTTCCTGATTTAGTGCAGTAGGGCATTATTCACCTACCATAAATAGCTACTTTGGACTCTTATCTTGCAGACATATCTTTCTTGTTTGTTGAGTCCTATATTGCAGATTTGGAGGATTATTTTGAGGACATTCATCTCCTCTACCTTGACAGTCAGGTTATTAATGTACGCCCACCATTATGAGTGCATTTAGAGGTTGCATTTTAGGATTCTCCACATCCATTTGGATTTGACATCATTTGTTTTAGTTCAAATAGTGAGATTCTTTAGCATCCTATCATGGCACACATCTTGAGATAGATTGGTTCATCACTCTTCACAAGGTTTCTTTGACATCATCCTTTGGATCTGTTTCTTCCCAAGGGGAGGAATCTCATTTGCCACTTCAGGATCTCCTTTTGGATTCTACATCAGGCATCTAACATTGTGACAGGAGTTTCTTCATTATGGGGGGGCCTTCTCTCTTTCTATCTCTCCTATGGAGACCATTGTATATGTACTTATATGATAGAAGTTGTCTATGGGGGGTATCATGTAATCCACCTCCTATCCTTCTTTCAGTAGTGCATTTCATTCCTTTCTTTTCTCTCTTTTGGACATTTATAGACATTTATAGACTTTTGGTTGTATTTGGGTATCTGATCAGGCCTAGTTTTCGGGACCCTATTTTACTTTCATGCATTGTAGTTCCTTTGCTTTCTTCTACATTGTTTGTAGCTGCATTGTAGCTCATCTTAAGGGGGGGGTGTTAGAGTAAAGTAATTAATTAACTTTACTCTCCTCTTAAGAATTCACTTTATGCACATATATTAGTCATTTAATAATTAATATTAATTATTAAATGCACTCACCTTTAGGGTTAGGGTTTCCTTTAGGTTTAGATCTCCTTTTATAAGGATTGATCTCTTGTATTCTACTCTCTTTATTCATTTTTTCTTTGATAATACATTTTGCACATTGTCAGAGCCAAAACCCTTGTTTTGTTCTCTCTCTTTCTCTGTGACAAGTTTCTTGCATTCAGGTGTTCATTGGGTTCTGTGGATTTGTATTTCTCAAATCCTACACACTTGTTTAATATGAGGAGGCATGACAGGAGTTGTTTCATTTTCCCTTGTTTATTTAAATGATGGTAGGGAAGTGTCTAAGGGTGATTTTTTTGGAGGTTGTATGGTTTGCTCAATGTCAGACTCCGATTGAAGGATGGTTTCATCTATGGTAGGAGCTGTGGAAGTGGAAGGCGATGCATTACGAAGAGACAATTCAGCTATCTTTTTGGCTTTGAACTTTTGATAAGCTATGAAAAATAAGTCCTTTCAAGGGGTGATGGGTTCCATGGGTTCAAGCCAAAAGACTTCTAATGAAAAATTACCTTCAGAAGATAAGGGATTAAAGCCACTATGGTGTATGGTGAATATCTCATTTCCATGTGGAAACTACAAACACTTGTGAAAAACTGATGGGACCACTTTCATTGAGTGAAGCCAAGGGTGGCCTAGCCGCAAACAAAATTGGTCAGATTGTGGAATAACTAAAAATGTCAATCTGAAGTTTTAGGTCATATCTCTAAGGGGAGTTTGATTGATCAGATCGTAGGGAATGCAAAACCATTATGTGTTTTAATCCATGTTGTTGGTTTATTATAATCATCTCGATATAGCTCATGTAATACTAGAAACTCATTTATGGGGTATGTGTTGGATCATGATGGGCCAAAAAGTGGCAATATGATGTGTATGTGGTTGACGACTTTATTTTAACCCAAAATTAATGAAATGAAAAGGGTTTTTAAAGGATATTCTCAGCTTTCCACCAATATAAATTATGCTTTACTTTTAATTTAATAAATAATTATTATTCATTTTCTATTTGAATTATGACTAAAGTCTTGATTGATAAGCTGATTGAAAAACATCTATAGCTTTCAAATGGTATCACATTTTTAATCCAAAAATACATCACATTCTATGTAGCTTATATACTATAGGATTAAAAAATGAATTTCATAAATTTTTGACCAAGTTAAGGTGGTCAAACATATGAGTTTTTATATTTTTCAAAAAAAGTTGTAATAAAAATTCATAATTAATTATTTACTTGGAAAAAATTACCAAAAATATGCATCACATCGGGACATGAGTCCTCTACTTATATCTAAAATATTATAAAAAAATATTATCATTAAATATTGTGGTTAGGGTGGTGACAGACACCTACTTCTTATTTTTTTCCTGAAATTTAAGTACTACTGCATTGAAATTTCAAATTTTTGCCAAATAGATTTTTTTTATAAAAAGTTAAACCTAGAAATTTAAAAACTAAACTCAATTTTCTACATATTATATTCTTACATATTTTTGAAATAATATAGATAACTTATTCAAATTTTTACATAAGGTTTCCTAACTCTGATTTTTCTAAATTTTTTGCCACTTAAGGGCCTATTTTTTCCATGATGATCTTGCACATACCCTATTATCACATTCCCACCACAAGAAGGATCTATTCATATCCCATTAGTGGGCTTATCATAGATTCTTCCAGCTATGTAGAGAGGACCATCAGGAAGTTTTTGTAGTATGTCCTTAGCAGAAAAAGTGATATCAAGAGATTTAGTGGTTTGGCCCTTACAAGGGATAACATCTATCATAGCCACAAGTTGATCCATAGGATTATGTTTAGTAATAGGTAGAGGTATAACGTGTTGTTCATTGTTTGTATCAACAGTCATTACATCAGTGTTTGAAGGTTTGCTATCCTTGACAAATGAAGTGTGTTTAGGCATAGGATTGGTGAAAATTTGTAAGTTCTAGTTAAGGGGTGCAACAGACTTATTGCCTTGATCATTAACACCCACAATGGACAAATGGCCTGAATCAATGAGGTCTTGAACTAAATTTTTTAGACACTTGCACTGTTCAGTGCCATGTCCATTTTGGCAATGAAAATGACAATAAGTGTTAAGTTTTAAGGTGGGTGGTAAGGGCTAATTTGGATCAATTGGTCTAATGGGTGGAAAAGTGAGCATACGTTGTTGAATTAATTGGTTCATTGTGTTATGGAGGGTATTGAGTGAGGGATTAAATTGTCTCTTTGGGTTTCAATAGGTATAAGGTATCACCACTTTAACAACTGCCACTTGATTTTGAAATGGTTGGGTTGGTTGTGGTTGTGATGGAGGATTGAACTATAAGAAGCCTCTATTTGGTTTGTGAAACTTTTGTGTGTTAGTTTGGTTTTGATTGTTGTGTTCAGTTTTTTCAGCTCAGTTAGAAGTAGATTTTCAATCATGACTTGAAATCGATTTATGCTATTCACACAAGGTTGTGCATAAATGCATGAATGAAGGGAATTTCATCATAATTAGTTTATCCTAAAGGTTTGTGTGCAAGTTTTCGATAAACATCTTTTGCAGATGTGCATCAGGAATCTTTACATCAATTTGAGCATACATGGATTGGTATCATGAGATAAAATCCATTACTTTTTCATATGTGTTTTGTCTACATCACATGAGGTCATCCATTTTCTTTTTAGGTGTCATGTGCACTTGAAAGTGACTTATGAAAGCATCCACCAATTCATTGAAAGAATGGATGGAATGATTAGGCAAGTTGGAAAACCACATTAAGGTAGTATCTTTCAAGGTCCTTGGAAAAAATTTGGCTAACGGTTTATCATCAAGGACAAAACCACTACATAAAGTTGTATAAGCAATAACATGTTTGACAGGGTCTCCTTAACCTCCATATTTCGCAAACCGAGGAATTTCTAGATATCCCTTGTGGCATCGAGATGCTTAAGATTTCTAAGGAGAAGGGACTACTACATACATGATATCTGGGTGGATAAATTTGACCTTGGTTAATGGTGGAAAGTTGGTGTTGCATGGATGAAACAATATTAAGGAATTGTGTAAGAATAGGGTCGGGGTATGTAGGTTGAGGTGGAAGAGAAAATGGAGATGGAGTGTAAGTGATGTTAGGGGAAGTGAAAGGAATAATATAGGGTGTGAAGGTGGTGGAGGGGATTTGTGATGCCACAAGAGTAGGAATGGTAGGTGGATTTGGGAAAGAAGTAGTCGCATAATTAACCTGGTGCATAGTTGTGTGGACTTGCAGATTTGTATAAGTTGGTATGGATGCTATGGTTGAAGAGGGAGGAACTTGAGGTTCTCCTTTGCTTACAAGAATGTTTGTGGATTGGGTATTAGAAGAGGCAAGTTTATTGTAAATCTCAAAAAAAAAATTCATCACTTTCAAGCCATCATCACTTTTAATCAAACAATGAAGATTGTCAATGGTAGGTATGGCAGTGGTGGAAATGTTTTCAAGTGACAAGTCTTGTTGTAAATGTGAAAAATCCTCATGAATATTAATGACCTTTTCTTGCGGGAGGGAGTTTTTTTGGGTGTCAACATTCATTGGATGGAAAGGTGAAGGCATAGAAGTAGTATTGTTAGTTCCTAATGCACCATTTTCCATACTAGGAGTAGGAGCCCCTGAGTTCCCAAGGTCCACAACGAAAGTGCTATCACAGGAGGCCATGAGTCTAGAATTTCTTCTCACTAAAGTCTTATCAATGGGGCACCAAACACTCATACAAGTACCACAAAGGAGGGGGTGAAATCAAATGGAAGGTAATCTAAGATATCTAAATTCAAATAATATAAATGTTGCTAACTATATCAGAGAACAAACTACATAAAACAAAAATGCAGGAAAATTCTAGAAAAATGCAAGAAATGTTGTTCAAAAAGTGCAAAGGGACTGATTTGCCCAGGGTGGCGAATGAGTCCTAGTATGATGTTTTTGTGTGTTTTTCAGAAATTTTAAGATGATTTTAATGCTCTAAAGAATGCAATCAAGGATGTAGAATGCAGATTTTTAGTTTTTTCAATGAGATGCAATGCAAAAATGAAATTTAAATGAAGTTTTCACTAATGCAATATGAAAAGTCCTAGAATGCAAGAACAAAACAATGTCTTAATTGAATTTTGATGCAAGTGTAAACTAAGATGCAATATTCCAATGAAATAAGAAATTGAAAGTGTTCAAAATTTGGGTTCACCAAAATGACTCATCAATTTTTGGGTTCCTATAACTTCTCTTGCTCTTCTAGGGTTTTGCACCTAAAAGGAGAGAGATAGGGCCAAAATTTTAAAGGTTTCATTCAAATTATGTTATGTATGATATTTTCTAAGCTAAATGAAGTAAACTAAATGCAATTAAGTGGTCTGAATGAAAGAATATGAATAGAAAAACTAAGATTTAAACTATGATGGAAAACACATTGCGATATGCAAATAATTAACCAAATGATGAAATGATGTAGAATAGAAAGAAATGAGATGAAACAGAGTGCACCTGGGCAAGATTTGATAAATCTAGAATGTTGTGAATGTTGTTTCATCTCATTTATTTATGTTTGATAAATCTAGAATTTGGGAGAGGACTCATTCACCTAGGGCAGAAAATTAGTCTTGCTCCTGGTGAAAAAGTGTTAGAAACTGGTTTCTGACTGTCGAGATCTAGAATCTAACAAAATTCAGATTTTCAATCCTAAGGTGGGACTCATTCGCCATTGGTGGGGAATTAGTCCTCTCCCAAAATTTTGAAAAATAAGGAGACAACTCTACAATGCCAGATCTGGTAATCTCTGATTGTCGAGTTGTCAAAGTCAATTATGTAGGAAATAGACAGAAAACCTCCTCCAAGCTTGAAATAGAATTGATTTGACTTGAAGCACCTAGTTGACTTGTTTACCAATCTTCAACACCAAAAAACTTGTTAAATTTGCACACAAAAGTCTACAAACACACATGTAATAGGGGTAAAATGGTTGAGGGTTAGTAAGTGTTAGAAACCAAGATCTAAAATGCAAACCAGAAAATAACCTTCCATAAAGAGAAAAAAAAACCAGAGGCTATTGCATAAAGGTGTACAACATAATATTTGAAGTACCAATAATTACAAGAGATAATTTGCTTTATAAAAGCAAAGATGCATAAATCTAATCTTATCTTGAGAAAAAAGATAACTTAGCAAGATAAGGATAACAACCTATAACTTAGGAATTAAATATGCCTAAGTAAACTTATGCAAAGCGTAATTAAATATTAATTACACCAACACCCCCCCATAAGTGCAACTTTAAAGGGAGAAGCAGATTATTATGCAAATGATGTGAGATGGGTCCCGACAACAAAGGCCTGATCAGGAACCCATGTACAAATGCAAAGAGAGAAAAAACCCAATGGGAAAAACCCCCCCTCAATGAGATGAATTGCTGCAAAGAATCACTGGAAGAACTCTGATGAAACAACACTGGAACCCCAAATTCAGCAAGCAAGGAAGGATACTTTTGTCTACAATTGAAACCAAAAATAGAATCACAAATGCAACAGTAGACCTGATGCCAAGGAACAATGGAAACTCGCATACTAGATCAACCCTAGAATCTGTAAGCAATAGTAGATGAAAAAATGAAGCCAGCCATAATGATGAAAAAATTTGGAAGCTGTGTCCTCGAAGCCAATGCCAAACTGAAACTAAAACTACCCCATAAGATGAGTACCATCAAGATTCTGGAAACATTAACCATAAAAACATGGCCTTCAAACTGAGAAAGATCTGAACCAATGCAGATCAAGAACCATAAAATCTCAATGTGAAGTGTGAACTGATGCAAACCAAAGATGAATCCAGCTAAGCAAGAAAGAAGCTAAAAGAAACAATATGAAACCAAATAAACTCATGCAAGTTGTCACTAATATGAAAGTCTGAAGATGGAGATCAAAGTGAGAAACTACACTCTAATCAGATTTATTATGCAAGAAAACCCCTGTGATGGAACTTTATCTCAGTTCATTTATTACAATAACCTGACGATTATAAAAGGAGATCATACAAAAATGCATAAACAAAAAATAAAAATAGACCTGAGATCTGTGTAGATACTAAAACCAGCTTTCCAATGCTGCAAGAATGGCAAAAAATGGATAAGCGAGTCAAAAGATATGTCTCTTGGAGTGAAAACAACAACATGCGACTCCAAAGGCAAAGAAAGGCATCAAAAATGTAAAACAAAAAAATTAGACCTGCACCATTGCATAGAGCTTAGAAACATATTTTTGACGATATCTCATTTGCAAAAATGTGATGTCGTATGCCCAAGTTATGCCCGTTTCCATGAAAGTGCTCCAAAACTGCCCAATAAGGTTGCCAAAAGCCCTCAAGGGCTAAAAAAATAAAGCCCCTAGTCACCTGGGTGGACCAGGGGGCTGGCAGTAAGCACCTGGAGCCAAGCCCCTAGTCACCCAAGTGACGGGGGCAGGTGCTACAGATGGCAAGGGGCTGGAGCGCGGAACAACTGGTTCCCAATGGAATCGCATGCTTTAGGTATAAGCCCACGGGGGTGGGAGCCCGGGGCTCCCAGTTCCTAATGTGACCTCCACTGGCTGATTGAAGCCCTCGGGGGTGGATGTGTAGGCCAGTGGAGCTGGAGGCAGAGCCGCCGGTGGCGGTGATGACCTGGTGGTGCGGCCATGGCCACCCGATGGTGCAGCGGCGGCACTGCAAAAAGGAACTGGCTGTGCAAAAAACACATTATTTTTTTTAGTTTTTTAATTATTTTTTGGATTTTTCTTGAAATTTGTGCCTTAGGAATCGTGTCTAGGGGTTGTACAAACCTCGGGTAAAAAAAAAATTCCTTTGGATGACGGTGTCCAAATTGCACAAACTTTATATGAAAATAGGGGTTTTCGGGCACTGCAAATCCAACGGCAAGGTCTGTTTGGGCCCAAAGTGCTCCAAAAATCAGGCAACCCCCAGATCTATCAGAAAAATCACTGAGCTTGAAACCCTCACAGATCTGGCAAATGGTGACCAAAATGAATGAAATGAAAGCCATTTCTAAATTTTTCCAGCGCTATGAATCCAACAAAAAACCTTGATCTAATCCAAGATGCTACATGAAGATGCTCAAGGAATGAAACCCTCGAGGGACCCCAAACGAGCTCTACAATGTATTCCTCCAAAAAAGATAAGAATGGGCTGCAAATCGAGGCTCTAATACCATGTTAGAAACCAAGATCTAAAATGCAAACCAAAAAACAACCTTCCACAAAGAGAAAAAGAAAAAAGAAAAGGCTATTGTAAAAAGATGTGCAACATAATATTTGAAGCACCAATAATTACAAGAGATAATTTTCTTTTATAAAAGAAAAGATGCATAAACCTAATCTTATCTTGAGCAAAAAGATAGCTCAACAAGATAAGGATAACAACCTATAACTTAAGAATTAAATATGCCTAAGTAAACTTATGCAAAGTGTAATTAAATATTAATTACACCAATAGTAAATAGGGGTTTGTCTTGGTCAAACCCCACTTTTGGTAATCAAACCCTTAATGAAATAATGAAATGAAAGAGGATGTTAAACTAATAACATGCAATTGCTATCAGCTTACCAAACCCTTGATGATGCAAATCTAAAGTAATTTCAATGGATGCTCCAAAGTGCTTGAATATGGCTTGAATTGATGTTGTAAGATGCTTGAATGTGAGATTGAATGCTTGAATGAATGAGGAAATTTTAGGAGATGTAAAATGAGGTGAAAATCACTTATTTATACAATCTTATGCCTTAGTTACCCATTCATACCTCATCACAGGCTGACATCAAGTGATTTTGAATAAAAAAAGAAAGGAAATATAAAATATTTTGAATTTGGAGCCAAAGGGGGACTCATTTGCCACCCATGGTGAATGGGTCCCACTTAGGACTTGAAAATGGGTTTCAAGAATTATATTGTATTTAATGTTGTTTATCGGGCTTATATTCAAAACTAAACTTAATTAAAGCTTATAAAGGCATAAAGGGGGCAAGTAAAGCATAAGAAAGGGATAAATAGTGAAGTTGTGGCTAGAAAAGCATGAAATCTTGTTACAAGACTCTACAGTTCACTTCAAAATAGGACTTGAGTAGTGATGAAAAGGTGATTTTTAGGTAAATTGTAATGAATAAAATCTAGAAGAGTGTAGAATTTTTTTACAACACTTCACAACACCTTCACAAGACATCATTATTTGAATTTTAGTACCTAAATATGCATGTTCAAGTGATGTTACAACATAAAATCATATCAAAATAGATCAAACACCATGAAACAAGACCTAAAAGGCCATGATAATGACAACGGGCCATTTTTCAATGACACAATAGCATCCTTCTCTTCCTTGCGAGGACTAGAGGAAACAACAAGAGGTTTCTCAACCACTTTCTCTTTGACTTTGTAAACTTGTTTGACTCTAGGGGGGACAACATGATTGCTTGTATTATCTCGTGGCCTCTTGTGGGAAATTGTAGGAGGTTGTTCTATAGATTGTTCTTATATGGTTGGAAGTATTTTTGGTTCAATCATTGTCTCATTAAGGATGGTTGGTTTAACGTAGGTTGAGGCATGTTGCAAAGGGATAGTTCTGCTATTTTCTTTGCCTTGAATTTTTGATATGATTTGAAAAAGAAATCTTCATGAGGCCTGATAGGTTCCATAGGCTTGGGCCAAAAGTAATCTAGTGAAAAATTCCCTTTTTCCAAGGCCAAATGAAATCCACTGTGATGCACAATGAAGATGTCATTGCAAAATGGAAACTTTAGACATTTGTGCACAACCAAAGGGATGGAATTCATGGAGTGAAGCCATGGATAGCCTAGCATCACAAGAAATTGGCCTAATTCTTAGATGATGGAGAATGATACTGTTAATGTTTTCTGTCCAAATTTTAAAGGGAGATATTGTTAACAAATATTTAACTAGCTCCCTTCGGGTGTATTTTTCCTCTATGCGTTGGCCCGCGCTTCACAGAGTCAACTCAGCATTTTATCAAGGTTTTTCTCTGCCACTCCATGTGTATACTCCTTGCAACTATAAGTCTCGGCATTCCTTTCACATCCCAGAAAGCTCTGCTATGCTTCCACGTGTTGTGGCTATGGGATTCTTTTGATCATGTTTTCTTGTTGCCTCATCAAGCTCCGAAAGGCTACCACGAAGCCCTCTTTCCTAAAAGGTTTTGGCGGGCCCCACAGTTGTTGTCTACGGCGTATACTTGCTATGTGTCTTCCAATCACAAATCTTTCAGCACAGAGATGAAGTAGCAACCACTGGCAGCGAAATGTTACCATGCATCTTTTTTTGCCCGGTTGGTGATCATTCCCTTCATTGTTGATGAAGGCTCCACTCATTTGACACATGTAGCATTAACACAAGTAATCAGTGGCAAGGGGAGAGAGGTTCATACAGGTAGCGAGAGGCTACCATGTGCTTAACCAGTGGATCTCATATTCAGGAGAACGACCAGATGAACTAAATAATGCTATTGGTCACTACGTGTCATAATCATTCACACAAGGGGGTGACACTTGTCTGATCGGGCCTTGTCGGGACCACCACCATCATTTTTCAAAGGATGCACCTGTACCTAGGACCGAATGCTTGGTTCCTGATCATTTCTATTGCGACGACTTTCAAAATATTTTGATTCTAGCATCATTGTCGGGGATTGCAAAATCTTTTTGTTGGTGCTCTCCGAAGTGTTGGGAGGTTTTCCTGCTATATATGCTTTTCTCTGTAATGAGAAAAGGGTCTAGAATTTGAGGAAAACGCTAGTTTTAGTTAAAGATGCCAAGCCTTTATTGTTGTTCTATTTGATTCCAAAAAACTCTCAGACTATGCCAATTGTTCATCCTTTCTATTTTTCATGCTATTTGATTAAATTGTAAACTATTCTTTTTATTGTCTAAACACTTCATTTAAGAAATTCTATATATGTTGAATGCAAGTTTGCTTACCTAGATCATGTCTAATGACTCTTCTTGGTAGTAGGAATGTATGCAATGATATTTTATGTCAATGAATGAATTACCTATGCTATAATCTTAAGTCTCTGCTGTTCTGGAACACTACAACACCATTCAGGCCCTTAGATCTATGATTTATCATGCCTATCATTAAGTGTTGATGCATCACCTTAGGTTAGACTTCATTTTAATATATTTGATTCATTTTCCCTTTCCAAACCCCCCATTATAGAAGAAGTCAGCTTCTCTAAAAATTTGGAGGTTACTCAGTTTAGCGCAAAGGTCCCCCTTAAATTGAGTTTCCCATAAGGCACTTTACCTCATCAAATTTTGGCGTCAACAGTTTGTTCCTTTTTCTGGCACACCCAGTGGGACTGAGCTTAAATGAAATTGTGTTTTAGAAGGGTGTATGAGCCATTGGCCTATAACTAGATCTCAAACTGCAGGCAATCCCATTTTACTAGTACCTCCACTAGGGACAATCCAAGTCGCAAATCAGCTAGTAACCGTTCCATTTTCACCACTCATTCCTCTCACCATGTTGTCGGCCACCAATAGAAATTATGTGGTATGGGATGCCAGAAGTCCCCTAGTAGCCCCGGTAGCACCCGTTGTCTGGGACGCTATCCTGGTTTCAACCATGAAAGCTATACCGAAGTTTATCGGAGACAGCTCAAGAACACTAGTAAAACATTTATAGGATGTGGTGGATGTAACAGCACAGAATGTAGCCCTAAGGCTTCTTGCCATGTCTTTCAAAAGGCAAGGCACTGGATTAGTATTGAACACTAACACCTAATTCAATTCGCACCTAGGACGAGCTCAGAGATCCATTCTATGAGAGGTTCTCAAATGATGAAGACTATTCTTCATTGTATTATCAACTATCTGTCATAAAATGAGCCCCCCAGGAGGCTCTCATAGACTTTAATGCCCGATTTCACACAAATTGGCAGAGGATTCCTGTTACTATATGCCAACTCTTGAGTTGGCATTTATATTTTATCTAAATTCCATCAATTCTGACATTTCCATGATGATCAAGTCTTTGGGAGGAGCTACTCTACCAGATGCTTATGGTATCACTATCAAAGCTGAGAATCATTTAATAGATTGCAGAAAATTGCCCCCCTGACCTATTATACTGATATTTCCTAAAATATTGATCTTTGTGCAAGAGGTCGCATCAACTAGCATGCCCGCAACTACCCAGTCAATGTACACATATGCGGCAAGCCCACAAAATGTGGCCTCTACATTAGATTCTTCCAAAGATGAGATGAGCGATCTCAAAGAGATGAACCATGGAAAATGATATAACCACTCTTAAATGGAACCAATCAACACCTCTGAAGCTTGCATATCAAAACTATCAAGGAGGGTGGTCTTCTTATTAGTAGAATAAATACCAGGGCATGCCTCACACTAATCCACTAGCCCCGACTGCAAACCAAATGGTGATGTTGCCTACTACACTGATGAGCATGTCACCAAGCTCGAGTAGGGAATTAACCATAGGGAAAAACAACCTTATTGATGATATCAATCCGTGGTGCTTCCCTTGTAGCAATGTGCATATGCCTCAGAACTATTCGCATGGCAACTTACAACAAAAGGCGGCAGAGCAACATAGCCAAGGTGCAGCAACAGAACATGGAGGTTATATATATGCTTCACCACAAATGGAGAGTGCGGTTCTTACTACGCAAATGCAAGGAATGTCTTTAGAACAAGAATCCCATATTGCTCCTGATCACACACTTTTCTCCTAGATGGAGGAAGAAGAAATAGTGTTTGCTAATGATGCATTCATATCCAAAACACTGCAAGTACAATTTGATTAGAACATGCACTTAAAGAGGAGATTCACCGGCGAGTCAATTGATCTGCATCCAACCATCCCGCAACTCAAGGGTGTTTCTGATCATATTCCTGGTACTTCAACCATCCCATCACCATCTAAACCATGGAAGGAAATTATTATAGCAAGAACCAAGGAGCAGAAACCTCTAAGTTTATCACTTTTTAATGTGGTAGAACAATTGAAGAAATCATCCACTAATGCGTCTCTATGGGACATTCTAGCTATCCCAAAACAAAAGATTCTATTATAGAAGGTGCTTAAAGATGAGGTTAACATGACACCAATAGATTAGTTTGCCAGTGCAGAGGTTGTTTATCAAATACCACTAGGTAAAGTTCTTACAAACAATACAAAGGAATCCCTTGTTGAGGTTAGAGAGAAGTTAAAACCCCAACCCTTCTTCTTGACTCTCATTATAGGAAAGAAGTTATTGCACAATGCTATGATTGATTCTAGTGCTAGTACCATGGTTATGCCTAAATAGATAACCAAAGCTTTAGGAATCAGCTATGAATCTATGAAAAGAGGGGTAATGTAGCTTGATGGGAACAAAGTTGAGACTGTAGGTGTCATTAAAGTATTTCCTTTAACTCTATTCATTTTCCCTAGTATCACAGTGTCGCAAGACATTGGGATCATAGATGTTCCTTTTATGTTTGGTCTTTGTCTATCCCAAGAATTTACTTCAAAGGTGGGTGGATACCTATCCTTAGATTGGTCACATCTGATACTCAAGACCAAGCACAATGCAAAAATGAAGATAGAATCAGAGGCTTCATATTCTGAACATGTAGCGGATGAAGTCTTGATCAATTTTGAAGTTGCGCATACCTCTATCACCAAGCAAGAAATGTATTGCGTTGAATTACTGGAGGAAGAAAAGGTGAGAAGAGACTGGAATGACAAAGAAGATGCTCTGTTGAGTGAACACATGGACAATGATCCTTTCAAAAATTATCATGCTACAGGATTGGGCACCTATGTAATTTATGACGAAGACCAAGTGCTTTTGAAGGTCGCCAAAGAGTTCGAAGGTAGCCAAACAAATGAGTGTTGGACACTATAATTTGATGGAGCAAGAAGCAAAGTGGGTTCTGGAGTAGGGATATATCTCATATCCCCACAAAATAAAAAAATTGTTCAGGTCTTTCCGCTTTTATTTTTCCTGTTCAAACAATGAGGCTGAATATGAAGGGTTGGTTCAAGGTTTACGCCTTGTAGAAAGAATGGGCATTAAGCAATTAATTATGTTCGAAGATTTTGAAATAGTAGTCAACCAAGTCTGAGGAATTTCCATGGCAAAGAATGTCCACATGAGATCCTATCAGCACTAAGTCTAGGACCTAATTGATGGTTTTGAAGCTTTCAACATCAAGACTATTCCCCAAGGACAAAATAGAAATGCAGATCATATGGTCGTGATTGGTGCTCAGTTTGATCCTATCTCTAACCTTATACATAACGAACATTCAGTACAAGTACTAGTCTGACTAGCGATCCCCGAAAACGATCAGAGTTGGCAAGTTTTTGAAAGCAATGAGCACATTGCCTCATTTATCCAACACTCAGGGGAGTTTGTTGATCAGCTTCAACCAAAGATTGTCGAAGCTTATGAAGGACAAATTATGCAACTCAAATCTAATAAACTTCAGAAAGGATTGGTTACTCTCGAAAAAAATTTTGATTGTGATGATGCCTGAAATGATAAAGAAAATTTCATAGTGGACAAAAGTGATTATGGGGACCTTCGGGTCTCTGATGGTAGGAATCTCCGAGTCGAGAAAAATGTCCCACATCATGATAAAGAAAGACTCATCAGTTTCTGCAAAAAATATGTAGTGTCCTGGTCCTATCATAATCTAGAGGGGTATGATCCTGATATCATTCAACACACTATTGAGCTAACAGAAGGTGCAAAAATAGTCATATAGAAATAGAGGCCAGTCAACCCTAAAATTGAAGCGCTAATGGTTCAAGAGCTAACTAAGCTCATTGAATCACGCATTGTCTTCCCAATCAAGCATAGTACCTGGGTATCTAATCTAGTCCCATTCCAAAAAAATAATGGAGATATCCATTTGTGTGTGGACTTTCGAGACCTAAACAAGGCATCTCTAAATGACCAATATCCACTGCCCTTTGTGGAGTCAAAATTACAAACGATTACAGGATTTGAAATGTTTTCTCTGCTAGACGATTTCTCCAGGTATTATCAGATCTGAGTTAAAGAAGAGGATCAACACAAGACTACGTTCACCACAAAGTGGGGAACATTTGCATATGCTAAAATGCCTTTTGGTTTATCCAATGCAGGGGAAACATTCCAGCGAGCGATGGACATCGCATTCAGCGAACTAATCAATAAGTTTATTCTAATTTATTTGGATGATCTTATTGTGTTTTCTAAATCTAAGGATGATCATTTTGATCACTTAGAATTAGTTTTTCAAAAGTGCCAAGAGTTCAAAGTTTCTCTAAATCCGAAGAAGTGTGTATTTGGAGTATCGCAAGGAAAGTTGTTAAGACATGTATCTAAGGAAGGGGTTTCAATTGACCCTGAATGAGTGAAGGCTATCAAAGAACTTCCCATTCTGGTGAATAAGAAATGTGTTTAGTATTTCTTGGGCCAAGTAAATTTTGTCAGCAAGTTTATTTCTGACTTTGTAGTGATAATTAAGCCAATCACCCTGATGCTTAAGAAGGATCAGACATTCAAGTGGATGACTGAAGCTTGGGAAGCTTTTGAAAAAGTCAAAGAAGCTATTTCCATAGCTCTAGTACTAGTTAATCCAGATCAATCTAAGGATTTTATAATGTATGCATTTAGTAGCAAGTCCTGTATTGCTACTATCCTAACACAAAAAGATGACAAAGAAAAGGGGGAACATCCAGTAGTTTTCTACTCCCGAACCCTAAAGGAATATGAGGTGAATTATAATTTTGTCGAAAGGAAATCCTTTGCAATAGTGAAGGGACTTAAAAAAAATTCCATCTAATTTCCTGCAACAATGTGCTTGTGTATGTCACACATTCTTGTGTGCGAGAATATATCATGGAATGGGAGATCACAGAAAAAAGAGCTTATTGGATCACCAAGATCCTAGAATATGACATTGAGGTCAAACCTACTAAAACTACTAGATGAAGAGGACTATGTGAGTACATGGCACAGAATGAGGAGGTACCTGCCATAGAGGACCAATCAGAGCTCGTCTTGATAAATGAACTAGAATCAGAGGGTGGCTAGCTGACTCATAGAATGAAGTTCATGCAAACTAGAAACTATCTGCCAGGTCTCTCATCCCAAAAAAGGAGATATTACAGGTTGTAAAATTATGAATATATGCTAGTAGAGGGAGTCCTTTTCAAAAGGAATTTCAATGGTGTTCTCTTGCGATGCGTCACTTCTGAGCAAGCAAAAAGGATCCTTGACGCATTCCACAACAGCATTGTGGGTGGACACTTCTCTGCTAAGACCACCACCATTAAAATCATGTGTGTTGGTTACTACTGGCCTACACTTTTTAATGACTCCCACTCTTTGGTAAAGTCTTGCAAAAAATGACAGTTCTTTACTAACAAAAGAAAAAATTCTGCAATGCCCCTCAAACCCATAGTGGCGGATGAACTGTTTGCACAATGGGGCCTGGAATTCATCAGAATGATTAACCTAGCTTCCAGTACCAGACACAAGTGGATTCTAACCACCACAGATTACTTCACAAGATGGATAGAGGTTGTTCTGCTTAAGAGCGCAACAGAAACAAAGATTGTAGATTTCCTTGAAGAGTTGGTGACAAGGTTTAGTCCTCTGAAGACTATCATTTTGGATAATGCTAGAGCTTTCCTAGGCACAAAGGTATGTCACTTTGCATTAACGAATGGCATATTCCTTAAGACATCATCAAACTATTACCCACAGAGAAATGGCCTAGCAGAGTCAACAAACAAGAGCCTAGTCCAGCTCCTTAAAAGGATTGGTTCGGAACACCAGAGGGAATGTCATAAAAAACCTCCAAGCAACACTCTGGAAAAATTGTATAACTCCTAATCAAGTCCTTAAGACTATGCCTTATGAGTTGGTTTACCGAAAAAAGGCGTTGTTACATATATCTATGGAGATTCTGACACTCCAATTGTTGAAATCTCTTGAGATAGAACAAAATGGCGCCATGGAAGTTCGGCTTGTCAAACTATTAGAAGTATAGGAAAAAGGGGAGAATTCCCTAATAGCCATGGCAAACCGTCAATAAGTGGTCAAGCGATGGTTTGACAAGAAGGCTTCTGACCAAGGTCTAAAATGTGGAGACTTAGTGCTAAATTATGATAAAAGGGCTGCTAAGCCAGGTCAATATGATAAATTTGATAGCCTATGGGAGGGACCCTTTAAAATCATTCGGTGCAAAGAACATAATTCTTTTGAGCTAGAAAATATGGAACACGAAGCCTTAGGAATCCCGATTAATGGGATTCATCTTACGTTGTTCCATTAGGTGTTGAGTTCTATTTTGTACATATGTGAATAGTGCTTTCTTTTTATTTTCCTTTCTTTGGCCAGTCTTTTTTGAAATTGGTTTGTGCTTCTATAGAATTAACCCATTGTTACAGAGGGTGGAATATCAGGATTGCTTTACATGAAACACACCCATGTGCAGAGAAGTAACACATATGCTATAAAAGAGCCCATAAAACTAGAATACAGAATGAAAGTTTTATAGCCCATAAAACTAAAATACAAAATGAAGGAAAGAGCATGGATTTTATTTAGAAAGATATATATCTATTTATATATACTCTTTACATTAAAAAATTGGTTGGGGAAGCACTAATCCAAAAATATACAAGTATTCGAGCTATTATATATAATATGATAGCCCTTTTCTAGGCTTATATACAAATTATTAGGCAAGTAGTTTGGGTAGTAGCGGGAAATAGAGAAAATAGGGAGACTTTTTTGGGAGCAAAAAGGGGTTTTCATCTAATGGAACAAGAGGCAGCAATTGACACATCAACAGTAGCATCCACCTATTCCTCATCAGCAGGTTCTTCGATAGCAGAAGCAACATCATTTGGCACAACCGCCATTAGTGAGGGAAATACTAGGTTCCTAAAGTCAGTATACCAGTCTACGTCGTAGAAAGGTATTACGTTGTAACTATGGAACAAGAAATGTAAGGCCTGGGTAACCCTCTATTGATGCTAGTCACGTGTCTGAAGGTAGAATCCACTGAGAAATGGTAGCCAAACGACTACAATTTATTCCTCGATAAAGCGGAAGAGGTCGCTAGCTGACGGTAGACCTACTCCATATGCGGCATGAGCAACAACCTCGCCAAGGCCATTCAGGTACTTTTTGGGAAACATTTCTTTAACAAGTTTCAAGTTGAGAGGTCGGGGGACGTTGATGTCTAACATTGATGCCACAAAGTGAGAGTATATATCAGTGTTCACCCAATACTTATCCTCATACTCTATGTAATCTTTACCTAGAACCCATTTTATGGCTATCAGGACCGAGGAATGCTTATTCTTGGTCATCCATTTTAGCCTCCTAGTAGAAACCTCCCCTAGAAATGTTGTTTGTGACTTATATGAGGTTAAACGAACTGGAGTGTCCATGTTTCTAACACTATTCTATGTTTTTGAGCCAATGTTGAAATTTATCTATCACCTAACCTATAAGAAGACTTGCTTAAGACTCTGATACCAACCTATCACTGCTAAAATGCTAAGTATGATTTCCTCACTACTTACCAGCCTATTTATAGAAAAAATGACAAGATGCATGCTAATCCGTTTCTAGAAAACATGATAATAGCTAGTTGCCAACTTGAAAGATGTGCCTGCGTTTGCTCACATTTTTGAGCTAGTTGCATCTGTGAGGGTATGACTCAATGCGTGCTAGATTAATAGGAGCTAATTAATTAGCTTTAAAAAGGTGGCACTCATCGACAGTAAGCCACATGGTCGTAGGCTATTGTGTCATCTCCCAGGCATTTCCCAGAGCCCAAGGCAATATTCATATTTTTTTAGGTCATGATCGTTTGCTTTAGCGTAATCATTCTGGCCAAGATATTAATTACCAGTGCATACGAACGCAAGGATAGAAAGAAAATTGCCAGCTCAAGTTCCAAGGGAATCATAGTGTATCACATGATTACCAAATGCAATAATAAACTCCTGCTGCCTCAAAATGGCAAGTAGCTCATTTTGCACGAATTGCAAAATTAATGGTACATGCCGAATTTAATGCAAAAGGCATGCTTTCGTCTACCACCTTGAGGAAAGATTGCCAAATATTGCATGAAAAGGCTTGATATTTCAAATTCTTTTCACAAATGCCAAAGCCAAAGGTGCAGAGTTGTTCTTCTTTTGTGTATCCAGAGCCGAGGAAAATTGCAAAGCCAAAAACTTGCAGAGGTCTTCATCCAAAGAAAATGTTGGGGACTTCATCTCAGCCAATGCAAGAATAAATTAGCCAGGAGCTATCTGCAGCCATACAATCATCTAAAGATGTATATGTCTATGAGGATTTGGCGTATACTATGCTTGGTACACCTAGCAGACAAAAGAGGGTCTATACAGAAGAGCTAAAAAAGCCCAAAGATTGCAGAAACAAGAAAAGGGTTGAAGAGAAATAGGATAATATCTATGATCCACGGCTTGTGAAAAACCCTAAGTCCTTAAGAGAAGCATCTTGTGCAAGGTTGATGACACCAAATGCAGACAAATTTAGAACAAAAAAAAATTGGTACAGTGGTCTTCCACAATACATGGTCCTACTAGTGCACTACTACCCGAAGATAGTTGACACTGCCATCCAGCGTTATAACCCTAATACACACTACATTGAAGGCCCAAACTTAAGGGTTCACATCACCCCACAGGCCATTTGGCATATGTTATGCATCCTAGACGCAAGTAAAAGAAGAGAAAACATTGAGTCCTTTTATCCTAGCAAAGGAGAGAAAACATGGAGGGCGATGAAAAAGAACTCAGAGTTCTTGTTGGAGGAGACTGGTAGGAAAGGCATCCCAGCCACTAAACTTCCAAGTATTTTGTTGCCGCATGGTATGTTACACGAGGATCTATAGGATGCCATGTCCATGCTAGCTTTTGTGTGTGGCTGAGACTCTGATGAGAGTGTGGAAACTTTTCAACTGGGACTGACATTCCAATTTCGCAAGCAGCATGATACCTTCTGGTATGATTTTTCTGAGTTTATGGTAGAGGAAATGATACGAAAAATAAAGAATTACCTAGCAGAGAAAAAAATTAGGTTTCTTTCTTTCCTGGTTCACATGTTTCTACATCAGAACCCTAATTTCTTCGCCCGGTATTTTCCATTATCAATTTTTGATGAGTAGGGTAAGAGGAAGTCGGTGTCCACATGGACTCCTTTTCTTTCCGCATCATATGATTATTATGCATTTTTGAACTATTTCATAGCTCTGGTCTTGCATGATTTAATCAGAAAGGGTGCATAATTTGGCTCAACAAGGAGCAGACCAGATATATGCAAAGTTTCACTCCCGCCTGTGACTAGTTCTTAGGAAAGGATTTCATGATTCTCCAGATGCAGGGCTTTACTAGTAAACCTTTCTTGCTCCTAGCCTATGTCACAGATAGGGTGCTCACACTGGAAATGTTTCAGCAGGTTTGTATCATTGATTTTACCTTTTGCAGCAACAAAAGTGTCAAGAAGAAGAGATTCTTCTCTTGTCCAAAGAATTTCAAGTCGGTAATTCTGATAAAGAAACAATCAAACCAGTTATTGGAGGATAAACTTGCTTATCTAGGGTTGGTGCTGGTAAATGATAAGTGGGAATACAACTCTTTTGATGACTTGCTGGAGCCACACATGAGAGTTGCACATGTTCCCCGACCTTACTAGGAGAAGCGGCGTAACTCGTGGGCAGACAAAGATGAAAATTTTGTTGAATTGGCATGTATTCCTACGCAAGATACTAGAGGGCCATGGAACAAGTTCTATTTTGCTAGAGTGGTGGCCTGGGATAATCCCCACATGGAGCACGACATGTACAATAGGTTGAAGAAGGATGAGGAATGGAGTGCTAAAAAAATAGAGGCTTTTTGGAAGTATCACCAAGAAACAATACAATTGGATGCCTCTTACAAAAATCTGAAGGATGATCAAGAATTTAAAAGATGGTGGAAGGAATTACACTCACTTGGGCTACTAAACCAGCTAGGTTATCACTGAAACAAATGACGATGAATGCTAAAGCTCGAGAGACCCCACCTGCAAAACAACAGCGCACAGAGAGCATTATCGGAGAAGGTTCGCAAGAACCCACCAAAAGTAAGGTGCTTGTAGCTAGCCAGGAGCTTGAGGCTGAGGAGGAGTCGCAGAAGATTCTGGAGCCACCATCAACTAGTCAATAGGTAAAATTCACTCATTCCCTTGCTTCTCATTCCTTGGTATCCACCCCTGCATCACTGGCGATCCCTACCATGAGTGCTGGCCATCTACCTCCCACTTTTAATCCAACATATTTAGGAGGTTTTTCCCAATTTTCACAAACCACTCTGCTTATCCTTACTCCTTCATGGACCCTTACACTTGTTGCTGCCACTCAGACTCTCTTTACCTCACTATCGGAGAACATACCTCCTGTGAGTGCCCCTTCTTTTTCTGCTATTACTACAAATCCTCTTCTATCGCAATAGGCTAACACCACGTTGACAACTCCTCCACCATCCTAGCCTATGATTCTTGCAGCTGATTCACCAATTCAGTCATTACAAATGACTAGCCCTTCTGTTGGGCCTTAAACCAAATTATGGAATGTGCCCCACTTCTCCCCACAAACTATCACTCTCTAGAAAAAACAAATACCTACGCCTATGAAGGTTACCTATCCCTATGCCCTACCTTCTGGTGCTCCTTTCATAGGTGGACTAGTTTCATTGCCAACCGAATTTATAACACAGATTGATTGTGGAAAGGAGGCATGTGCAAATAGAATGCGAAAGCGTAGGGAAAAAGATGAAAGTGCTTCTGCTGAGCCAAAAATATAGGCTCTTTATGATGAGGCCAGGCAAGAATTGAAGTTTTTGACCATGTACCTAAGGGTAAGCAAGCCTCAGGGGGAAATGCACCCAAAAGATTATGAGATATATGTGGTAGGGCTCGACATGAAGGTGGCTCAACCGTAGGATAAGGTTGAAATCATGGAGAAAATGCAACAAGTAGTCACTTCTAACTTCCTTAAAATTAATTGCCAACTAAAGAAGAAGGATGAGCAGCTTGAAGCAGCGAGGGAAAGAGTTAGTTTTTTGGAGAAAAAAGAAAAATACTTCGAGGTGGATGTTTCCACTGACCCTACCATGATAAAAGAGCTACGCTCTAAGAATCAGGAGGCAGAACAGAATCTGTAACTGAAGAATGAAGAGTTGGAGCGACTTCGCCTTGAGTGTAGTCAAGTAATGGCATAGAGGAATGAAGTGTTAGAGCACCAACAAGCCCAATATGAGCAGAAAATGCAAGAAAAAAAGGCCAAATTTAAAGGCCTAAAAGCTCAAATAGAAGAACTCCAAGAGACAAAGTCTTCTTTGGATGAGCACTTCGCAAATCACTCCTGAGCCAAGGAGAATTGGAATAAAGAAATGAGCACCTCTGTGGAATAGCTAGCGTCTGAGAAAAAGAAAAGGGTAGAATTGGATGAAGCCATTATTTCAAGAGACATTGAGATTGATTCTCTTAAAATCTCTCTCCTGCCTCCCCCTACATAGCCAGACATCATTCTGTTGGTTAGAAAATTGTACATCTCTCATAGGGAAAAAATTAAAGTCTTTTTCCTAACACTACAGCCTACCATCTGATTCATCGCCAAGGCATCAAAGTTGAGCCAAGAGGCCCATGATATGATTGAGTAGTTCCCACGGTTCATCTTGGAGAAGGTTTCGGAAGCAAAATATCTGCTCACCAAGCTATACTCAGTCTCTGATGAGAGTCTTGCCAGAGCAGGTATTGAAGATCGGGATGCTGCTGCTCAAATGGAAAATAAGTTCAATCCATTGCCACTCCACCTTCCAGCACACTAAAGTAGCTATGGCTATTCTGAGTAAGACACTAGATAGCATACAGATGAGTTTCTCTAAGTTAAATGGGATGGATTTTTCATCCCTGTTTCTTGAAGATGACTCTATTGCTACAGCCGAGTAGATTTTTGAAAGGATAGAAGAGAAGGAAAATGATTCAGAGGCTTTCAAGGATTTCAGTGATCCTCCCACGGTGACCGACATTGAGGGGTTCATTCATTTGCTTGCACAGCTACTATTTCATTGTGAAGTAGGGGCTAGTTTACCCAATGCGCTGCCTCACAAAGAAACTATTGATCTAAGTGGAAAGCAGGAGAATTTGTGCAACATGGTGAGGCCATCGGAGGATGAATGGTCACCTCTACAGGCAGCTCTTTCCAATCTCTTACTCCATTATCTAATGAAATGGCACTTTGGCCTATAAACTAGAGAAATTTTGGGTTCTCTGTTCTTTAGTTGAAACACCCTTGATAGTCGCCAAAAACTATTAACAAATATTTAACTAGCTCCCTTCGGGTGTATTTTTCCTCTATGCATCGGCCCGCGCTTCGTAGAGTCAGCTCGGCCTTATATCAAGGTTTTTCTCTACCACTCCATGTGTCTACTCACAACTCTGAGTCTCAGCATTCCTTTCACATCCTAGAAAGCTCTGCTATGCTTCCACGTGTTGCAGCTATGGGATTCTTTTCATCATGTTCTCTTGCTGCCTCATCGAGGTCCGAAAGGCTGCCGTGAAGCCCTCATTCCTAAAAGGTTTTGGTAGGCCCCACAGTTGTTGTCTGTGGTGTATACTTGCTACGTGTCTTCCATTCACAAATCTTTCAGCACATAGATGAAGTAGCAATCACGGGAAGTGAAATGCTGCCACGTGTCTTTTTTATGCCCAGCTGGTGATCATTCCCTCCATTGTTGATGAAGGCTCTGCTCATTTGACACATGTAGCATTAACACAAGTCCTCAGTGGCAAGGGGAGAGAGGTTCATACGGGTAGTGAGAGGCTGCCATGTGCCTAACCAGCAGATCTCATATTCAAGTGAAGGACCAGATGAACCGAATAATTCTATTGGTCACTACGTGTCATAATCATTCACACAAGGGGGTGACACTTGTCTAATCGGGCCTTGCCAAGACCATCGCCATCATTTGTAGAGGATGCACCTATACCTAGGATGACCAGATGCTTGGTTCCTGATCTTTTTTTCTATTGCAATGACTTTGAGAATATTTTAATTTTGGCATCATTGCCGAGGATTGCAAAATATTTTTGTTGCTGCTCTCTGAAGCGGTGGGAGGTTTTCCTACTATATATGCTTTTCTTTGTAATGAGAAAAGGGTCCAAAATTTGAGGAAAATGCTAGTTTTAGTTAAAGAGGCCAAGCCTTTATTGCTGTTTTATTTGATTGCAAAAAACTCTCAAATTGTGCCAATTGTTCGGCCTTTTTATTTTTCATGCTATTTTATTAAACTATAAACTATATTTTTTATTGTCTGGACACTTCATTTAAGAACTTCTATATATGTTTAATGCAAGTTTTCTTTCCTAGATCATGTCTAATGACTCTTCTTAGCAGTAGGAATGTATGCAATGATATTTTATGTCAACGAATGAATTGTCTATGCTATAATCTTAAGTCTCTGATGTTCTGGAATACTACAACACCATTTAGGCCCTTAGATCTATGATTTATCGTGCCTATCATTAAGTCTTGGTGCATCGCCTTAAGTTAGACTTCATTTTATTATATCTGCTTCCTTTTCCCTTTCCAAACCCCACATTATAGAAGAAGCAGACTTCTCCAAAAATCTGAAGGTTACTCAGTTTAGCGCAAAAGGTCCCCCTTAAACTGAGTTTCCCATAAGGCATTGTTACCTCATCAAATTTTGGCGTCAACAAATATATCGAGTCTCTTGTAGGGCAAGAAAATCTGTTATGTGTCTTGATCCATGCTTTCAAGTTGTCATATGTATCTTGATATAGCTCATCCACATATAAGAATTCTTTTATGATCACATTCTCTCCATAGATTGAATCAATCAATATCCCATTAGTGGGCTTATTATTGATTCGACCACCTATATAAAGAGGACCATTAGGTACATGTTTAGGTATGTATTTTTGTAAGAAAGCAATGTCAAGAGGTTTTTTAGTCAATCCCTTATGAGGTCTAGCTTTGATAAATGCTATCACATTCTCCATGGGAGCTAATTGCATATGAACATTTATTTTAGTTTCAGTGGTAGGATTGATTTTGGCACGTATGTTGCTATTGTCTTTTTTATTCAAGTACTCCTGAAGGAAGAAACTAAGGCTATAGATGATTTGCGTTTCATTTCAACTTTTAAGCACTTTCCTTAGATTTTGAATGATAGGAACCAAGCTAATGTTAATGCATTCAGTAAGGATATGGGCTCATAAGTTTTCGAGTTGCTCATCTAGCTTTTCAATGACATCATGCACATTGATTATAGGAGGTGAAGTAATAGGAAGTGAAGCATGCAAACTATGAGCCATAGAGGGTTGATTCTCAACACTATCAAAAAGAGAGTTAGGAAACCCAAGATCCATGATGAGTGGGATAGTGTGGGATGACATGAGCCTCTAACTATGTCTCATAATAGTATTGTGAATAGGGCACCAAGTTGTAAAGCTCATACAAGTTTTACAAACCTAGTGTGCAAACCCTAGAATAGGAATGCAATAACCTAGAATGAAATGCAATTTTCAGAATCTAAGCAATACAATTTACTGATTAAACAATACAATAAGCTGAAAATGAAATGGTTTGATGCAATTTTGAACTTTCAACAATGCACTAAAATGAAGCAATTTAAGCTAAAAGCAATGAAATTGATGAAATAGTAAATCCAAAAACTAAAACTAAAAGATAATAGCACCAAATAGAAGCTTAAAACTGATATTTTAATGTCCTAAAAATGTAGATCTCTAGCTAACAGGGACTCATTTTCTAGTAAGGGTGAATGGGTCCTAGTTAGGTGTTTCTAGGATTTTTTGGTGGATTTGAGAGTCAATTTTAACACCTTTTCAAATACCAGAAGGTACAGAGCAGACTTGATCAGGGACTTATTTTCTAGTAAAGGTGAATGGGTCCTGGTTAGGTATTTTTAAACTATCCTTTAATGATTTTCAAGGTCTTGATTGTGGCTTTTAGTTCCAAGTTTGAAATAGTGAAATGTAGCTTCATATTTTTGAGAAGTTCAATGTAAAAATGCAAGGAAAATGTTAGAGTAAAGGTTTTAACTTAATTATTGTAATTAAGTTACCTTTATTCCTCTCTTAAGATTTCACTTTAGTTTTCATATTGTGACATTTAATAATTATATTAATTGTTAAATGTCTACCTATTAGGGTTACTTTTTAGGTTTTTCTTGATCTCCTTTTAAGGATTGATCTTTGTAAATATTTGCATTTCAATTGTTTTGTTAATACGTCTTTCATATTACAGAGCTTCAAACCCTCTCTTGATTTTTTCTCCATTCTCTTCCCTGTGACATATATCTCTTTGCATGCAAGTGTTCTTGGACTCTGAAGTTGGTTTTGACAACTTCTACATGGTATCAGAGTGGACTTGCTATAGCCTGTTCTTGTTTTGAAGAATTTGGAGCTATGAGGGCTGGATCTAGCTTTCATAGGTTTTTCAGTTTTATATTTTGTGGATCTGAGGGTTGCCTAATTTTCTAGGCATTTTGGGCCAAAACAGACCTTGCCATTGAGTTCGCAGCACCCTAAGACCCCTATTTTCATATAAAATTTGTCCAATTTGGACACAGTTGCACCAGAAGGCAAAAAACATTTGGGCCCAAGGTCATACGATCCCAGGGCATAATTTACAACGCGAGAAATTAAAAAAATAAAAAAAATAAAAAATTGATGGTTTTTTGAGTTTTTTTTTACGCCGCTAGTACAGAAGGTGGCTACCACCCACCAACCACTTGGCAGCCACCAGCCATCGGCAGGCTGCTAGTGGTTTCCACTGCCACCGCCCAGGTTAACTCTCGTCGGGTTCTCAGCCCCAACGGGTGGTTTTATAGGTGACCGGGAGTCGGTCCTAAGCCCCCATCCACCAGTCATATAGTGACCAGGAGCTTCGTTAAGGAGCCAACACCCAGCTCCCTAGTTGCCCAGCGGACCAGGGGCCAATTTTTTTTAGCCCCTAGGGCTTACAGGGGGCCAAATTGTGCCTTTTTAGCTACTTTCACAAAATTAGACATATCTCGAGCGTTTTAGCTTGGATTTTCAAATGAAAATAGGCATTGGAAAGCTGGCTCCGAGCGCATCCTGATGGTGTAGGATATTTTTCAAAATTTTCTAGTTTTGTTTCCATTTTTTGTAGTCAAAGTCAGATGATGTTTTCCGCACTCTAAGGGCCATAACTTGGTCATTTTTGCTCCATTTTTTGAAAATGAATAGTCATTAGAAATCTCTTCTCATGATCTATTCAAATCTACTGTTATTTTTTTAGAAAAATAATCAGGTACATAAGATTCAGTTTGAAACATTTTTTGATTTTTCCTACTTTTTTGCTGAAAAATCACTACTAGGGTTTGGTTTATTGCATTTTGGGGGAGTTTTTTTCTTGTTTTATATCATTTACTTTAGAAAACCAGAAACTCTTCACATTAAACATTCATTAAACCTCTCCAAACAGGGTTGAACACCCTTCTTCTGTTGAACTTCTCACACCTCATAATTATCATACTTGGAAGACATTCATGACATGTCTTCTTAGATCAAAGGGGTTGTGGTCCTATTTAGATACAGTTCAACCAGTTTTGACACGGCCATTTGAGGTTATGCAACATAGAAATAAGATGGATGAGGCTATGGGTTTGATTTCCTTACATGTTTTAGACAACTTGTTTCATCTTGATGGGTGTAACAGTCCTCTTGAAATGTGGACCAAGTTCAATGATTTATTTGGTACCATCAATCAGTTTCGTGCAATACAGATTGAGGCAGAGTTGACTTCACTTGTACCTAATTCTTTTCCCTCTATTGAGGACTTTCTGATGAAATTCAAATAGAGATCTCTTCTATAGGGTTGTGGTAAGAACAAAATAGATGAGGAGTGTATTTACCTTCGAGGTCCTTTTTAGATATTCTCTTCAAAATTTTATTCCACCATGGATGCATTAGGAAACCGCTTTACCATGCCTAATTTTGAGGTGTTATGTGATTGGTTGACATGAGAGCAATCCAAGATATCACAGTTGGATGCTCTCACAAGATCACAACACCAAGCATTGGTAGCACAATCCTCTTAAGGGAAGCAGAAGCAGAAGCAGAAACAAAAACCAAAGACCACATAGCATTGGAAGGATTCCAATTCAGAAAACACCTTGGATTCACCTTCTCCTAAGGGGGAATCATCAAAGAAAGATAAACCTAAGTGTGCATATTATACTAAGCTAGGTCATGATGAGTCCAAGTGTTATGAGAAGAAGATAGATGGATATGCAAAACAGGTTTCAGATTTGACAACTCTTCTTGAGAGGAACAATACTCATCACTCTTCTTCATCTACATTAGGCAGGTCTTCTTCTTCACCATCATTCTAGACAAATGGACATGCCCCACATAAGGGTCATGCATTATGTGCAACCACCAGTTCACATTCATCTAGATGGCTACTGGATTCAGGTGCTTTACACCATATGGTATCTTCTCAGGACATGTTCTCATCTTTCGAGGTTGCGTCCTCATGACACATATTGATGGGTAATAACACTTATATGAGTGTATGTGGGAAAGGTTCTATCAACATTGATGATGGTACATTCAATGATGTACTATGTGTACCATCTTTTTCCACTAACCTTTTCTCCATCTATCAGATTGCTCATAGTGGGACAGGGAAAACAGTTGAGTTCACACCAGATTTAGTGCACATCAGAGACATTCAAACTAGCAACATTATTGCAACATAGACAGTTGATCATTCTTCTCATTTCTATGCATTCACAAAATTTGGTCCACCATCTCCACTATCTAAGTATTCCTCTCTTTCTACAAGAGAGCATGCAGTATCTGAGGTGAAGTTTGGTCACTTGAAATTATGTGTTCTTCCATCTGTTCATGAGACTAGTGTTGAGACTTCTACACCTCTACCTCCTATTGAGATCACATTTATTCAACATGATTCATCTTTAGTCATGACTGACATTGTACCTCCACTCATCAAGCCATCAAGTGCAGTTATTGAGGCCATATCAAAGGATATTTTGTTCCTCACATATGACAGTTTCAACATAGGTCTATTATCCCATCTTCACTGGAGATTCCATTTTAGGATCATCTTGAGTTGTTTGATTCACCATCTTTTTATTCAGACACTCATACTACAGTTCAATTCTTCAGTGAGCATCATCCAGGACTTCCCTTTTCACCTCACATCTAGGGATTTCCTCTTTCTCAACTATTTGATTTGTTTCTTCCTTCGAGGAGACACATTGGTTTCATCATTGGCACAGGGGTTCTCTCATTTTGGGGGGCTTTGGAGTCTCTTCTCTCTACTATGGGGGGAAAATATTTTGTACTTGTGTGATAGAAGTAGTTCTTGGGGGGTCATGTTGAGTCCTCATTCTATCTCTCTTCTTCTTTCACTCTTGTTTTTCATCTCTTTTTGGAGAGGATTTTTTTCCCTCTGGGTTTCTTCCTTTACTCCACTTTATAGAGATTTGGTTGTATTAGGGTACCTGATTAGGCCTATTTGTCGGGACCCTTGTTTGCTTTCATGCATTGTAGTTACCTTTGATTTCTTGCACGTGTTTGTAGCTACACTCTTGCTCATCTTAAGGGGGGGTGTTAGAGTAAAGGTTTTAACTTAATTATGTTAATTAAGTTACCTTTATTCCTCTCTTAAGATTTCACTTTAGTTTGCATATTGTGACATTTAATAATTATATTAATTATTAAATGTCTACCTATTAGGGTTACTTTTTAGGTTTTTCTTGATCTCCTTTTAAGGATTGATCTTTGTAAATATTTGCATTTCAATTGTTTTGTTAATACATCTTTCATATTATAGAGCTTAAAACCCTCTCTTTTTTCTCCATTCTCTTCCTTGTGACAGGTATCTCTTTGCATGCAGGTGTTTTTGGACTCTGAGGTTGGTTTTTACAACTTCTACATAAAAGATGAAATGCAAGATCTAATTTGAAATGAAAATTTGTTTTTATTTTCAAATGAAATTGAATGATATCTAAATGAGAATATTATAGAGCTTCAAACCCTCTCTTTTTTCTCCATTCTCTTCCTTGTGGCAGGTATCTCTCTACATGTAGGTGTTTTTGGACTCTAAAGTTGGTTTTGACAACTTCTACAGAAAAGATGAAATGCAAGATCTAATTTGAAATGATTTTTTTTTTTTCAAATGAAATTGAATGATATCTAAATGAGATGCAAGTTCTTGTAATTTTCATATTTAAGAAGTGCAAAACAATGCAAATCTAAACCCTAGATGATATGCAAGATTTCAATGCAAAAGAAGAAACCCTAAATGATATCTTAATTTTGCAAATCTAAATGCAATAAATGGAAGAATTTAACTTATGATGCTATGCAAGACTCTAAAAATAAGAAAATTGCAATATTGAATGAGTTGTGTTCACCAATAAATGATGAGGGTGAAAATAGGGTGCACCAAATGAATCAACAAAGTGATGGACAACTATTTTTTCTAAGGCCCTTATCACTTAAAATTATGTAAAATAAAATTATAATGACAATAAAAAATGCAACCAAAATATTATAAAAACTATGGGGGATGTTTTTAGAGTATAAAAAGCAATGTATCTAGCCAAAAAGTTGTTTTTGAGCTATAGAGGACTCATTCTCCTTCAGTGGTGAATGGGTCCTTTTAGGGTTTTAGAAAATTGATTTTAGGATCCTATGCCTTGATGTCTACACTCTTCAAATCTATGTTGTCAAGTTTTTAAATTCTATAGAGCTCTTTCTATAATCTTGCACTTTGAATGACAACTTTTGCAACTTTGTAACTTTGACAATTTTTCTCCAAATCTTGTTCATCTTGATCTTCAACCTATAAATCTGCAATCACACACTCAAGGACAAGAAAACTTGTTTATTTGTTAGTGAATGGGGTTTTCCTCAGTCAAACCCCTTGTAGGTAATTAAACCAAATGATGAAATGAAGGAATGAAGCATGAAACATGGAATAATTCAATTCATATTACCTTGGATTATGTATTGTGAAGAAAATATACAAACTATCATTGATGGACCATGAAGAATTTAGATCTAGGATCCTTGAAAATGATAAGAAAAAAAATTGCAAATAGATCTTCAATGCTACATCCACCTCTTAGCTCAACAACATGAATGCATGTATCAAACCCTTGAAATGATGATATGATATTGAATTGCTGCAATAAACTCTTGAAATCTACCTTGAAATTCCTTTTGAATGCTCTTTTAATGCTCTATAATTCTCTTGACAAGTATTTGGATGCTCTATTGAAAATATTAGGTGAAACTATGTGAATTAACCCCTTATTTATAGTAAACTAGGAGATTAACCCCAAAATTCAAAGAATTAAGGCTGACACCAGATCTAGAAAGAAAGATAATTAAATTCCCACCAGAATGAAATTCAAAAATAGGGGTCTCATTAAGGGAGGACCCATTCACCACCTTGGGCGAATGGGTCCTAATTACTTGTTTCTAGGACCAAGCTTTGGGAGACTAAAAGAAGGACAAAAAACCATTCCAAATCAACTAAGAAAGAGGGATCCTATTAAGAGATGACCCATTCACCATCAAGGAAAAATTGGTCTTGGCTCAACTTATGAGTACCAAACTTTTCCCAATGAAATAATTTTTTATTTAGATTATGATTGTCAGGAAAGATCTTCAAGAGATGTCAAAATTAAGGCCTAAAAGGGGCTTAATAACTCCAATTAATGAAAATTATGTAAGACCACCTAGGTAAGTGTGAAATTTCCTTGAAACACTTTACACCACTTAAACAAGGTACACAATATGTACATTTTATTCATAAAGGGCCCCATAAGGCTTAATTAAGCAAATATATCCTAGAAAAGTGTGAAAGTGTGTTACAACACTTCACAACACCTTTGCAAAGGATAAATTAGGGCATTTTTTAGTTAAATAAAGGTCCTAGCATGGTGTGAATGTTCACAAAACATTACAACACCACTCCAAGACATCATTAGTTCAGATTTAATGTCAATTATCAAACCGAGCAACGAAAAGACTACTTTTTCCATTACTACAAAGTTAAGTGTGAAAATGTAAAGGGATACATTTTTCTACACTACATTTATCCCCCACTTTAGTGATAGGAAGAACTCGCTTCAAACTCACATAGGCACAAAGGGACACACACAAGGTGTATGACATGTAGTAACAAGAAAAGATACAAAAAATACAATGTAAATGACTAACATAAAGAAAAATAAATAAATAAATAAAAAGGATGGATCAAGGCTCGACCATTTGTCTAACATGATATGGATCAGATCTAAGTTGTTTGTCCAAAAATGCATGCTCACTCTGAGGAAATGGATTTTGAGGCTATCTGTTGGGTGAGTATCGAAAAGGGTGGCTTACAAGTGCAACACAATGTCCAATATGCAAGCCAAATGCACACTCACAAGGGCTAGTGGAACCTCAAGTCGTCCCCTAGGTGATCCCTAAGAGAGGTGAGACACATACACATGTGATCAATATGTGATCAGATACACAAGAAAGTGGTTATGGGAAAGTCATGCCTAAGTTTGGCTCCTATATGTAAAACCATACCAAAGATCTATACCTCTTGATAACTTTGATAAGGCACCACATAACAACAAACTTTGAGCTCCATGAGGCAAGCAGAGCTTCGTATGCTTAAAACTCATGAACAAACAAGATGGCACCACAAGCAAGCAAAGTGTATTATGCAAGGTGGCCATATAATAGCTATTGTAAATGAAAAATAGTTTAAGTTACTTTCAAAGTTATTTTTCTTAGTTAATCTAAGGTCTCTTCTTAGGGATCATTGTGCCTAATGTCTCCAAGAGAGGACAAGTCAAAAAAATATTACGCTCTCCGAGGATATCAAGCCCAATGACACTACCAAGAAAAGGACACATCGCAAGAAGAAATATAATCACACAATGAAACATGAGTGTCGATGTATGCCTCCACTTTAAAGTAGTTTCTAACACCATTTCTATGAGAAATTCCTTTAAAGTAGAAGAAGACATTAGAGCTTGTTCAAAAATATCTATGACAAGTCATATGTTCTCAAATGAAATTACAACATGGATAAGTATGTCACATGCAAGCCAACTTAAGGAATTTCATCCACATCCCAAAATTGTTCTTATATATACATGAAAGGAAGTCAACTAGCCAAAAGAGACAATGAAAAGTGACATATGATGACAAGTCTACCTAACCCCTTGCCCCCATTTAGTGCAGGACAAGGATGAGCTGAGGTAATTGATGAAAAAATTAGTATCAATTAGAGGAATTAGGTGATTCAACATAAGGGAGAGCACCACACTCCTTAAGATGTTGAATTTTGTTACTCAAAGCCTTATATCCATTAGTAGAATGAGCATGAATTCTATTATATGCGCAAAATGAACTCTTGTAGTAAAAAAAAATTCATGTTCTCAGAGGGAGAGATATCAAACGATCTTGGAGGAGCCTTGAAAAGATACCCTCTTGATCAATAGAAGAGGATGTTCTTGTATTTGCACAATATGTCATACAAACACTAAATGATAAAGCCTTAGATGAAAATGGAGATAAAGGTGGTAAACCTAGATCTTTCTTGAAAGAGTATGGTATATCAATTTGCTTTATCTGCTCATTGTATCCATGTTTAGGATGGAGTTTGTATCCAGGACCATAACAATCTTCCAATTTAGATGAAGGGGATTTATGCTTCTAAGAAGGATTGGCTTCGTCATGAGAACACTAATCCTTTTTAGGTTTCTTAAAGGTATTCATCATCCTCTCATGAGGGATGGGAGTCAAATAGCCTCCATCACCACCATGGGGTAATGTTGTTGATGTAGAACAAAGTTGAGAAAATGAAACATAAGGTTGTTTAGGTTTAGATTGTGAGATTTTGTACTCTCCCATAAAGGAGGGTGTAAAATCTAATGAACCCCAATCATCACTAGAACTTGTGTCTAAAAATGAATTGTTTGTATATGACTCTTTGGAATTTGAGGGTGAGAGTTTGGATTCCTTATTGAAACAAGGCATAAAATCTCACAACCCCCAATTATCACTAAAGAGTTTTGTTGTAGGAAAAATACAATGAGGATTAACATCAACTTGTATAGGTTCAACTTTTCATTTTGGAATGAAGGTATTAGGGGAGTTGGGAGTGTTGTGATCATATGATTTATAGCTTTGTTCATTTGCTTCAACTATGTATATCTTGTTGTTGTATTCAAATTTCATTTGACGATGAAGAGTAGATGGGACTCCATTCATAGCATGAATCCATGGTCTCCCTAGGAGAAGATTGTATGAAGCTCGGTCCTAGAATGATATGGATAGGGGTAGGAAACACTACAGGTCCGACCTCAACAGGTAATTTGATCATTCCTAGTGGTTTCCTATTAACATTTTCAAATCCCTAAATATTAATATCATTAAGTTGAATAAGCCTCTTTTCCATGCCAATTTTATCTAGGAGGTCAATGCTACAAACATTAAGACCTGCTCCATTGTCTATGATAGTGCATCTAACTGTAGTTTCATTAATGATCACCTTTATCATCAAGGCTTCATTTTTGTTTTGAATCTCAAGTGAGGTTAATTTATGTGTAGGGAATGTGATTTATAATTGTGTGACTTGCATATAGTCAAAGGAGGGTGCTATATCATTCAGTTTCATAGAATATTGGATCTCCTCCTACTTTATTTGCAACATTTCTCGTAATATCCAATTATATGTAGGTGATGTTTGAACAAGATTTCATATGCATATATTAGTGGGAGTATTTTTAAGTTCTTCAACTACATTATGTAAAGGTGAGCGAGAAGCATCGAGAAACATATTTTGAGGAAATGGGAATGAAGTGGGAGTGATTTGTGGTTTCCTACATGTTTGAGCAACTATATTATAACTTGGTCATTGTGAAACATTGTTGCTCTCAAGTTGCATTATATATTTCGAAAGATCTCTTATTTTCTTTTTTATGTGGTGAACACTAATGGGAGGTGACTCAATAGGCTTACTAGTCAAAGGAGATCCAATTTGTGTCATCATAACCTCAATGAATGAATCCTTATTTTCATGATCTCTTAGTGAAGAGAAGTCTAATGTCACTTCATTATCTTCATCCAAGGAATCCTCACTACTAGTGTCAATTGTTGTGTGGTCTCACAACACGCCCCATTTTTCCCCTTGGAAAAATGTGGACCCCTCTTTTTCCTTTCCCCTATTCCTTTTTGCTTTAGCTTGCTTTGGCATCATTTTATAGTTCGGTTGGTTACTGATCCTTCTTTCAATTTCACTTGGCCTCTTTTTTTCTTTATCCTTTTGTTTCCCGAATTTAGTGTTTCGGTCTTTTCACAAAGTTTAACATATTAGCAGAAACTGGAATCCCAGAGTCCTACATTTTTACCAAGGGAATTTGTATCTTCATGAAATTTTAGCTCTACCTGGTATCTCATTGACTCGAGTGGTCGATCCTAAGAGTTTCCTTTTTACCAAAGTCCAATATTTTATTGTTTCCTTTTCTTTTCTTACTCGAAAGTCAAAAATTGGAGAGTTTATTTTTAAATTTGTTAATCTATCTCTTGCACTTGGTTTCTAGTCTTTTCTACTATTCTGGTTTTCTCTTTCTAAAGCTTAGAAGGCAATTCCTGGATTCCAGTGTTTCTTTTTTTAAGGTCAATACCAGAAAGCCTCAATCCCAGTGATCATCAATTGATCATGTATCTTTAATGACATATACCTCACAAGGAATTAGTGTGACATCTAATTTCCATGTATAATCATCACACCGTCTTTCTTCTCTAGTAGCGAGCCTGCACAAAAAACTCGGTGTTCATGATTTGGACCCTAATTCATAATGATTGCACCTTTATTTGAGGAATTAATGTGAAATAATAGGTAATTAATGAAGGTGGTGAACTACCTATGTACTTGGCACCATCTCAAGCATGCAATTTATTTTACAACACTCCATTTTGTGTCATATTGCAAATTTGTGAAGGACATTGAAGTAATGAAATGACACAAGCATGCAAGGAGAGCTAAATTTTGAGAAACCAAAACACAGCTACAAAGGGTTTTGAAGTTGCATTCTAAAAGATCATCATTATCAACCAAAAGCAGGTATGTTTTAGAAAAAATATATTTTGTTAAGTGAATTTCAAGCTAAAAGATCTTGATAATGGTATTTCCATTTAGAAATTGAAATGTTGATTATTCTCTGATTTTCTAAATTTAATCCAAAATGAATTGAAATTTTATAAATTGTAAGTTTTGGTTAAATTTAACTCTAACTCGCACACAAGACACACATTCTGGAAAATGTAGAACACACTAGAGAAAATGATTACTTTTGATGCAAGGCCAGAAGATGAATTCAAATATTGCAATTCACAAGTCATATCGATCAACGTAGTGGTCATAGACACTCATATGGAATGGTCTTCTGATATTGAAATTTTTTCATGGGTATTACAAGAAAATGTTGCTCAATGTACTAAGAATGTTGTGGAAAATGGGTTACTTTTGGCAAGAGGGTTTCTGCTAGCAATGGAGGCCCCTGAATTAGTTATGCAATGTATAAATTATTACAACCCAACAAAAAGGGTCATTGAGAAAGAAGGGAGAATTTATGCAGACCTATCACAAAAAGGAATCATATACACATTTGATCTCCCCATTTACACAAATGTACAATGTTGATATAAAGTCTAAGAGCAAGACATATTAGAATGTTGAAGAGCATAATAGAGAAATTATGAGTACCGAATGGTGCCAAGAGCCAATTACACCACAAACCAAGGTAATTCAGAGGTCTATGTTCAATGAAGAAATGCAAGATATTATAACTTTTCTGAGTAGAGTAGTTGGTTTAAGGGATGCAAGAAAATTTGAACCCTGGATGTTTGTAATGATATCTAGCCTGATGGAAGGTCCCTTGCAATTGCATTGGGGAAAGATGATAAGTAATAGATTATATGAATAGCTAACTAAATTTCCCAAAACCAAGTGCTTCTATATGTCATCATATGTTATTTACTCCTGTGCTATGAGAGCTAGTAAAAAAAGGTTGAAACAAATTGGTACTCTAGGCACAAAGGTAGCAAACAATTTGATATATACACATCTACCCTAGATCACCATCCATGGATATAAAGATGATTACAAGAAATTCAATGAATTTTTCTCCATGAAATTGGTTAGAACAATGGAAGGTGATAAGGACAAAAGATTATCCATGGAAGCACAAAGTGCCATTCGACCAATGAGAGGCTGGTACATACAGTTTCCTACTTACTCCTACATTGGAGTGGAGGGATTTGATGGACACCCATTTATGTTTTCCAGGTACCAAACAAATAAAATTATTTTATTGAAATGGGTGAGACAATTGAAACTGCCTTAGGCTCTTTATATCCATGCTCGTGAACTGTAGATTTTTCACTCCAATGTACTCTCTAACTCTTCTAGGGTTTTCCACCTAAAAGGAGAGACCTTAGGCCAAACATTCTAAGGGGTTCATTCAAATTATGTCATGTGTGATGTTATTTAGACTAAATGAAATGATCTAAGTGAAACTAAGCTATGAAATTGATCAAATATGAATGCAAAACCTAAGAAACAAGTGATGTTTGAAAACACATTGTATAATGCAAAATTACCTAGAAATGAATGCAAAACTAAACAAAAATGAATGAAACTTGAAGTGTGCAGCTGAAAGGTTGAAGGAGACTAGAAATTGCTTCTAAAACACTATTGATGCTAATTTTCAAGCCTGGTGGTACTCATTTTCCATTCTTGGTGAATCAGTCCCAATTCTAGAAAATTGCACTAGGGCTCGTTTTAGTCAAATGGGTGTCTAAATCTCCAAAAATCTTTAGGAAAAAGGTATAGTGGGACTCATTGACCACTTTGGGAGAATTATTTCATTCAAGCTTTTCTAAAAACTAAAAAATGGTTTAATTATATAGCCTAGGAAGGCACAATAACCAATGTCAATGTGCAAGACACATTACAACACTAGTTTATCATTAAGTTTACTTTACAAGCCTTCTAAATTGATGTGATAGTGTAGTTAAACACATTTTATAATGTTGAATTAGGAAGAAATAGGTTAATTAATTCTAGAAAAGCATGAAAGTATCTTAAAACACTTTACAACACTTGTACAAGACATCATTAAAAGCATGTTATTTGATTTGCAAGGGTCCAAGACCTAGTGTGGATGCATAAAATACCTCAAAACACTTTAATCAATGCCTCATTAAGTCCATTTTATCATGAATTAATCCCATGTCAAGCAAAGGGTCCTTTTTTCTATGGCACATTTAGCCCCCACTTTAGTGAGAGGATGGACTTGCTTCAAACTCACACTAAATTAGAGAGTCAAGAGAGATCTAAGTGTACAAATGTAGATGAAAAATAATGACAAAGATCAAAGGAGGTGGCCAAGCCCCTAGGATCTAAGATCCTAATTCAACCATCAAGATACAAAATCATGCAATGGCAAGAACTAAGAGAAATGAAAGTGAGGTGGGTCAAGCTTTGATCGTTTGTCCAACTAGTTGTGAATTAGATCTAGGCTTGTTTGTTTTGGAAAGGAAATGTGTATGCACTGACAGAACTTCTTGGTTGTTTGCTAGGTGAAAAGGCCCAAAAATTATGCTCACTCTAGGGCCACCAAACTTCTAGTTGTCCATGGGGTGAGAAATCCCAAAAGGTGAAATACATACGCTAGTTGGTATGCACCCACAAACACATAGGTGGCTATTGTGAAAGTCATTCCACTAGATGGGCTTCCCACTCAACCATAACAAAGTTATACCTCCTGATAACTTTAATAAGGTTCCATAAAGGAAAATGATTTTTGAGCTCTATGAGGTAAGAAAAAATTTGTATGCTTGACACTCATAGACATTGTTAATGGAGAATAGTTTAAGGATTGTTTAAAGGGATTTTTCTTAATTTGTGCAAGGTTTTCATCTTAGGGGACATCATGCTTAATGTCTCCAAGAGAGGATAAGTGCAAAATAAGTATCACACTCTTGGAGGGAATCAAGCCCAATGACTCCACCAAGAAAAGTACTCATCGCAAGAAGAAATAAATCGCACAGTGAAATGTGAGTGGTGACGTATGCCCCCACTTTAAAGTAGTTATGAGCACCCATAGTGTGAGCAATTACTTTAAAGTAGAAGAGAAAGAAGAAGACATGAGAGCCCTATGTGAATTCATATGTTTCCGATAAGCTACATCATGAAAAGGGGAGTATGTCACATGTGAGTCAATCTTAAGACATGTCATCCATAGCCCAAGCTTTCTCTTATACATTCATGAAAGGTTAAAAAATAGTCAAAAGAGACAGCAACAAGTGACATACGAGGACAAGGCTATCAAACCCCTTTCCCCCACTTAGTGTAGGACAAAGGTGAGCCTAGAATGGATGAAAGGGAGTATCAAGAGAAGGAATTAAGTGATCCCACATAAGGAAGATCAACACACTCCTTTAGAGGTTGAATGTTATTATTGTGCAAATTTTTTGATGAAATTGGAGATAAGTATGATATGTCATATTTTTTTGTGTGTTCATTACATCCATGTGTAGGAGGAAGGTTGTAACCATAACAATCCTCCAAGTTAGATGAAGGGGGTGTGTGTTGGTGAGAAGGATTGGTTTCCTTACAAGAACACAAATCCTTGTTAATGTGATGTTTCATTGCTTCATGAGGGATGGGAATTATATTTCCCCCATCACCACCATGAAGTAAGTTGGTGGAACTAAGTTGAGAAAAAGGAACATAAGGGTGTGTGGGTGGAGATTGGCATAGTGCTCATCCTCCCTTAAAGGTAGGTGTGAAACTCCAATCACTACTAGAACTTGTGTCTAAAAATGAATCATTTGTATGTGAATCTTTGGACCATGAGGGTGAGATTTTGGAAATATTATGGGAAGGAGGGGTAGAATCTAACAACCCCCAATTTTCACAAAAGAGTTGTGTTGTAGGTGAAGAGTTAGCATTGGCTTGCATAGGTTCATGTTTTGATCTATGAATGAAAGGATTAGGGGAGTTGGAAGTGTTGTGATTAGTTGACACATAGCTTCACTCATCTCCATCAATCATGCATATCTTGTTGTTCTATTCAAACTTCATCACATGATGAAGGGTAGATGGGACTCCTTTCATGGCATGAATCCATGGTCTACCTAGGATAAAATTGTATGGAATGGGTCCTTGCATGATATGAATAGAGGTAGGAAACACTATAGGTCCAACCTCAATAGGTAATGTGATCATCCCAAGTTGTTGCCTATGAACATTATCAAAGCCATGAATATGAACATCATTAAGTTGAATGAGTTTTTTTGTCTTGGCCAAGTTAGTGTAGAAGGTCCATGCTACAAACATTAATTTCTGATCCATTATCGATGAGAGTGTGCCTAATTAAAGTTTCATGAATGATCATGTTTATCATTAAGGGATCATTTTTGTGTTGAATCTCAGGTTGGGGTAATTCATGTTTAGGGAATGTGATTTCTGACTGGGTGGCTTGTATGGGATGAGGGGAGGATGTTACATGATTTAGTTTTATGTAAGATTGAATCTCTTCCTTTTGTATTTCAAACATTTCATGGAAGAGAAGTTGGACTATTGGTGAAAGTTGAATGATCTCCCATACAGATATATTAGTAGGAGTCTTTTTAAGATCTTCAAAACTAGGTAGTTTTTGAGGAAAAGGTAATGGTGTAGGAGTGTTGTGTGGTTCCCTAGGTGTTTGAGTCACTAAGTTACAAATTAGTGGCTAAAAAACATTGTTATGAGTAGATTGCATCATGGATTTCAAGACATCTCTGAATTTTTTGTGTTTTACATTAATGGAAGGTGACTTAGGAATCTCACTAGTTAATGAACGTCCCACTTGTGTCGTCATAACATCAAGAATTGTATCTTTATGGGCATGATGTGTTGATGAAGGTGATTCTAATTCCATGTGAGTATCCCAACCTATTGAAGGTGTAGTGGTTGAAGGAGATGTGTCAATGTTCATCTATGTTTGCACCATGAGATTCTCCCTAGGAGGAAAGTTTTTAGGAGAACAACAAGCCAAATATTTGTGACATTCATAGGTTGGCTCTTCTAAAAGGACTTCATTGAAAGTAGGGGAATGATCAATGGTTGAAGAGTTTTTTTCAAGAGGGGTTTCCCCAGGTGAAGGAGGACAACTAAGATATTAATGACCTTCATTGATTGTGTTTTCTAACAACAAAATATTTGCTTCACTACTAGGAGAGATACTAGGATAAGAACAAATGTTGTCATGATCATCTAAGGTTGTGTGATGTTGTTTGTGAATGTTTTATCCATTAAGAGAGGTAAAAGAAGAGAAACAACTAGGATTATCAAAACTCTCATTAATTGATTCTTCTACTAAAATATCTTTGTCATCAAGAGGAGAGATATTATGAGAAGAACAAGTATGATCGTTAGGAATGGCCCAAGTTGTAGTCTCTTTCACTAAAACACTCTCATAGGGAGGGGGTGGGAAGTGTTTAATAACATGTCTATGTAAGGTACTAGGATTGTTTGAATAAGAATGAAAAGTACATGTAACCATTTCATGCAATGTTTTAGCAAGATGAACAATGTATATGCAAAGATACAAAATATTCTATGCAATATATACAAGATTTGGAAATTATAAAAAATGTACATGAAAGAATGAAAAGAAATTTTAACAAACTTATGAAAAGTTTCAGGAATAGAAACATTGTATATGCAAAAGCAAAAAAGTACTTTTATCAATGTTATTCAAAATTGCAAAAATGAAAGCATTTTCATATGTAAAAACATGTGCAAATGAAGTGCTTTGTCTAATGAGTAATCTAAAATGATGTTTTTGAGCGAAATGCATAAAAAAAATGTTCTAGAAACTTTCTAGACTTATACTATATGATACTAGGAGGCTTATGAAGAATAGAAATGAGGTTTCTGATGTTGTAACAGTCAGTCAAAAATCTAGACATGGACTGATTCGCCCAGTATGGCGAATGAGTCCCAATACTAGTTTTTTGCAAATTTTTTAGAAATTTTGGATTGTTTTTTATGTGTTTGATGTTGTATGATGTAAACCTAAGATGAAGATGCATAATTTTAGAAATTTTTAAGGAAATTGCATGCAAAAATGCAAGCTAAATGCACTTTTCTTCTAATGCAAAAATTTGAAACCCTAGATGCAAATTAACCAATGCAACACTAATGCAAATTCAATGCAAGCTAGGATTAGGAGAAAAATGGACTCCAAATCAGAACATAAGATGTTCAAAAAGTAGGTTCACCAAAATGAACCATTGATTTTTGGCTCCAATGTACTCTTTGACTCTTCTAGGGTTTTCCACCTAAAAGGAGAGAGCTTAGGCCAAAAATGCTAAGGGGTTCATTCAAATTATGTTATGTGTGATGTTATTTAGAATAAATGAAATTATATAAGTGTGAATAAGCTATGAAATTGATCAAATATGAATGCAAAATCTAAGAAATAAGTGATGTTTAAAAACACATTGTATAATGCAAAATCACCTAGAAACGAATGCAAAACTAAACATAATTGAATGAAACTTGAAGTGTGCACCTGAAAGCTTTAAGGAGACTAGAAATTACTTATGAACCACTACTAATGCTAAGTTTTAGGCCTAGTGGGACTCATTCACCATTCTGGGTGAATCAGTACTAGTTCTAGAAAACTACACTAAGGCCTGTTTTAGCCAAATGAGTGTCTAAATCTCAAAAATTCTTCAGGAAATCGGTATAGTGGGACTCATTCACAACTCTAGGTGAATTATTACATTCTATATTTTTGAAAACTCTAAAATGGAATATGTACCTTTCGGTCTACTCAATTTGGACCTCGAGGTGTCCTGGTCTGAAACCCTAATTTTTGAAGCTGTAAATGACTTTTTGTGTGAGTTTTGGCCTTGAAAAAGTGGAGATGACTTTAAAAAAAAATTAAACTAATCTTCAATAATTTTCAAGCCATCCAAACACCTAAATCTGCAAACACACAAAGAAAGAGAAATAAATGGTGAATGTTAGGGCATTGGGGTTTTCCTTAGTCAAACCCCTTTTTAGGTAATTTAACCAAAATGATGAAAATATGTAATGAAGCATGAAATAATGGAGTTCCTACCTTTCCATGATGATTGAACTTGAATGTATGCAACAAAACATGAATATTTTTCCCTTGAATGTCTGAAAAGTGCTACCTTGGTGATTGAGAATGACAAAACCCTAGCTTGCTTGACTTGAGATGGAAGACAAATGATGAATGAAGTTAAGTTATGATGAATTAGGGTTTATAAGGTTGTATTTATAGGAAATTCACCTTATTTTCCCATAAATTGGACCCCTAAGGCCGACCTAAAGAAAAATTGAATAAAAACCCTAAATTTTCCCATTCATACCTTGAAAATGACTCAAATGGGACTCATTCACCACTAATGGAAAATGGGTCCAAATTAGATGGGACTAATTCACCACTAATGGTGAATGGGTCCTACATGGACCATTTTTGATAGAGCTAGAATGCTGAGAAGTAAGAAAATCAGGTTTATATGATGACTATGTTGGTTATTTGATCAAATTATGCCTTGGGATGCATAATATGGGTTAGTAGGGGCCTATTAATGATGATGTGAATGTAAAATAATGCTTGGAACACAAAAATCAATGTGAAAGTGTGATTAAATACACTTTACAACACTAAAATGAGGTTTGCATAGCCTAGGAAGGCACAGGAACCAATGTGAATGTGCAAGACACATTAAAACACTATTTTATCATTAAATGTGCAGGATCATGATGTGCCAAAAAGTGGCGATATAATAGGTATGTTTAGGGTATGTGGCTGGCGACTTTTTTCTTACCCAAAATTGATGAAACGAAAAGGGTTTTTAAAGGATATTCTCAACTTTCCACCAATATAAATTATACTTTACTTTGAATTTAATTAATAATTATTATTTATTTTCTATTTGAATTATGACTAAAGTCCTGATTGATAGGCTGATTGAAAAACATCTATAGCTTTCAAAAAGTATCACATTTTTTGAATCTGAAACATGTGTCACATTCTATGCTTCACATACTATAGGATTAAAAAAAGAAAAATTGAATTTCATAAAGTTTTAACCAAGTTAAGATGGTCAGACATACAATTTTTTATATTTTTCAAAAGTTGTAATAAAACATTCATAATTAATTCACTTGGAAAAAAATTACAAAAAAATATAGATCACATCCAGCCATGAGTCCTCTAAAATATTATAAAATAATATTATCATTTTATTGTGGTTAGGGTGGTTAGACAGACACTTACTTATTTTTTTCTTGAAATTTAAGTACTACTGCATTGAAATTTCAAATTTTCACCAAATAGATTATTATTTTTTAAATAAACCTAGTAGTTTAGAAACTACATTCAATTTTCTACAGATTCTATTCTTACATATTTTTGAAATAATATAGATAAATTATTCAAATTTTTACAACAAGTTTCCTAACTTTGTTTTTTCTAAATTTTTTGCCACTTAAGGACTTGTTTTTTCCATGATGATCCTGCACATACCCATATAATTAAGTTTACTTTATAAGCCTTCTAAATTAATATGATAGTGTTGTTAAACACATTTTATAATGTTGAATTAGGGATAAATAGGTTAATTAAGTCTAGAAAAGCATGAAAGTATCTTACAACACCTTTACAAGACATCATTAAAAGCATGTTATTCAATTTGCAAGGGTCCAAGAGCTAGTGTGGATGCATAAAATGCCTCACAACACTTGAATCAAGGCCTCATTAATTCCATTTTATCATGAATTAATCCCATGTCAAGCAAAGGGTCATTTTCTCTACGACACACCTCACAAGAAGGCCTCTTTTAAATTTTCCATTGCAATAGGAAACTATAAGTGTAGTGCAATTAAATTGACTGACTTGTGTAAAGAAGAATTGACATCATAACATTTTGAAGAGTTCCCACTACAACAAATATATTATGATATTGAAGGAAATATTGCCAAGAATATAGCTAGTTTTCGTGCTCATGTGACACATTTAGAAGATTATTGGCTTAATTGTGAAGACAAGCACATCATAAGAAGAAAATATGAAATATTGTCTCTAGAATATTCCTGGATTCTCAAGCTTCATGACATTCTAGATCAATTAGAAGATGATGATGGCCAAGTGTTGAACGAGTTCTATAATGAAGATAGGGTATATGATGAACCTATCCCAAACCCAAGATTTGATGCTGACGATATGACATCAATTGATGAGTTCACCAAAGTAGCCTTAATATATACTCAACACTGGATTGATGATTTTTGTAAACCTTTGAGAGAAAGAGGAATTGAGCCCACATTCTTAGAAGATAAAAGGAGGAAGCAAAGATATGAAACAACATTTGAGAGTGAAGGGCCTACTAAGAAGAGAAGGAAAACTAGTAAGGTGGCTCCAGGTATAAGAATTGAAGAAAGAACCCCTAAAATTGCAAGACAAGAAATTCCCATGAAACCATCTAACAAACAGAAAGATGCAGAGGCAGGTAGAGGTAAATTATCAAAAGTAAGACATAAAGATGCATCTTCCTCTATAGCAAAACCAAGAACTAAAGTGATTATTGATGAAGCAGGAGTAATAGAAAATGTTGGTGCACAAACGAGGTTTGCATCTCAAAGGGTTGCAACATTATTTACTTCTCCCCCTTCTGTTAATATGGCTAGTATGAAACAAGCACTGGGAAGGACTCCTATGGTTTTCAAGGAAATTTCTAAAGAATATGAAGCTAAAATTAAAGAGCAGGTGGACAAATGGGGTGCTATGTGGGAGAAAGTGAAAGAAAAGAAGTCTAAAGACAAACCCATGGTACACCCAGTGACAGAAGAAATTTAGGATACATGTTCTCATCCTATAAATGTTGAAGAAGAAGAGTTTATACAAGGAACACTCACCTAAGAGGTGGGAAACCCTAGTGTACTTGAGATGGAAATAGGGGAGACTGTAATGTAGGATCCTATTGATGAAATAATTGTTGAAGATACTTTTGATTCCTAGCCTTCATTTTGGAATGTTCCAAATGTTAATGAACAGTCACAGGTCTTTGAGATGGTGCACCCAGTGACAAGAAATTCAGGATACATGTTCTCATCCTATAAATGTTGAAGAAGAGTTTATATGTAAGGAACACTCACCTGAGAGGTGGGAAACCCTAGTGTACTTGAGATGGAAATAGGGGAGACTACAATGTAGGATCCTATTGATGAAATAATTGTTGAAGATACTTTTGATTCCTAGCCCTCGTTTGGGAATGTGCCAAATGTTAATGAATAGTCACAGGTCTTTGAAGAACTAGAGAAAGGCCATGATGAAGTTGAAATTGAAATTTAAGAAGAGGAGGTTGTTCCTTTTTTAGGTGATGGAATTAAAAATGAAGAGAATCCTGATGTAGCAATGAATAAAGAAAGTAAAGTTTAGAGAGATGATGAAGTTAAAAATTTGTATAGACATGAAAATATAAGTCTTCAAATAGAGGATAGAGTTTCAAACCTTACTAATCCTGAATCTATGCCAGAAATCATTGAAGAAATTTGCATTTCAAAAAATGTGATAGGTCAAAGAGAAGTTCTTGAATCAAGTGGCGAACAAGAACAAAGAAATGTTATAGAGGTAGAGCAAGATGATGATACACCTTACTGGTTGATCAGGGAATTAGCTTCCCCAATGGAAGTGGAAGTATTACCTATGAATCTTAATAATTTCATACAAGAAGTAAACACTAATAAACCTAGGCACAGATCAAATACAAAGCATGTTATACAAAGAAATGTAGATGGTAACATAACCATCTAGATAGCTACTCCAATAGTCGATAAAGATAGACATGAAATAAAACCTAAGGAATACAAGATAACAAGTATTAACTTTGGACACTCGTATTGGAATCAAGAGTTAGAGGGAATAAAAGTGAATTTGAATGCTACTATTGCTAGAGTACAAAAATACAAACAAAAGAAAAGAGAATTGAAAGAATGGGTTGCTACCTTGGAATATTTCATAAATTCATTAACTTTATCTGGTCAAGCACAAGTTAAGCTACCTAAACATCTAGTACTAATGTCACATGAACAAGTGGATGCAATTGCAACAATTCATCATAAAATGAATATGTTTGAAGAATGGATTGAGTACTAGGTAAAGCAAGGAGAAGATTTCATTACAGATGCAATAAGGAAGTACAAGGAAGCATACTACCATTTAGAGAAATCAAGAAGATTTGAAAATGAATGTGGGTATGTATAGGATCATGATGGCCCAAAAAAGTGGCAATATGATGGGTATGTGGCTGATGAATTTTTTTTACTCAAAATTAAAGAAATGAAAAGGGTTTTTAAAGGAGATTCTCAGCTTTCCACCAATATAAATTATACTTTACTTTCAATTTAAAAAATTATTATTATTCGTTTTCTATTTGAATTTTGACTAAAGTCCTAATTGATAGGCTGATTGAAAAAAATCTATAGCTTTCAAATGGTATCGCATTTTTTGAATAGATGATACGTGTGTCACATTCTATGCTTTGCATACTATAGGATTAAAAAAAATGAGTTTCATGAAGTTTTTACCAAGTTAAGGTGGTCAAACATATGAATTTTTTATATTTTTTAAAACTTGTAATAAAAAATTCATAATTAATTATTTACTTGGAAAAAATACAAAAAAATATTCATCACATTAGGACATGAGTCCTCTACTTATATCTAAAATATTATAAAAAAATATTATCATTTTATTGTGGTTAGGCTAGTCAGACAAACACCTACTTCTTATTTTTTCCCTGAAATTTAAGTGCTACTGCATTGAAATTTCAAATTTTCACCAAATGGATTTTTTTCTTTTAAATAAACCTAGTAGTTTAGAAACTACATTCAATTTTCTATAGATTCTATTCTTACATGTTTTTGAAATAATATAGATAACTTGTTCAAATTTTTATGTCAAGTTTCCTAACTCTGATTTTTCTAAAGTTTTCGCCACTTAAGTGCCTCCTTTTTCCATGATGATCCTGCACATACACATGTAGATTTTGCTAGGAGAAAGTCATGCAAGAAAGGTGAAACATTGAAATTCTCATGCAGTTAAATATCCAAGAGTTAATACAGAGTGATGTAATATCAGAACAAGAACTTCCATTGCCAAAAAAATGGAAGAAACAGTTGAAATAGGAAGGTGACATGTTAATACAATGTATCGAAGGATTTGAAAAGGTCACCAAAGAATACAGAAAATTGATTGGTGAAAATCAAGAATTTATTGAAATACTAGAATGTCAAGGCTGTGATCCCCAAACATTAGGAAATGGAGGAAAAAAAACTAAATCCTTCAAGGAATGTGTAGAAAGAATAAATAGAGATCATACCCAGTCATTAACGCAAGAGGTTATTGATGAAATTATATAGTGCAATAACACTATAGCCATATATGAAGCAAACAAAGTGCAAAAGAATGGTATCATACTCTAGGTATCTAAAGAGTATAGTAAGCTCAAGCTCACTTGGAAATAAATACAAGGGATTCCAAAGGAACGTATGCATCAAGAATTAAAAGCTTTCTGAGAGTATCAGTTGAAGAAAGGTGAAGAAAGAATCTCGAAGCTTGAGTCATAAGTGAGAAGATGAAGAACTGGATACAGGACACCAGAAGTGTGATGGAGGTTTATTTTTGTTTACAATTTTGAGTTTGTAGGTTGATCCCAGTCCCAATAAATGTTCCTTATTCTGGTATTTTGGAAAGAAGTCAATAGCCTTGACATATGCAAAGCGTTCATGCTGGAGTATGAAGTAAAAATGTTGTTGATTAATTCAAAGCCTTGACTTAGCCTAGAATATTCTTGATGACAATTGGAAGATGCCATGTGCCACATTTTAATTTGTTATTTCTGATTCTCTATATAGACTTTTAAGTTGAAATTCTAGGGCCTTGTTCCTATAAAAGGTTATTTCCTGCTTTATTTTTATTTTAAGTTCATAATTTGTGGATGTCGGAGGAGCATAAACTTTTAATTTTTGTTCTTTTTTCCTATTTTCTGAACCATTCCAGCATAAAACTTTCTATGCACATAGGAATTGATTAATATCAAAGCTTATTAGATAGCTACCTATCTCAATATCTTTTGTAGTTGGTTTTGTTAGTTCAACCGAACAAGACTGTATGTTGTGTCGTTTAAGGGTGCATAAAAAACCTACTTGGTGTCTAGAAATGAAACCCCTCTCTTTAAAAGATTGCACCATTTTATATGTAGCTGTGAAGCAATCTAATGAAGTATAAAGTGGTTTGCTCTATTTTAATTGACCCTTTGGGGTCTCCATGGAGAATAACGAGGAGAAAATTTTAATTTTCAATAATTTTATTGCTTTATTTTAGAGTAGATGTTTAAATTCTTGAAAATATTCCAAATTTCAAATGAATGGATGAAATTTTATTGAAAATATTTTGTTTTCCATAAAATGGTTGAATGCTTAATGCTAAATCTATTTAAGTGAGCAAATAATTTGTGATTTTCATGAAATATTATTGTAAATATTTTGATTTCATGATGTTATTTTATGAATGAAGTGGAAATTTAATGTGTAATTTTCTTATAATTCTTAGCAAAAATAGAAATAACTATAGTCCCTTTGAGATTAACAACAATATCACATCAGTACCTAAGACCAACCCTAGTGCAACCACGACCTGGTTATTGAAGACTTGGGATTAAACGAAAGCCACTCTTTTTCCCTATTAAATGCAGAATTCCCCTTTAGGTTGTTTTTATTCCATGTCTTTAAAGAAGGATAGGCTCTTTGTGGTCTTTTCTATGAAGAATTTATTCACCCTGTTTGTTGCGAGTAAAATCGTCATCAACATCAATGTTCACATTTTTTTGCACCATGATATCCTCCCTGGGAGGAGAGTTTTTAGGAGAACTCCATACTAGATATTCATGACATTTAAAGGTTAGTGCTTCTAAAATGACTTCATCACAAGTGAAGGAGTTATTAATGGTTGCATTGTCTTGTTCAATAAGGTTTTCACTCAAGGAAACCCTAGAGATCTCAATCCAATGATGGAATATAATAGATCTGCTAAAGGTTGTCCTAGGGTGTGATTAAAGACAATAAATGGGTTCACCACCAAGCTAGGGCTTGGAAAGACAAGAAATATAAATGATATATAAAGTACCATGCAAAACCTAACTAAATGACCTAGGAAATGAAACTAAAAATCAAGATAACTAACTGAGAATGAACAAAAAGGTACCTAGAGGAAAGATGATGTCAAAACAAGTTCCAAAACCATAAAATCTTGTTATTTGATGCCCACTATGAATCATATGCCAATCTGGGTGATTTAGTCCCAAACTAGGGTTTCTGAGCCAAAACTAGAATCTATCAATAACTGCTCTAAATCTCTAAAAACCTAAAAATTCATAGTACTGGGACTCATACACCACAAGTGGTGATTTAGTCCCAGTAATTAGTATTTGGATGAAATTATAGTATTCTCTAGTGATTTCCTATAGTTTCTTTGTGAAATATTTGAGTCATAAACCCTAATTTGCAACCTATAGGTGACTTTACGTGATCTTGTAAGTGAGAAGACAACTATGACTAATTTCTTCAATCTCATAACTTAGCCTTCAAAGATCCTTCAAGCTCTAAGACACCTAGATCTGTCATCACACATGTAGAGAGAGTAAAACTTATCGATTGTTGGGAAATAGGGGTTTTCCTTTGTCAAACCCCATTAAGGTGATTAAACATTATGATGAAACAATGAAATATGAACATGAAACATGAAATATGAAACATGAACAATGATACCTCAAATGATGTCTTGAGATGTAAATTAGCATTCTAACATGAAGTGGCCATGTAGAATGTAGATCTTGATCTTGAAGTATATGTAGAACAATGCTTGATCTTGGATCTTGAATGCTACATCACAACAATAGTTCAATAACATGCTTGATGCTTTATTCCCTTGAAATGATAATTAATCTTGATTTTTTGCAACAAATGATGAAGAAATCTACACTTGAATGCCTTAGAAATGCTCTTATAAACCCTCTTGACACTCTTTTGAAGTCTTGGGATGCTTAACTCTTAATTGCTTAGTTGATATTATGATTTCTTAGGTAAAATAATGATTTGAAACCCTTTTTATATAGGCATTCCATCTAAATTACCATTTATTAGATCCCAAATATCGACATTCATGAAATGTTAATTCAAAACCCTGATTTCCTACTCAAAACCCTAAAAAGGGACCAAATGGGACTCATATGCCACTTGTGGAATATAGTTCCCATCTGGATGGGACTCATACACTCAAGGTGGTATATGGGTCCCACCAAGCCTTTTTGGGTGGAGGAAATGTCAAGGAGTTGAGATATGGAGTGTATTTATTCATTATGTCAGGATCTTAGTTGAAATAAGCCTTGAGATGCATAATAAAGGGCCTTAGGGGCCTATTAATTATTATATGAAGGTCATAAATGCAAGAGGGGACAAAACTTAATGTGAAGGTGTAAATAAATACAATTTACAACACTAAATTAAGGAAAAATTAGGCCAACTTAGCTTAAAAGGGCCCTAAACCCAATGTGAATGTGTAAAACACATTAAAACACTAGATCAAGGAAACATTAGGTTCATTTTAATGTTAATCAATCACAAATTAAGTGTGAAAATGTATAGGGATACATTGTTCTACAATACAACACCCTAGGTTTTTCTTGCCTTACCTACAAAGGACAATCTTCTTGTCATTTAAAGGGTTTGATTGATTTGGATTGAGATTGGATCAAATTGATTAAACAAGTTATTAGGAATTAATTGGTAAATAAGAATTGTTGAAGTTGGCTATTTGAAATCCCAAGGAGTGGTACATTTCCTTTCTACAAGAGGCTTATATGTCTATAAGATATAGCCTTTGGATGGTGATAACCTATTTTATATAATCCTTCCTATATATCCCTTTTTGATTATTTTCATTGAGATTTGAAAAGTACACATATGTTGTTGAATTGAAGATAAATAAACAATGAAGTATGTCACATTGTAATCTTATTTGAAGAAAATTATTGACGTTCAAGTTTGTATTTTCATACAACCCTATATATCAACATGGAAAATATTAAAAATGTAGGACCTAATATGTAACATAACCTCCAAGATTTTAGAAGATGGATCTCCATGTGAATTTTAATAAATTGATTACTATATAAATGGAAAGAGAAGAAATTACTCTAAAATTAAACAAATTACTTCACAATTTATTGAAATATTTATTAACATAATACTTTACACATAGCTCATTTTTCTTAAATTAAAAAATTTCAAGAGAAAAGGGCATATGATCAAGCATGATTTCAATATCAAAAATTGAAAATAAAATCATAAAAATGGCTAAGGAAAATAACAATAAATTAGTTAGATGACTAACAATACTACCATAGAAGAATTACACAAAGAGGCACAACAAAGAAAGATAATCATATATATATACAAAGGACCAACTAGCGCAATCAAAATGGGTTCAATTAAGTGAATATAAAATGAACAATTTATTTCTTTCAAGGCTTGATACAAAAAAAATCTTCTACAAAGATTTCTTGATGGAAAATAAGATCCCCTTCCCTTACAATCGAGAAGGTATTTCCTTATAGAGAGAAATACAAAACCCTAGATCTAATTTCTACCAATAATCCCTATAATAGAATTGATTTGGTAGATGTTACACACAATGAATGGAATTGGTAAGGAAAAATTTAGAGCGAGGAGAAATCTTATGAAATCTAAATGTTCTAATGCTTGGTGTAGTGTGAATTCCTTCTAGGAATTATAATTTATAGTCACCTTGAAAGATAAATGTAATCTTTGTAAAAAATTATGTGTGATAGCTCCTTAGGATGATTAGAGTAACCACCATATTTATGCTACCTTATTTTTGTAAAGATATCCTACTAATTTTTTTTTCCTTGAGTATTGGGATTTGGATGCCTCCTTTTTTATACTATGTGATCAATTTTAAGTGTCCAATAAATAATAAATGTAGATTAAAAAAAAATCAAACACAACAATAAGACATTATATCAAAAATAGAAAATGGAATAAGAGAAATGCAAACTAGATTTTCTGCTCTCAATGTCATCCTATTGTCCTCTATCTCCAATGTTTTTGTTGATTCTAGCTTGCTCTCAGATTGTGTGCTCGGCTCAACAAACGGTCTTCCTAGAGAACGATATTAAAGATGAATGCATGCTATACTAAGACCTAATTAACATGTTGAAACTAAACATGATTGCTAGAATGTAAGATTATGAAATTATGAATGCTAAAGTTGATAATGACAATGCTAAAATGCTAACCGTCTGAATGCAATTAATCACTAATGTATGTGTGTATATGCGTGTAACCAATGCTTGGATTCATAGAGGTATTTATAGAGTTTTTGAAAGATTCTGATTGGTTGATGTGATCAATGGTTGAAATCAAGCTTGTCAAGATGAATGGTGAGAGATCTTGGAAGTTGAGAAAAAGATGGAAGGTTGAGAGAATAATGGAAGATGTTTCCTTCCCACAAAACCTTTCACTCAAAAATAGAGGCAACTTGTCATTTGTTATCTTTAGTTATGAGTTTGTTTTGTAGTTGAAGATAAATCCCATAATTAAATAAATAAATTTATTTAATTACATGTGATAATGGATTTAGAAGTTTCCATAATTAAATATTTAATATTTAATTATGTGTGAGAGATGAAAATGTAAGGTAATTAAATATTTAAAATATTTTAATTATGCATGAAGTGTGAAAAGGTATTAAATTAAATATTTGTAATATTTAAGAGATGGAGAAAGTGTTTGGAGGAATATTCCATTATTTGAATTCAAAAATTCAAATTTAGAATAACATGATAATTAATATAAATAAATTATAAAATTTATCTAATTTAATTAAGAGGAAGATGGAAGATGGTAATAATTAAATAAAGTTATTTATTTAATTAAGGTAGAAGAATTATAAAAGTGAACAATATAAATAAATAATTAAATTTATTTATATGTAGATGACTTTAGAAGATTAATTAAATACTTCATATTTAATTAATTAACAAGCTTGATTAACCATGGCCATTTTTAGATGTATACATTTTTCCCCTCTTGGAATTGATGTGTGAAACACATTGCTTCAAAGAAAATGTTCTTGCCTTTGAAATTTGTTGCTTTTGATCTTGCCTCTGATCAAAAAAATTTAACTAATATGCCCTTGATTAAAAAAATGTGCTTGATATTGATGATGCCCCCTCGGGAGGTAAATCACCGATGATGAGAAAAATGTTGATTTGATGATAAAATTAGGATGATGAGAGGGATGCAGTAATTTAGCTCCCAATAATTGATTAAAAGATGCCCCAGTTTGAAAAATAAGGTCAGAGTTTGAGAAAAAGATAAAAATAAAAAAACATGCCACAAAAATCCACCTTGGTTGACCTTTAAAAGGTAAAGGGGGTAAAAAGGGAAAGTCATTTTCACCATTTGACTTTAGGAACTTTTTTCTCTGACCCTCACTTAGCGAGATGGAGATTTTGTACCACAGACGTAGATTCGAGTGGGACTGCCGATACAAGAGACTAGTCGCTTACGGACAACCGGTGAGTTGATTCAATCAACTTTGCCATGAAATTTTTTGATTTCAGTCAATTTTTTGATGCATTTTTACGCGGATTTAGAAAACAATAGTTTGTTTTAGTGCATTTAGGGAATATAATAGCGCTTTCAAAAAAATTTGTAGTGCATATAGGGTGTAAAGTGGCAGATCTAGGATAGAAACAGTTTAGTGCATACGATACCTAGAGTAGTGCATTTAGGATGTCGGTAGGAAATTGGAACTGTAGTGCATATAGGAAATAGATTAGTGCTTTTAGGGTTTTTGTGCATCGACTAGATGAAATGGCACATTCACTTAGGGGTTTAGCGCATATAAGGAATTAGCGCATAGGGGAGAAACTATAGCACTTTGGGGACACATAATAGCACTTTTGGGGTTTTAGTGCATCGAGGGGAAACTTTAGCACATTTAGTGTTTTAGCGCATAGAGGTTGTAGATTAACACATATGGGTATTTTAGGCAGAATGCACTGTTTGATGAAAGTGATGAAAAAAAAATGATGATGTATATTGCTTCTTTGGTCAATAGATAGATAAGTTGTCTTGTCATCATGTTGATATGGATAGAAATGATAGAAAATCTAATAAACATGATGAATTGATAACTTTGTTTCCAATAATAGAAAACAAAGAGTAGAATGATTGATTGCATTTTGCTTGATAACTTTGCTTTAGAAAACAAAGAGTAGATGATTGATATGACTTCTGATAAATTTATTTTTGGGGAAAGAAAAAAAATAGCAGATGATGTGATTGAAAAAATATTTGCATTCATGACTGAAGTACAAATAGGATGATGATTTGATTGTTGATAAATTTTCTTTCCTGAAAAATAAAACAAATAGTAAATGATGATAGAGTAGAGTGATTTGATATTCAGATAGATATATTTTGCATTGATTTCATGATATGAGTCACTTAGATAAAACACTTGATATGGTTCACATGATATGATGCACTAATATTGGTCTAATATGGGTCACTTGATATGGGTCTGATTGATATGGGTCACTTGATATGGTTCACTGATATGGGTCACTGATATGGTTCACTTATATGGGTCACTAATATGGTTCATTGATATGGTTCACTAATATGGTTCACTGATAGATAGATATGGGTTGTGATTGCATGATGTTAAGTAGATAGATTGCTTTGATATGAGTTGATGATATGAGTTTGATTGATTATCCTTGTGATGACCAAAAAATAGGAGGTTTTCAAAAACCTCCAGATTAGAGAGCGCTTCCCTGTGAGGTGGGATTGAATACGAGATCTGACACCTACAGATAGATAGTTGATAGTGGGATGTGGGTTGGGAAATTTATTATCTATGCCGCCGATTTGAGTCAATAGGGGATTGTTGACCATGCTAGCAGAGAGATTGCATTCTAAGCATAATACCTTTCATTTGCCAACAGGTGAGATGACTATGACCCCTGAGAATGTATACAGGATTCTGGGGATTCCAGTGGTAGATGCTCTTGTGGTTTACGACCACAAGGAGTTAGGTGGTACAGATAAACTTAGGAGGGTATTGGGGGCCATGGGAAGATTTTAGGGGATATCCGGCCTTATCTACCATTTTGTGTGCATTCATTGGAGGCTTCCTTTGTCCAGACCATCGATCAAAGGGATTATCAGTTGGGTGGGGGAGGATCATTGAGTTGATGATAGGTCAGCAGCGGAGATATGCCTGGGGGAGCTGCATGTTAGCTCACTTATACCATGACTTGCATCAGGTAGTATGCAACAGATTATCCAGTTTGTCTTGTGGTGTTACCCTACTCTAGGTATGGGCATAGGAACATATTTCTATTATGAGACCACTATCTCCTAGAGTTAGGCCACCAGGCAGGCCATATGTGTATGCATATTCTATTGCACTTGTCCAACCCAAGCTGGGAAAGTTGGAGTACTGGCAACAGACACTTGATGATGTTGAGTCAGTGATATGGAGGCCATATACAGATTGTGAGGGGTGGGATACTAATCATCTGGAGATGCCATTTGTATGTATGCCCTGGTATCTAATAGGTCAGACCCTATTCATTATAGAGAGATTTTTGGCATTGCGAGTGTAGAGACAATTTGGATTTACATAGGGGATGCCTCAGGGTGTTGCTTACTATGGGCAGCATAAGGATGATCCTGGATGGGGGCCATGTATTTCATATCAAGTAGCATATATAGAGTATACCAATTTACAGCTTGAGGCATGGGCGTACAAGCCATATATTACAGATGCAAGGATGTCAAATGAGTATTTTGTGTATTTTCACACACACCCATTCCCTCGGTTCACATGTCCAGATGAGTCGACGCCCATTTTGATGGCTCGGCAACCAAAGGGTAGGAGATAGGAGGATGTGGTAGGGGAGAGCAAGCGGTGGGTGGAGGGGATGAGGAGGAGGAGAGTGGAGAGGAGGCGGAGAGTGGAGATGAGGAGAGCTAAGATGATGGTAGTGGGGATGACAGTGGAGATGGTGAAGGGGAGGAGTAGAGGCTAGTGAGGCAGAGGATAAATATCTTGGGTTGTGATCAGATCATGCAGAGGCTAAGGTCTGGTACTGGACGACATACAATTATCAAGGTCTCCTCTATAGTGCAGTAGGCGTAGATAGATACTCTGCAAGCCCAAGTATAGATGCTTTAGGGGCAGCAGGCATAGTTGCAGAGCTAGTTGGCTTAGGCTCAGAGTTTGATAGTGCAGTTACATGCACAGCTTGCACAAGCACAGGCACCTCCTCCTACCCTAGATTCCTAGGTGGCCTAGTTGATAGCAGAGAGGGATTCGTTTAGATGGAGGGTAGTAGAGGTAGAGGGTGTTGCTCAGAGACTCATGGGCACTATTGAGAGTGCATCTTTGTGAGAGGCCATTGTAAAGGGATTCAAGATTTCTAGGGAGGTTGAGTACTACTAGGTTAGGTATGAGGAGTTGTGTCCTCCCAACTGCAAAGAGCCTTACCCTCGGTCCCACAGTAGGACTAGGAGTATGTCACAAATGACGACACACAACAGAGGGGTTATAGGGCCTCAATAGGATCTTGACATAGGAGGTAGTGGTAGGCCACCATCCTCTAAACTAGCTCCATCATGGGGCTCTACTAGCCAGCCATGATATGTGATTTTGATTGTTGCAGTATTATTGATGTATATCATTTTTGGAGCATATACCTTGTTTTTTATCATATCTCATGTATCTCTCTAGACTTGTCAGTTTCATTGGACATTAGACATTTGTATTTATTTTTTGTGGAGCAATGATATGTAGCGGCGATGAGTTTTGATGATGTTTTTTTTGATGTGATGATGATATGGATATGTATTTGTTTGTATATGTTATGAGATTGATTTTGATATGATTTTTAATGATTTTATATCTAACCATGTGATGTAGGATGATTTGTATGATGACAATTTATGATGCGTACTAATGATGTCATGCAGGTGGATGACTTTATGTTGTGATTAATGAAAATATGCAAATGGGATATTTGATATGCTTATGAAAAATGTAATGTTTTACAAATGATGTGGAAATGTACTGTATGCATGGAAGGGTTTTTTTTTTTTGGATTTTTCAAATGCAATAAATAATGATGATGTGATGAAAAATGGATGTTGTGTTTATGAAATGCTTCATGAATGTGTAGTATGTATATGAATTAGGAAAATATATGAAAGGATATGTGATATGGGTCAAATGTTATGTGAAAAATGACATGATACTTAAATGATATGAAAATGATGGATGATTAAAGATATGATATGAATGTAATGTGACAAATGATAAATAATGGGATGAAATGAATATGATTAATAATAATGAGATGTATGATAAGATGATAAATGATATGTAATGAAATTTTGATGAAATGATATGAAATGATAATGAGATGAAAATGTGATGAAATGATAAGTGAAATGAAATAGATTATGAAATAATGACACAAAGATAAAATATGGTAATGAAATGGTAATAAAGATGATAAATGGTATGCAACTGTTCAAAATCAAAATGATAAGTGAGATGTTAATGATATGAAAATGATAGATAATATGAAAATGATATGAAATACCTAATGGATAAATGAATGATAGGAAATGATAAATGATCTAAATGATATGAATGATATATAAAATGAGAATGATCAATGGTATGTAATGAAATGATAAATGATATGATAATGCATAATGATGGATAAATAAATGATAAAGGATCAAAATGATATGCAAATGAATGATAAATGATAAACTATATGATATGTACAAAACCTAGATGAAATCATAATGATTAATGAAATGATAATGAAGATAAAATATGATAATGAAATAAATGTTTGAATGTCCTCCACAAATAGTCCAAAGAGACATGACAGTCCTTGATGTTTTTTGTTCAGCCTTTCAAAACTCTGATGCAAATCTAGTATGTAGATATGTACAATGATCTAAATGAAATGCGACTAAATGAAACCACTCGTTTGTTGAGCCTTTTGTTAGCTTTCTTCAATCATCATAGAGTGTTTTAAAATGTTGGAAGTATGTACATGAATCACAAGGGAAATTAGCACCAATGATGACCAGAGTACAAATTTCATGATTTTTGATATAGCAAGTGAACACAAGAATCGAGGTATAATTGAACTGAGATGACTTGAGCATTTATTGCATAAGCAGACAAAGATTAACCACTTTATGATGCAAATGTGGAACTGACATCAATGATACACTGTAGAAATCATGTCTTGTGACATATTTGCACCAAATTGATAGTTAACCTCAAGACAACAGACAAAGAAAAATCATCCTCTTTCCTTTCCATTCTAGTTCAAGACATCATCAAATGTGCTCTAGAGAGATGATATTGAAAATCAAACAACCATTGTTCAAAATCTAATACTTTTATTCCAAACATTATTCATATTTTAGATCATCCAGATATGAGTCATGATATGGTACTTGCTCTTGTTGGCATTCTGATGCTAGTTCTATATCCCCATAATGCAGGATTGAGTTGAACATACCAATCTTTCCCTGCATTGTTCACATTCTTCTTTAAGATTTTTAGTATAGTCTTGTTTGAGGCCTCTGATTGGCCATTTCCTTGTGGATAGTAACATGTTGAATATATGTGTTGAATATGGAATCTCTCAAAGTTCGTCAACATCATGATTCTTGAATGGTCATCCATTATCTATGATGATGGAGTTGGGAATGCCATACTGACAAATGAGATAGTTGAGTATGAATTATGATATTTTTTTTTTGGTAACCTTAGTGAGAGGTACTTCCTCAATCCACTTAGTAAATTACTTTGTCGTTGTGATGATGAACTTGTGTTTGTTCAATGATGAAGGATGAATCTTTCCAACTAGATCTAACCCCCATTGAGAGAATGACCAGGTTAGCGTGAACGGTTGTAGTTCTTGTGCAGGAGCATGAATGAGATTCCCATGAATCTGGCATTTAGAGAACTTCTTCACGAAAGTGAATGATTCCCTCTCTATAGTAGGCTAGTAGCAACCCATTCTAATCAATTTCTTGGATAAGGTTAGTCCACTTGAATGAGTAGCACAAATTCCACCATGAACTTTTAAATCCTTGTTAGATTCATCTCGTTTAAGACATTAGAGTAAAGTACCATCAAGACTACAGTGATAAAGGGTGTCAGTGATAAGAGCATAGTGAGAGGATTGGAAAATAAATTTGTGCTTTTGGTTATAGGATAAGTGAGGTGGTAAGATGTCATCTTTTAGGTAGGGGTAAATCTTTCCATACCAAGGTGAATTGGATCCTACTAAGTGGCAAATGATTTGTATTTTCGGTGTGTCATAGGCAGTTGCAAACGATTGTTCCACCATAAATTCATAGCGAGCCTAGTTTTCTAGGAGTTGTAACAATGATGCGATCGTGGCCATCGCGTTAGCTACTTTGTTATCAAGTCTTGGAATCTGTATGAACTTGATATCCATGAAGTACTTCTTGAAGTCTTCAACCATTTTCTTATATGGCAACAGTTTGTCATCTTTGGTCTGATAATCATCATTGATTTAATTAATGACTAACTATGAGTCACCATAAACTTGTAGTTCTTTGATCCTTCATTCCAATGCTATCTTGAGTCTAGTGATTAAAGTTTCATATTCAGCTATGTTGTTGGTGCATGGAAACATTACCCTATATGACTAAGGAATGGTATTTCCTTGAGGGGTGGCAAAGAGTATGCCTGCCCCTGATCTGTGTTGAGTGAAAGAACCATCAAAGTATAATTACCATGGTTGTTTGGATTCTATAGTGAAGACATCAGCATATGGAAATTCAATGTGCATGGGATGCTCTACTTGTAGTGGTGCTTCAACTAGTTGATCAGCGATAACGTGTCCCTTGATTTTCTTACGATCAACATAATGGATGTCAAACTCACTTAAGATCATAACCCATTTTGCTAGCCTTCTTGTCAATGTAGCTTTGCTTAACAGATACTTGAGTGGATCAATCTTTGCAATGAGATTGATTGTATGAGTTAACATGTAGTGCCAAAAATTTTGTGAGGCAAAGACTACTGCTAGACAAGCCTTCTAGATGAAAGTGTAGTTGATTTCATCACTTGTTAGCGTTTGGTTGATATAATAAATTGCACGTTCATTTCCTGTAGAATCCTCTTGTGCTAATAATGCCCCCAAAGATGTCTTTGTTGCAACAATATATAAGATTAGTGGTTTTTCTAGATTTGGTGGTACTAGAACTGATGAGTTCATTAGGTAGTGCATGATCTATTGAAAGGCCATTTCACACTTGTCATTCCATCTAAAAGGAACATTCTTATGCAACATATGTGTGAAAGGTAGACTCTTCTCTTCCAGTTATGTAATGAACCTTCGTGTAGATTGAAGTCATCCCTGTAATGACCTCAACTAACTGATATTCCTTGGTGGAGGAATCTCCATGATTGCTTGCACCTTGGCAGGATCTACTTCAATTCCTTTTGTTGATACTATGTATCCTAAGAGCTTTCTAGATGTGACCCTGAAAATGCATTTTGTGGGGTTGAGGTGAACTTTGAACTTTTCTAACCTTGCAAAGATTTTGGATAACACCTCAAGATGTCCTTCTCTTTTGTATGATTTGGCCAATATATCATCTACATAATATTCCATGAATGTGTGTATCATGTCATGAAAAATCGTAGTCATAGCTCTTTGGTATGTAGCCCTAGCGTTCTTTAGATTCAAAGGCATGGTGTTCCAACAATAAGTCCCCCATCATGGACATGTGAAATTTTTTTTGTCCTGGTCCTCAGGTGCAATCTTGATTTGGTTGTAACCATAAAAACCATCCATTAGTGAATACATGGCATGGCCAACTGTCAGATCAACTATAGTATCGATGTTTGGAAGTGGGAAGTCATCCTTAGGAGATGCCTTATTAAGATCTCTGAAATTAGTGCAAATTTTGATATGTCTATCCGGTTTGGATACAGGAACAATGTTGGAGATCCATTTTGAATAGTCAACTGATCTTATAAATCCCACATCAAAGAGTTTTCTAAGCTCTTCTTTAACCAATAGTGCAACATGAGGATGCATAATTTTTAGTTTTTGTTTCACAGGCTTAACTCTTGGTTTGATAGACAAGTGATGCATGATAAGTTCAGTATCAAGACCTAGCATGTCTGCATAAGACCAAGAAAATTTGACTTGATTTTCTCTTAGAAATTCTATGAACTTAGGAACTTCTTTATCTGTCATTGATGCAACTAATTTTAGAATCCTTGGTTGTTCTAAAGTGTCAATGTTGACCTCTTTAGTAGGATCAACCAAGATAGGAAATCGCTCATGATAATGTTTGAGGAGAGTGTCAAGTATCCCATCATCTGGTGCCTTAAAAAGGTTTTCACCATCTGATACACTCTTTGTTTTATCTTTTGTTTGATCTAATACTGCCAGATTCTAGTTTTCACCATTGGATCTTTCTTTTTTGATTTTTCATTTTGCAGCTAGGAGACTTGACACTCTCCTGATTAAAGACTTTATGCTGAAAATAACTAGTGGAACAATCATTTTTGTCATATGTAGAAAGGAAGTTCATGATAGATTCATCACTTGGAAACATAGGTATATCAATAGGTTCAGATGAATCCCAGTCAATGAGATCAGGATGGATCAATGGTAGTGGGTCATTAGGTTACGTGAAATCAGCTATGGTTATGGTCATAACAGAGTTATCTGTAGGATTTCAGGTATGAGGCAGATCAATGATGGTATTGTTCTCACGATAGTCTTGTTTGTTTAAATTTGACTCAGTATCACTAGAATCATAGTCACCTTGTAGTTCAGATTCTTGTGGTTGGGTCCCTGAACCTTCACCTTTGATTAGAGTAGGTGTATACTTGTGTATCACATCAACCTTTTTGTCCCTCCAAAACTCATCATTGTAGATGGTGTCCCACTCATATTCACTAGAGTTAGTGTCAGAGTTATTATCCACGAAATTCTGAATTGTTGTCAAACATGCCTCTCTTGTATCAAAACCTTCTTGCAATGTGAGGAAAACATCATGAAACTACTTGGATGTTGTTTCTTTTGAGTTAGTATCATAGCCCAGTCCTATTTTATCTTTTGCAGCAAGGCTTGGAAGGTGAATAGGCTCAACTACTCCTTTTCTCTTTCTGATAGGACCATTGCCATCATAGCCCATCTTTTGCATGATTGAATATCCTTTACCATATTGATTAGTTGGTATTTTGACATTGAGAACTATTTCATCTTCATCTTTATAGAGCCAATTTTGAACTTCTTTATCCTCAGGATCTTGCATTGGGAATTTTTCTTTGATAAATCATCCATTAAACTTTGTACATGGCTCTGTTAGTGGTTGTGTTGATGTTGATGCTACAGATATTTGTTGTTGTGTGATTGAAGGTTGTCCATGTGACTGAGGCGATGTAGGTAGATTAGCAAGACAGAGACAATACTCCCATACTCCATTGTCCTTGAACCATAGTTGCTTGTCAAAGATTTTGGTTAACTGACTGATTTATGTATCAACTTTGGGAGAAGTACTAGCAGGAGCTTCTCAATTGTTAGGAACCAAAGTGTCTTAACTAGCTTTGATGTTGGCACAAGTCTGACTATTCGAATTATCAGCTAGTATTGTGATCTCCTATCCATCATAAGGAAACTTAAGACATTGATGATATGTGGATGGGATAGCTTGCATTTCGTGGATCCAAAGATGACCCAACAAGATGTTGTATGCAAGATCATGGTCTAATACTTGACAGAAATTATTCTTGATGATAGCTCCCACTCTAATCAGCAACATGATTAAACCCTTGGATACTCTTTGCTCATCATTGTAGGCTTTAATAGTAATCTTTCTTCTGGGATCAATGGAGTCCTCAAAAAATCCTAAAGCCTAAACTAACTTCATGGTACATATGTTCAAACTGGCACCTCCATCTATTAGGACGCATCTGACACGAAACTTGTGTATCATGAATTCTAAGTATAATGATGAATTATGGGGATGAGTCATGGAAATGTCATCCTTTTCAGAGAATGAGAGGCATGTGGGTGAGGAAAAGTGTCCCACCATGGCTTGAAATTGGTCCACATCTAGATTAGTGGATACAGTTATTTCAACAAGGGCCTTTTCTAGAATTTCCTTGTGTGCTGGGGAAATCTTAAGGAGTTCTAAGATAGAAATCTAAGTAGAATTTTTTTGAAGTTGATTGATTAAGTCATATTGATGTTGAGGCGAGGGTACAGTGGATTTTGAAGAAGCACCCTTTAAGATAACCATAGCATGTTCCCTTGTTGTTGTGTTGACTTGTCTATATTCCATCTTTTCCTTAACTTTTATAACAAATTGACTCACTCATCTTTAGTGTAGATATGATTGATTATATGACCATTGACATGATTCACACTTTTTCCAGAAGACTCACCGTTTTGATAGTTGGGAAAAGGGTTGCGAAATGCTTGGTGGTCTTCAATTGATTGTTGGTGTCCTATTGTGATGATGACATTTTCAATTAAGTCTTGAATGACATTCTTCAAGGCTTGACAATTATTTGTACGATGGACCTTGCATCGATGATAGTCACAATAGTATGCATCATTCCATGATGGTGGCTTCACACTGGGTTCAAAGTTACGTTGAGGAGGAAAAGCAAGAGCATTTTTAGCCATCAAATCTTTGAATGCAAATTCTAAAGATTGACCCAGTGGAGTAAAAGTTCTTCTTCTAGAGAAGAACGAAGATCATTGTGAATTTTTGTTCAAGGTATTTTCTAAGGTATTGTTGTTGTTTCCATGGTATCCTTGATTGTTGGCATTCCCTTGATTGGGATTAAAATTTTGATTCACATTATTCCTTGGAGGAGGAGGATTGTTTCCTTGATTTGTGATCAAGTTGACATTGTTATAGTTATTGTTGTGAGGAGAATTTGGAGTACTAAGAACAAATGGCTTAGTAGAGACATGATTTGCATCTACAACACCATCATTTACCACATTTTTTTTGAGTTCAAAACTTAGAATTTTCATTGTGGTGATTTGAAGAGCTAGGATTGTCCTTGTCAAATTTTATTATCCCTCTCTGGACCAAGGCACCTTCAATGGTGATGGAATTTTCAATCAATTTCTGAAAAGAGGGAGGACAATAAAGATTAAGACAATAGCTCATTTCTTGATCTAAGTTGTTTATGGAAGTGGTGATCTTTTCCTTTTTAGGAACATGACGTGGGTATCTAGCGAACAATCTTCTCCATCTTTGAAGAAATGTAATGAAAGGTTCACTAGGTTTCTGTTTAGCCTTGCAGAGATCAATCATGGTTATTTGATGTTGGATTTTGTAGGAATATTGTGATATGAACTCATTAATCAATTCCTCAAATGTCTTGACAGGAGGTGTGAGTTTTGATAGCCATTCCATAGATTGGCCTCCAAGACTCCTAGGAAACAAACGCATCAAGTATGTGTCCTCATGAGCAAACTCTAAAGTCATATTTTGGAAGTCTCTGATATGATCGATTGGATTTGATTTCCCATTATAATGATCAAACTTTGGGATTTCACAATGTTTGGGAAATGGGATCATGTTGAGACGTCGGTCAAAAGGATAGGGACAGATGTCATCAAGAGCACATTTCTTTGTTGTGGCCCCCCCTCGTAGATCTTTAATTTTTCCTTGTAGTGCTTTAATTTGTTGAGACAAGGCACTAAGATCAAACAAGGGTGTTTCGTCAGGATTACTCTTTATGTTCTTAGTATCAAAATTATGAGGCAATTTATCTCCTTTGTCAGCTAGATATAGAAAATATTTTTCTTTATTGGCTCCAAAATATTTTCTAAGGCTTTGTGAAATTTTGGATCTTGCTCGGCCTCTCTAAGGTGATGTTCTTCATCTCGTTCATCATCACTATCTCAAAAAATTTTCTCACATCCCTATATTTGTTGAAAGGGAATGGATTTTCTTCTCTTTTATTCATGTTGTCATTAAAAAGGGGATTTTGACTCACACTATAAAGGGGATTACTACTCTCACCTTCTTCTTGAGTTCTTCGAATATGATCTTCTTGTTGAATATCCTCTTTTAGCTTATTGTATTGAGATCTTGTAAAAATAGGCATATGATTTTGAAATGTTCTTCTAGACTTAGATCACAGTTTGATAAGTGCAAAAATTATAATGTCTTGATCTAATAAGATGAAAATCTTATGATATGATCAAAGATGTTCCTAACTCTTGATTGTGGCTTGCAATGATGAAGAATATCAGAATCCTGTTGGGGAAGTTGAATCAACAATCAAAAAAATTCCTGAAAGGTGCACTTTTAAGATTGGATCCTTGTTTTTGAAGAATGATAAGTATATCAAATAGCCTAATTAAAATCATTGAAGGATTTGACTGGGATGTGTTGGATATTCAATAGAAGGTTGTGGTAGATAATCAAAGTGGAGAGGTTGATTTTGATTGTGTCCTTGTGATAGAGCTCTTCTCTAGAAATAGGCTCGTGAATATAAAAGCTCTATAGTGTACTCGTCAGTAAATCCCCTAGCAAAATCTTGGTACCTATGGAGAAACTCACGGTAATGGAGCAAGACGTTTCAACTTTTATACAAAAACTTTCTACATTGCAAGGTTTTCTTGTAACCTAAAGGTTTCTTAGGTTTCTTGATCCTATTGGAAATCAGCTTCCTAACAAATTTGGTTGATTTCCACTCTCTAAGCATGAGAGAAATGTCAAAATTCTACTGGACCAAGGATGTTACAAACTCAGATCTGTCAAAAGTAACAATTCTAGAAAAAGTGATAGATGCGCTACTTTGTACCCTAGATGCACTGCAGAAATAGGCATATGCACTAGAGAAATAGTCAAATGTGTGACAACAGACCTCGAATGCACTACAATATGTTTCAAATTCACTACAAAAAAATGTTTTGACAATGACCAAAAACTATTTACAAAATATCCAGCCTATACGCTAAAACACTTAATGCCTGAAAACAGGCTCTTAATGTGCTAAACCAACCAATGAATGTGCTAGAACATACCTCATATGCGCCAAGATATGTACCCTAAATGAGCTAAAACAATTTTTTTCAAAACAGTTTTCTGAATAGTCTTGAGTAGTTTCAACTAAAATTTTGCATGTTCATTTTGGATGATCTTTTATCTGAATTAATGTGATTAAAGACATAGCAAACATTTTGAAAATAGTTGTTCTTAAGCCCTATGCTAAACATCAAGTGTATGTTCAATAATATTTTTCAAAAATTATTTTCATAGGTTTTGCACATAATAGACAATTCAGGTAGACTCACTCTTAGTACTCAAGTAGGTCATCCTAATAACCATAGCCCACATCTTAGAATTGCGTTGACTCACATAGCCATGTCACCTCCAAAGGGGCGCCCATGTTTTTTTATTTTCCAGGCGCGCACTCAGAGTGATGGAAGTGGATACCGGATCCCTCAAGAAAATGATCCTTGGTAGTTATATGGTGAGTGTCTTGGGGGTAGATTCTTCCCTCCCCTTACACTGTGATTATTAGGATGTTCAGAAATTGACACGATTGGCTACTACACTAGGTTCTTAGTAAGGGTTTTCGTTCGGTACAAAAATAATAAACTCCCTCAGGAGACCTCCCAACCTTTATAACAAAGGCTTTGGGGATGGTTATTTTTCACACTACCAACAAAAGTGGGTTTCCCCATATTTGCTTTAAATTTTATAGTGGGGTGGAATAGCCTGGCTTTGGTTTGAACCCACTTGGGTTGTTCCTCTTGGGTGAGTAATTTTTCCCACAAGAGCAAGCCTCTAAAGGATGTAATAAAGCATTAAAATTATAGAAATATAAAAGGAAAGTCTAGTATTTTGGTCACCCAGTTAAGGGGAGATCATAGACCTATTGCCACAGACAAAGCAAACAATGTTCTTTTTAGAGCCCAAATGACAATGATTTAATCTTTGTGAAGATGTTGCTTCACAACAAGCATGGGATTCATTTTAACTACAAAATCAATGTGTGGTGATTACACTAGGATTGCTTCCTTGTAAATTCCATGTTTATCCTAGGATTGGTTCATTTTAAATTGATGTGTCTACCCTAGGGTTGCTTCATTTTAACCAGAAAAAGCTCTATCTGCGGAAGGCGTCAGACTCTGAAATTTGTTTAGTTACAACCTATAAGCACTAAAAGATCATGCATATGTGCTAAAAAAATAGTTAATGCGCTAAAACAGATAGTAAATGCACTAAAATAGACAGTAAATGTGCTAAGAGGAATCCTAAATGCGCTAATCTAGAAATACAACTTTTTTCTTTACAAAATTTTAATGCAGTGATCTAATGTATGCACTATTTTGTTCCCTATATGCGCCACTATGTTCCATAGATGCGTTGAAATAGTTCCCAGATGCACCAAAAGACCTGAAAAATCACTGAAAGAAGAACTGGATGCGCTACAGAAACCCACGGATGCGCTAAAATGCGGAATTTGAAAAATTGAACTCTAGAATGCGAAATCCTGTCAAAAAGCCTACAAGTAGATGTCAAAAATGGGGCAAAGGCCCCATGGGGGGTGCCAGAAAGTGTGTGATCAATTTTAAGTGTGCAATAAATAATAAATGTAGATTAAAAATAAATCAAACACACTAATAAGACATTAAATCAAAAACAAAAAATGGAATAAGAGAAATGAAAACTAGATTTTTTGCTCTTGCTGTCATCCTATTGTCCTCTATCTCCAGTGTTTTTGTCTATTCTATCTTGCTCTTAGATCATGTGCTAGGTTCAACAAATGGTCTTCCTAGAGAACGAGATCAAAGATGAATGCATGCTATACTGAGACCTAATTAACATGTTGAAACTAAACATGATTGCTAGAATGTAAGATTATGAAATTATGAATGCTAAAGTTGATAATGACAATGCTAAAATGTTAATCGTCTGAATGCAATTACTTGCTAATGTATGTGTGTATATGCGTGTAACCAATGCTTGGATTCACAGAGGTATTTATAGAGTTTTCAGAAGATTCTGATTGGTTGATGTGATCAACGGTTGAAATCAAGCTTGTCAAGATGAACGATGAGAGATCTTGGAAGTCGAGAAAAAGATGGAAGTTTGAGAGAATAATGGAAAATGTTTCCTTCCCACAAAATCTCACTCAAAAATAGAGGCAACTTGCCATTTTTCATCTTTAGTTATGATTTTTTTTTTAGTTGAAGATAAATCCCATAATTAAATAAATAAATTTATTTAATTACATGAGATAATGAATTTAGAAGTTTCCATAATTAAATATTTAATATTTAATTATGTGTGAGAGATGAAAATAAATGGTAATTAAATATTTAAAATATTTTAATTATGCATGAAGTGTAAAAAGGTGTTAAATTAAATATTCGTAATATTTAATTTAACTGTGAGATGGAGAAAGTGTTTGGAGGAATATTATATTATTTGAATTCAAAAATTCAAATTTAGAATAACATGATAATTAATATAAATAAATTATAAAATTTATCTAATTTAATTAAGAGGAAGATGGAAGATGGTAATAATTAAATAAAGTTATTTATTTAATTAAGGTAGAAGAACTATAAAAGTGAACAATGTAAATAAATAATTAAATTTATTTATATGTAGATAACTTTAGAAGATTGATTAAATAATTCATATTTAATTAATTAACAAGCTTGATTAACCATGGCCATTTTTAGATGTATACATATACAATCCTCAACATTATTTTGTGTAAATATTTGGTTGAAGGAGTACCAATAATTAAGTATTAGACTAGCACATCATAAGAATAATTATTAGACCAACAATATTTATGTCATGGGAACAGTTGATTTAAGAAGTAATTAATGGTTCTATATTTAATCCTTTAATTTTTTGAATTATTTGAAAGAGATGGACTCACCCTTGATAGCTAGGCTCATTATAACCAATATTACAACAATATGAACCTGTCATTTGGACAAAATTGAAACTATGAATGCTAGTACCATATACCATTTGTGACATCATTAAACTTTTCAAAAGTTATTAAGGCTTATTGTAGTGTCCCTCGGTCGGTGTAATCTTTATGTTGTTACCCATTCATTTGTGACGTCAAGTTTCAATGGTATGTGGATTAAATTAGTTTGTTTGATTTGTGTTTTGATAAATAAATATATTATTGTGTAAATGGAATGTTGTAGTGGTTTGCATAACCTTTCGGATTTCTTTGACAACCTGACATAATGGCGAAGTCAACACTGTTGAATTTATTCAGCCATATACTGTAGTTTATATATATCGCATTTATGGGAGATTTTCTTTTGACGCATAAATCTTTGGCGTCGATACCTACTATTGCCTTGATTTATTCCCACACTCTTAGCTATTTGTAGAAGACTCTAATATATATAGGTTGTTAACAGGAACTCCGCATGTCAAACGGTTGGTTATAATTCATAATATCTAATGTAGTTACCTCTATATTTATCTTTGACATCGATATTCTTCAGATATCGATTGGTATTATCATCAATTTTGTAACTGCTTTACTGGGACACCTCATGTAGTTTGTGGACAGGCAGTTCTATCATGCACAATTAATGATCAAACCGTTTATGCAATACGGGGAGTTACTTTTTGTGCATGGAATCTTTAGTGGAAGGAGATTTTTCAGGCAAGAAAGGAGGATGGTTGCATTCGATGGAAGAAAGGGAGTGGTTGCATGCGGAAGATTTGGGGGAAAAGTGGTTACACTGATTTAAAAAAAAAGAATAGGCAGAGGAGAGAGGACTCTATCTTAAACCTATTTTGTCGGCACTGAGGGAAAAGGGTCTTTGCATCGACATTTTTGGAGAGAGGATGCTGGCTAAGGATACATAATTTGGCTTCCCACCTGAGATTACAATTTTGGGAGAGACGTGCTATCAACAGATCATGTGCCTTGTCCTTGCTTACGCATTCTTCTCATACTCTGGCAGCACACATTCCCTTGGGCTAGGGACGTCACTGACTATGGTCGCTACCCCAGACTATTCTTTTCTGGTATTGACCTTTCACTTTTCCCATAGGCGACGCTTCTCCAACTCTCCCTCGCTGGTAAGGATCTTTCGCTTTTCCAATTTGGTGAACTACAGTCTAAAAACAAGGCTTCTCTGATGGTTTAAGAATATGTTTATTAAAATGAAAATTATTGCCCTGATTCTAGTAAGGAGCACATTTAGGATTTAACATTTCAACATTCTTTACCCTACGCAATTAAGTGTATATCAGCATAATTGATATATAATGTTTTTTTTTACACGCTATGATGAAAGTCCATAACCGTTTTCCAAAGCTCCCTTTTTGGCGCAGGCAGTTAGGATGCTGGCTTAAGTTGGGAAATCAGGCTTTACAACTGCCCATTGCTTATGCTTGGGAGCTTCTAAAACCTTAAAAAAAAAAAAAGTCCATTTTTGTGCTCATCCTGCAACCTTTGCTTTCCATGAGATTACATTTCTTTGAGGCGATTGCTATTCATAGTTATAGTTTGTACCTTATTAATAGAAATTTCAATTTGGGGTCATGCACCTTGTCTCCAGATTTCGTGCTCTCCCTTCCTGACCTCCTGGCTATCGATATTTGTGATTTATAATGCCTTCTATTGGGAACATTCGCATCAACACCAATCCTAGTGTTCTCGTTATTTTCAATTGTGCATATCGTGCTTAACTTGATGCTTCAATGTTCTATTTTTCCTTGTTCAACGCCATGCAACTTCCAGATCTTTTGCATTGGTCTCTTGAGTTTTACCGACTGCAAGTCTCCATTTGCTAACTATAGTTTGAAGGTCGTAAACCTGCATGTGTTTATGAGCTATCTCAAGTTTGAAACTTAAGATGAGAGCATCTTGGTAGGCGTTAGTTGTGATAGATATGCTTTTTTTTTTTTTTTTACCAGTTCATGGTATTCTTTACATCTGTATTAGCACTTAATTCAAGATTTTCATACTGTCGTTCTCTTCCAATTTGGTTGAATCAATATGTAAGTTGGAGTTTCTTTTGAGTCAGCAGTGTAGCTCTCTCCCCCTTTTCAGACTCCTTGCTACAAATCGCTTGTGGATTGAATCACATGAGTCGCGTGGTTGATGTACTTTGAATCCTTGGATCTAAAGGAAGTTTCCTTAACATAAAATGGGCTAGAGAAGGTCAATGTGTAATACCCCCTCTGCTGACAATCTAACACAACAGCTACACTTGAACATAGAAGGAGTAGACGTTTAAATAACCTCTCTGATTTCATTGCAATCTGTCACAGCGGCAGTACTTGTCTATGGTAGAGTGTATTGAACTAAATAACTTCCTTCCACATTGAAATCTCTCACAGATGCTATGCTAGAACAATGAAGTCTATAGAGGTATAAATAGTGTTCCTGTTTTGTTGACAACCTAACATATCTGCTGTATTTGAAAATAAAATGCTATATAGATTTAAATAATCTCCCTGAAAACATTTGCAACTTGGCTCAACAGCAACACTTGAACGTAGAAGACTGTAGAGGTGAGTACAGACTTATAGATTTCGTTGACAATCTGTCACATACTGCAGTATTCAAAAAAAAAAAAATAGAATGATGTAGAGGTTTTAAATAATCTCTCTGTTCTCAATTTAACCAGACTCTGCCGCAACACTTGAACACAAAAAAAAGAAATTTAAATGTTTAAATAACTTGCTTGATTCTGCTGATAGTCTATCGCAGTTGTAGCACTTGATAATAATATTGAGAATGTAAGTAGAAGGTGATACTTCCAAATTCCAATATTCACTTTCTGATATACTTGGCAACTTGTCACAGTTATAACAATTAGCATTGAGGCATTGTATAAAATTAAATAGCCTCCTTGAAACTATAGGCAACCTATCACAGCTGCAATTTCTAGACCTGCAAAAAGTGTAGTGAATTAAATAGCCTTTCTGTTCCCTTGTTAATATATGGACTTATTAATATTTGATTAATTAGAAAATTTGATAAGTGAAATTGAAATGTAGAATAGTCGATAAGCTAAGAATATAGATAATTTGGATAGTTTACTATCATCTATTGAGAATCCTATATGGGAATAGTTATATTATAGTTGAAGTTTTTAATGTTAGCGTAGTGAAATGGTTGTCTCGTTGATATTGTTGTATATAGTCTTTTATTTTGACTAAGTGGTTAAGTTATGTGAGATTAGTGAATGAGTAAAGAACTATGGAAAATGTGAAAATAGTGAGAGTTAGTTGATCTTATTATTGATTATATGTGTGACTTAGATGGGTAAGTTGAAAAACTATTTAGTTCTAGGTTAGCTATTGGATTAAATGGTTGCTTGGTTACTTGTTCCAAACTTAATGTTTGATTTCATGGGTTTATTGCGTGTTGAATTGCTTTCTGTATGGAAATTTCTAGAGAGTTGTATTTGAGTAAGTAAGTCATTCTTTCATGTGGTTGATTGTATTGTTTGATGATTCTTATTGATCTTATCACTGTGCTTATTGGCATTGAGTTTTCTTCTTTTGAGTTGATTTCAGTGTTGAGTTTAGAGTTGGTTGTTTCTACGATTGTTGACACTGATGTTTAGTTTTGAGATAGTTATGGTTGGTTTCGATTTTGAAAACAAGTTTTGTTGCCACCTAGTTGGGAAAATCTTATTTAAGTGATTTATCAGTTTTCCAGAGGAAGGGAAAGAAGGGTGTTACTTTACTATTGACCTTCATTTTTTTTTTTGATTCTTTGTGAACTATTGATCGTATGATCTATTTAATGATTGGGTTTAGTCTTGCACTTGAAAATAGTTTCATTATGAAGATTTTGTGTAGAATGGTGTATGTGTTGCTTAATGCAAGTTATCATGTGGCTTTATATGTTGTGCAAGGGGCTTACCCTGATAGTGTCCTTTTGAGTTTTGTTGTTTTATAAGGGGAGTGGCTTTCAATGGGGGCCGAGACCCGGAAGTGGTCTCAGGTTAACTCATTGGAAGTTTATTAATCAAGTGAAAACATTAATATTAAATTAGGGGTTTTTGGATAGAATCACACATTAACAAGATATAAGTGAATGCCTCACTCATGACTCAAGTGCTTGTATGGGCTTGAGATGAGTTGAGAAGGCCTGGAATGGCGAAATCATTGTCTTGTCCCTATGAAAGATAATTGATGCCGCATTGGATTGTATGTGGGGCCGAGTTTCGTAAGAGGTCACCAGGGTAACCCAAGTTGGGGGCCGGGGCCTAGGAAGATTCGCCAGGGTAACCCATGCAACATTGCGATGACACTCTTCCTTTAACAACTATGTATGCTTGTTTCCCTCTATGTTATTTTTGGGCCTCTGGAAGCACATGTTGGCGTTTGTATTTCGATGCTTTATTGGTTAAACCTTATGTTGAGCACATCTTGTGTTGATTATATTCTGTGCTGAGATTACCTTATGTTATTGTGAATCTTGTTGTGAAGTCTTGTACCCTTGTTCTGTATGATGGTTATTGTTGGGGATCCTTCTTGTCATCTCTTAGCACGGGGGGTGGGCCTTCGGGTCCACGTGGTTGGGTGGAACGTGCTATGCACCCCATTGGGTCCCCAGTCGTCGATCGAGAAGTGCGAAATTGTACCTTGCAGAGTCTCATGAGTTGTACCAGAGTTGGATCCAGTATTGCAGCTTTGTACTTCTTTATTTCAAATGTAATATTCCAATTTATTGTATCTTCCCTATTTATGTTGGGAAACGACATTGTAATATTGTAACCCTTGATTAATATGTTAACCATGTTCATGTTATCTTATTATTACTGGTGTATAATAACCTTTCATGTGATGTAAAATGTTGTTGTGAAAAGTAATGCAGTCTTGTAAACCCAAAGGATTTGTTATTGTGGTTCTCGTTTAGTATCATGTTATGTGAAATATGATTATTATGATGTATGTTAATACTTAAAAAAAAAAATTGGTGCCATAAATACTAAATGTACATGTATCCTTTGGGTTTGCTTGGCGGGGCATTACAGATGGTATCAGAGCATAGGTTCATACACTGGGGCACTATGAGCCCATTGTGTTGACCTAGTTACTTGTACTCGTAAGGGTGTGTCAGTTTGTTTGTGTAGTCTGGTCTAGGTTGCCTTAGTCTGTCTCTGGGTGATGTAGGTTCTATGGTGCAAAAATCTGGTGGAAAGGATAGGATCCTCGGTGTAGTGCGCAATGCACCGATATCCTTCCTACTGGGAATGCATTTTGGAACTTGTGTTACCCTTAAGTTGCTTTGTGGTGTCTTTGGTGTGAAGTGAATTTGAGTGTGTATGCGGTGTATGTGTGTGTTTTGAAGTGATAATTATGTTTCTATTTCTAAAAAGGCCATAAATTATGATCTTGTGACACATGTATTGTGAAATTTAGCATTGAGTAATGAATAGAATGTAATACATGATGTTTAAATGATGAAGTTTAACCAGAAATGTGTATCTTGGCAATGAATTAGCATGATTAATTGGTGCTAATGTGTTATGTTTCCATCTTAGTTTATGATTTTTAGGTAGTCGGCTTCGAATCTTGATGATGAAGGTAATTAATTGGTTATGTTTAATATGTGGATTTAATACTATCGTAGCATCTGATTAGTAATTGTTATTGATGATTGTTTATGATGTATCACTAAATTGTAGAGTGTTAGAAGGACGATGTCGTATCACTCATTCATGAGAGGCATACGACACGCCAATTCCCTCTACACTAGGTTGATTTGATATATATATATATGGTGTACACAACGTTTACTTTTATTCAGGTTGCAGGTAGTAAGCCTCGATTCCACCTGCTCTGGCAGGACTGGGCGAGCCTCATGAAACCCAATGGGAATAATGTGGAAAAAGAGAGTTGACAAGAAGGTTTCCCAACTTTTCCATCATCCTTGACGAGAATATTTTTTCCCCTCTGTGTAACCAAGTTGGTATGTTTTTAATGTTTCGTCAATTGTCTTGGTTGTTTTTTTCGCTTTTTGGATTGTGTTGTAGTGTTGATATCGTGATTATATTGTTTAAATTGTGATGACATGCCGTTGGTCATTTTCATATTTGGTTACTTGAATTTTGATGACTTTTATAATTGTGAATGCTTTGTTTAACCTGCGACTTCCAGGAGTAAGTCGAGCCCTTGGGGGGGAGAATGTAGTGTCCCTCGGTCGGTGTAATCTTTATGTTGTTACCCATTCATTTGTGACGTCAAGTTTCAATGGTATGTGGATTAAATTAGTTTGTTTGATTTGTGTTTTGATAAATAAATATATTATTGTGTAAATGGAATGTTGTAGTGGTTTGCATAACCTTTCGGATTTCTTTGACAACCTGACATAATGGCGAAGTCAACATTGTTGAATTTATTCAGCCATATACTGTAGTTTATATATATCGCATTTATGGGAGATTTTCTTTTGACGCATAAATCTTTGGCGTCGATACCTACTATTGCCTTGATTTATTCCCACACTCTTAGCTATTTGTAGAAGACTCTAATATATATAGGTTGTTAACAGGAACTCCGCATGTCAAACGGTTGGTTATAATTCATAATATCTAATGTAGTTACCTCTATATTTATCTTTGACATCGATATTCTTCAGATGTCGATTGGTATTATCATCAATTTTGTAACTGCTTTACTGGGACACCTCATGTAGTTTGTGGACAGGCAGTTCTATCATGCACAATTAATGATCAAACCGTTTATGCAATACGGGGAGTTACTTTTTGTGCATGGAATCTTTAGTGGAAGGATATTTTTCAGGCAAGAAAGGAGGATGGTTGCATTTGATGGAAGAAAGGGAGTGGTTGCATGCGGAAGATTTGGGGGAAAAGTGGTTACACTGATTTAAAAAAAAAGAATAGGCAGAGGAGAGAGGACTCTATCTTAAACCTATTTTGTCGGCACTGAGGGAAAAGGGTCTTTGCATCGACATTTTTGGAGAGAGGATGCTAGCTAAGGATACATAATTTGGCTTCCCACCTGAGATTACAATTTTGGGAGAGATGTGCTATCAACAGATCATGTGCCTTGTCCTTGCTTACGCATTTTGCTCATACTCTGGCAACACACATTCCCTTGGGCTAGGGACGTCACTGACTATGGTCGCTACCCCAGACTATTCTTTTCTAGTATTGACCTTTCACTTTTCCCATAGGCGACGCTTCTCCAACTCTCCCTCGCTGGTAAGGATCTTTCGCTTTTCCAATTTGGCGAACTACAGTCTAAAAACAAGGCTTCTCTGATGGTTTAAGAATATGTTTATTAAAATGAAAATTATTGCCCTGATTCTAGTAAGGAGCACATTTAGGATTTAACATTTCAACATTCTTTACCCTACGCAGTTAAGTGTATATCAGCATAATTGATATATAATGTTTTTTTTTACACACTATGATGAAAGTCCATAACCATTTTTCCAAAGCTCCCTTTCTGGCGCAGGCAGTTAGGATGCTGGCTTAAGTTGGGAAATCAGGCTTTACACCTGCCCATTGCTTATGCTTGGGAGCTTCTAAAGCCTTTAAAAAAAAAAAAGTCCATTTTTGTGCTAATCCTGCAACCTTTGCTTTCCATGAGATTACATTTCTTTGAGGCGATTGCTATTCATAGTTATAGTTTGTACCTTATTAATAGAAATTTCAATTTGGGGTCATGCACCTTGTCTCCAGATTTCGTGCTCTCCCTTCCTGACCTCCTGGCTGTCGATATTTGTGATTTATAATGCCTTCTATTGGGAACATTCGCATCAACACCAATCCTAGTGTTCTTGTTATTTTCAATTGTGCATATCGTGCTTAACTCGATGCTTCAATGTTCTATTTTTCCTTGTTCAACGCCATGCAACTTCCAGATCTTTTGCATTAGTCTCTTGAGTTTTACCGCCTGCAAGTCTCCATTTGCTAACTATAGTTTGAAGGTCGTAAACCTGCATGTGTTTATGAGCTATCTCAAGTTTGAAACTTAAGATGAGAGGATCTTGGTAGGCGTTAGTTGTGATAGATATGCTTGTTTTTTTTTTTTTACCAGTTCATGGTATTCTTTACTTCTGTATTAGCGCTTAATTCAAGATTTTCATACTATCATTCTCTTCCAATTTGGTTGAATCAGTATGTAAGTTGGAGTTTCTTTTGAGTCAGCAGTGTAGCTCTCTCCCCCTTTTCAGACTCCTTGCTACAAATCGCTTGTGGATTGAATCACATGAGTCACGTGGTTGATGTACTTTGAATCCTTGGATCTAAAGGAAGTTTCCTTAACATAAAATGGGCTAGAGAAGGTCAATGTGTAATACCCCCTCTGCTGACAATCTAACACAACAGCTACACTTGAACATAGAAGGAGTAGAAGTTTAAATAACCTCTCTGATTTCATTGCAATCTGTCACAGCGGCAGTACTTGTCTATGGTAGAGTGTATTGAACTAAATAACTTCCTTCCACATTCAAATCTCTCACAGATGCTATGCTAGAACAATGAAGTCTATAAAGGTATAAATAGTGTTCCTGTTTTGTTGACAACCTAACATATCTGCTGTATTTGAAAATAAAATGCTATATAGATTTAAATAATCTCCCTAAAAAAATTTGCAACCTGGATCAACAGCAACACTTGAACGTAGAAGACTGTAGAGGTGAGTACAGCCTTATAGATTTCGTTGACAATCTGTCACATACTGCAGTATTCAAAAAAAAAAAAAATAGAATGATGTAGAGGTTTTAAATAATCTCTCTGTTCTCAATTTAACCAGACTCTGCCGCAACACTTGAACACAAAAAAAAGAAATTTAAATGTTTAAATAACTTGCTTGATTCTGCTGATAGTCTATCACAGTTGCAGCACTTGATAATAATATTGAGAATGTAAGTAGAAGGTGATACATCCAAATTCCAATATTCACTTTCTGATATACTTGGCAACCTGTCACAGTTATAACAATTAGCATTGAGGCATTGTATAAAATTAAATAGCCTCCTTGAAACTATAGGCATCCTATCACGGCTGCAATTTTTAGACCTGCAAAAAGTGTAGTGAATTAAATAGCCTTTATGTTCCCTTGTTAATATATGGACTTATTAATATTTGATTAATTAGAAAATTTGATATGTGAAATCGAAATGTAGAATAGTCGATAAGCTAAGAATATAGATAATTTGGATAGTTTACTATCATCTATTGAGAATCCTATATGGGAATAGTTATATTATAGTTGAAGTTTTTAATGTTAGCGTAGTGAAATGGTTGTCTCGTTGATATTGTTGTATATAGTCTTTTATTTTGACTAAGTGGTTAAGTTATGTGAGATTAGTGAATGAGTAAAGAACTATGGAAAATGTGAAAATAGTGTGAGTTAGTTGATCTTATTATTGATTATATGTGTGACTTAGATGGGTAAGTTGAAAAACTATTTAGTTCTAGGTTAGCTATTGGATTAAACGGTTGATTGGTTACTTATTCCGAACTTAATGTTTGATTTCATGGGTTTATTGCGTGTTGAATTGCTTTCTGTATGGAAATTTCTATAGAGTTGTATTTGAGTAAGTAAGTCATTCTTTCATGTGGTTGATTGTATTGTTTGATGATTCTTATTGATCTTATCACTGTGCTTATTGGCATTGAGTTTTCTTCTTTTGAGTTGATTTCAGTGTTGAGTTTAGAGTTGGTTGTTTCTACGATTGTTGACACTGATGTTTAGTTTTGAGATAGTTATGGTTGGTTTCGATTTTGAAAACAAGTTTTGTTGCCACCTAGTTGGGAAACTCTTATTTAAGTGATTTATCAGTTTTCCAGAGGAAGGGAAAGAAGGGTGTTACTTTACTATTGACCTTCATTTTTTTTTTTTTGATTCTTTGTGAACTATTGATCGTATGATCTATTTAATGATTGGGTTTAGTCTTGCACTTGAAAATAGTTTCATTATGAAGATTTTGTGTAGAATGGTGTATGTGTTGCTTAATGCAAATTATCATGTGGCTTTATATGTTGTGCAAGGGGCTTACCCTGATAGTGTCCTTTTGAGTTTTGTTGTTTTATAAGGGGAGTGGCTTTCAATGGGGGCCGAGACCTGGAAGTGGTCTCAGGGTAACTCATTGGAAGTTTATTAATCAAGTGAAAACATTAATATTAAATTAGGGGTTTTTGGATAGAATCACACATTAACAAGATATAAGTGAATGCCTCACTCATGACTCAAGTGCTTGTATGGGCTTGAGATGAGTTGAGAAGGCCTGGAATGGCGAAATCATTGTCTTGTCCCTATGAAAGATAATTGATGCCGCATTGGATTGTATGTGGGGTCGGGTTTCGTAAGAGGTCACCAGGGTAACCCAAGTTGGGGGCCGGGGCCTAGGAAGATTCGCCAGGGTAACCCATGCAACATTGCGATGACACTCTTCCTTTAACAACTATGTATGCTTGTTTCCCTCTATGTTATTTTTGGGCCTCTGGAAGCACATGTTGGCGTTTGTATTTCGATGCTTTATTGGTTAAACCTTATGTTGAGCACATCTTGTGTTGATTATATTTTGTGCTGAGATTACCTTATGTTATTGTGAATCTTGTTGTGAAGTCTTGTACCCTTGTTCTGTATGATGGTTATTGTTGGGGATCCTTCTTGTCATCTCTTAGCACAGGGGGTGGGCCTTCGGGTCCACGTGGTTGGGTGGAACGTGCTATGCACCCCATTGGGTCCCCAGTCGTCGATCGAGAAGTGCGAAATTGTACCTTGCAGAGTCTCATGAGTTGTACCAGAGTTGGATCCAGTATTGCAGCTTTGTACTTCTTTATTTCAAATGTAATATTCCAATTTATTGTATCTTCCCTATTTATGTTGGGAAACGACATTGTAATATTGTAACCCTTGATCAATATGTTAACCATGTTCATGTTATCTTATTATTACTGGTGTATAATAACCTTTCATGTGATGTAAAATGTTGTTGTGAAAAGTAATGCAGTCTTGTAAACCCGAAGGATTTGTTATTGTGGTTCTCGTTTAGTATCATGTTATGTGAAATATGATTATTATGATGTATGTTAATACTTAAAAAAAAAAATTGGTGCCATAAATACTAAATGTACATGTATCCTTTGGGTTTGCTTGGCGGGGCATTACACTTATCACAAAAACAAGCTATATTATTTTAGCTAATAGTATAATAGTTTGAAGTTGTCAAATTGACAACATTCATATATCATACGATGTTGTTTAGATTGTAAAATTGAATCCATGATGTAGCCTCACTTTGGTTGTACCTTTCCCTCTCATGATGTGGGACACATAAAACATTGAGCTAATAACATCAACTAATGGTAAAACCTCTTTCTTTGCTATCCTAATAATCCAAAAAGAATTTTTTGGGTTATTATTTTGAAAGAGCATTAAATGGCACCATTTAAAACTCTAGTCATTTTTGAAATTTAAGTGAACATCATAAAATCTTAAAATGTTAAGAGTAATCTTTCATCAGTTAACAATTAATTAATCTTTAATTGATTATTAGGATAATTTAACTTTATACATTTAAGATAAACTTAGGAGTGTTTTTCTTATTTTATTAGTTTGAGTTATTATTAGATCATTTTATCTTGAATCACATGTGATGTCAACACTTGTCATGATCTAATCCCTTTCTCATTTAGGATTTTCTCTTATAAAAACTCTCCTACATTGCATTATGTCTCTTCATAAGTTTAGTGAAAGCTCTTGGCATCTCTTGAAAGTTTTTCTTGTTGAGGAAATGGTAAATCATTGTTAGAAACTCTCATCCATGGAAGGTGTTCTCGCTTACTATTTGATCTTCCTTGTATGTGTTTCCACAACTTCAACATGGTATTAGAGTGTAGATTCAACAAATCCATTCTCAAATTTTTAAGGTTTTCTTCAACTAGGATTATAGAGGCATCAAATCTAAAATCTTCATTTTTTTATACATTTTGGACTTGGATGTTTTTTGTTGTGCACTAGAGTGAAATGGAGCTTACCATTGTATTCAAGAGGTTGGAAAAATAAATTTTGAGTATAAATTTGCTTATATTCAACATCCAGAGCTTCTAAGGAAACAAAATTGGTATAGGAGTTGTACAACCCCTATATGACCATAGGTATAGATATTTAAAAAATAAAAATTAAAACATATTTATTTTGGGTTTTTTAAGAAAATCCAAAAATAAAATAAAAATAAAACATGTATTTTAAAGGTATGAGGTAACCTATTGTGATGACTTGCAAGCCTCAATTGCATGGCAAGGCCCCATAATCCTTGCATGGCTTCCTTAGCTATAACATCCCATCGTTTGGTGATTTGAGCATGTTGATGACCATCTTCTAACACCCAATGAGTTTTTCTTAGTCATTGGTAGCCAAAAAAATTCCCAATGTCATTTCTTTGAAAAAATCCCTTGGTAGGTTCAACCAACATGTTTGTAGAATATTCTATAATATTTCGACTAGAGTTCGATTTTAGACATTAGGCTTTTTTTTGTGTTGAATCTTTTTTCAAATATATCGTACAAAGTGAATATTCTAACAAATCTAGATTTTATGACCATCAATTTTATTTTGTCAAAAATGGGAATATTTTGTCGACATCAGTAGTATGGACATCAATAGGGCCCCTCCTAGCTCTCATTTGACTTAAGAGAGTAGATTTTCTATTGGTCGTAGCTTGGGCATAAAATATTAAAATTAGGAAAAAAAGACATTATTGGAAAGTTTGTTCTAAGAACTATCCAGTGGTGCAATATTTTTTCTCAGATTATGCTACTAGCACATTCTACAACCTATCAAAGTTAGATGTGCTATTTTCACTTGTAAGCTCACAACTTTTGACCATATTCTCCATTTTTTTATATTCTTACAACATTGGAAAGGTCTTTGAGGGGTCTTCATATCTATTTATGCACTTTCTCCATATTTTTCTCCAAGTACATTTAATTCATTTTTTTGTATTTTCACATTCTAGTGAATTACTTGGACATTTTGGCTCTTGGAGACTTTATGTTTGCATGGGATGACTTTTTTTGGCTTTTCTACATGTATTTCTAGAATTTTTCCTACTTGAGTATTATAGACGTGTTTTTAAGAACTTTCTCTTTTTAAGATGCACTAAGATAAAGTGACACTATTGTACATTCCTTTTGTGGATTTCACACATCTTGTTGTGTCTTTTGTACTCACACTATGTTATAAAGTACCATGGGAGGGTTGTGTAGTGCCTTAGTTTTACCATCAAACATTTTTAAAGTGTCTCTTCCTCGACAACATTGAATCCTAGTGATTCTTGCCTCATGTGTGTGCTCCTTGTTTAAACACCCTTTTTCAATTGCAAGTACTTTTATATGCATGTTCAAATGTTCTTGGTTCTAATTCATGTACTTCTTGATGGCACATAATTTTAGTCAACCTATCATTGCTCTCCCTTGTTTGTATTATGGTGGGTTTCTATTGTTGATGCTAATGATTCCTTCATTTCATTTTGGAGTGATCTATGTATCTAATTTTTATTCCTATGTACTAGGTAGATGCAACAATTTGTTACCCATGCATTTTGGTGAGATTAAATATTTACCATATAGAAACTCTTGCATTCCTATTTTTGGAGGCGACTCTCCATTTTCACTTGATCAATTCTCTTCAAACTATTGATACATATATTTTTTAGTTGCATCTTGCATGGTTGAGTAATGTCATTTTGGGTTCACTCATACAAATTCAAGTGTTATTTGTATCTTTGATGATCAGATTTTTTTCTTTGTTTACCATCTAATCATTGTTCAAGTAGTGTCGTTTGTGGAGCTCATGCAAATTCTTGTCTTCTTAAAAGTAACCATCATTTGTTTCAAAGGATATTCTTCATTTTAGTACTATAGCAATCATCATTTGGTAGTTCTCTACAACTTCTTCATGCTTCAACCATGTTCTTCATGTTCTTATTCTTTCTGGGATATTATTTTTAGAGGATTCTTAGTTCTTCATTCATCTTTCTCTTTTAGAGAGGACTTTTCCCAAGCGCTTTTCTCCTTTTTTCTAGTTATGAAAGAATAGATTGTTTGTACAAGGGTACCTCATTAGGCCTTGTTTGTTGCAATCCATTAATGCATTCTTTTCTTTTATGCATTCATGTTTTATAGTTTTCAGCTACTCCCTAAGTTACACTTAAGGGGGTGTTAGAGTAATTATTAATTATTTAATAATCAATTAATCTTTAATTGATTATTAAGATAATTTCACTTTATCTCCAAGATAAAATTAGGAGATTTTTTCTTTTATTAGATTGAGCTATTATTAGATTATTTTGCCACATCACATGTGATGTCAACACTTGTCATGATCTAATCCATTTCTCATTTAGGGTTTTCTCTTATAAGCACTCTCCTTCATTACATATTATGTCTCCTTAGAAGTCCATTGGAAACTCTTGGCATCTCTTGTAAGTTTTTCTTTTTTAGGAAATAAAAAATCATTGTTTGCAACTCTCATACATGGAAGGTGTTCTCTTTTTTTGGTTGATCCTATCTTGTGTTTGTTTCCACAATTCAACATAAAAGATAACTAAAGCTATGAATTGTAGTGTGAAAGAAAATATACTGAATCCATCCAAATAATATGAAAAAGATGGGTATGAGGTAAAGAAAAATAATATTGGTCACATAATATAATGATCATGAATTAAAAGGAATATAATGATTGGAGTTCAACAATTCATGATGACCTACTATGGGATCCTTACCCATAAGGATAATTCTAGAAATCTATACATTGGGAATATGTTTTGAAAAGAATATAAATCAAAACAATTAAATAATTAGCTACCTACATCCTTTCCAAGGCCATTATTAGAAGTGCCCATTTGGTATCAATAGGACATAATTTTTTTTTTTAAGGATATACTTTTGATCCTCTCCACTATGGATTTTATGTAAAACATTGTTGGGCTAATGGCCAAAGGATGACCTCAATATAATTTGCAATGCTTGGAATTTGATCCTAGCCACTAGATAGTGTCTGGTCCACTTAATTTCTCACAAGAATTACTTGAAATGCTTTATCCCTTAGCATTTTATTTTCATCTTGAAATGGAGAAAGGAATCCATGTTGGACCAATACAATGATGTGTCCCCACATTTTCTACATAGCCTATGCCAGGGTGATGGATTGAGTGTTGGATTTTGGTGCAACCTTATTTTTGCTTAGTAGCTCATTTACCCTAATTTTAGTTACCCTATGAACACTAGCATCCTAAAGAGCCTCATCAACTAGATTATATATCTTGTTAACCATGGATTTATCCTAGGAGACCTTGGGAGATAAGGAAAGGAGGGAATCATCAACCACTACTTTGACCTATTCATTGAAGACTTGAGCAAAAGCAATGAACTTTAGTGTAGACTTGAGATCCACACTGCTTGATGTGATCTTGGCCTAGTTGGAAGCATAAAGCTTCTTCAACCATAGGACCACTTTAGGTGTTTTCCTTATTTATTATACCTCCTAATACCTCCTACTATAGTTGTTGAATTAGTTGAGCCCTGTTTAGGACCACCACTTTTAGTGAATCCATCGAACTCACGAGCTCCATCATCTTAGAGTGCAACTGGGTAACCCTTTCTATTCTTGCCTTGTCTTGCTCATCTTCCTTCTTTAAATAAGGCCTATCCTTCCAAGGTGAGAATTAATTTGTCTCTCTAATTGCAAAGTAATTCTAGATATACAGTGCCTCATCCTATGGTTGTGGATGAAGTCTGGTGAATAACTCCCCCGATCTATTATAATATATGTTTTATTATATATTATAATTAAATATTTATAATATATTATATTATAAAGAACTTATTATATTATAATATAAGATAAAAATATTATATACTTACTAAGGATGTAATAGAATAGAAAATATAATATAATACAATATCATTATGAATCAATAATTAATTATAATAATTAAATTTTAAAATATAACTATTAATAAAAATTAATTATTTAATTAATAGAATGAATTATTGATTCATAATGTTTATTTATATTAAATATATTGTATTATTTTATATTTTATTTTATTACATCCTTACTAAATCTGTAATATTTTTATCTTATATTATACTATTAATTTTTCCTTATAATATATTTTCCCTGTTCTAAATATATAATATTTTTATTCTATAGCATACTATATTATATCATAAATAATATTTTTATAAAAATATCAAAAAAAATATAAAAAATCAAAGTTATCTTCATATTTCCCGTTAAGAAATAATGACATACTCATCGACATTAAACATGAGTAAAAAATAAGACAATATGCTTACATTAAGTGATTGGAGGTGGTTCAGATTTACTGAAGTAGACCTTCAAAATAGAAATGGAATCCATGATAAACCAATATATGGATAATATGATTCAAATCACAAATTACGCCTTGTATTTTCAAAATAAACATTGTCCAATATTCTAGGTAAACTTTACTTGACAATTGTCTCATGCATAAGACAGCGACAGCCTTTAAAACGTCACGCATATGACTGACTTCTAAATGTAATCCGTGAATAAAGTAGGCCGGTGGAAATTTCAGTCGAAGGGTTTGTACGTCGGTCGAATGATTGAAAGGAGCGTGGAGGATGGAGCATGCAAAAACGTATAATATGATTACATGCTACACAGTAATGAACTGTGGTTAAACGTAGTATATGCTGGATATATAGCTACTCATCCTCCGGCTGTGGTTGAAGTTCAGCGAATGCAGTATTTAATGTAATGAAAGATAAATTTAACATTAGAATTATTTTAAATATTAATATATTGTACATTTATTATAATAAAGGGTGAAATTCAGCATTTTTAATGAATTGGTAGACTATTTTTAAATCCATCTTATATAATAGTCAAAATTTAATTTTGCAAATAAAAATAAGACAAATATTGAAGACTTTTTCATATAAATAAAGTGTAAACTTTCTATCCATTATTTAACTAGTGAATTGGATGACCCTTAAATAAAGTGGAATTGAAATAGCTATTCTTAAGTATCATCCAATTCAATAGTCAAAAGTTAATTTTGACCAATAAAAATAAAACACGCATAACCCTCCAATAACTCGAACAATACTTGAAGTGAACATTTACCCACTGCAATAACTTCTTCAATACTTGAAGTGGACATTTACCCACCGCAATAACTCCAACAATGTCAGTCTTCATATTTAATGGGTCATTTTGTTATGAATTGTTTGATCAATGGACTGATGGCATTTACATAAAGTGAAATTGATAGAAGTGTTCTTAACTATCATCCAATTCAATAGTCAAAAGTCAATTTTGACCAATAAAAATAAAACACACATAACCCTCCAATAACTCATCAATACTTGAAGCGAACATTTACCCACTCTAGTAACTCCTTCAATACTTGCACTGAACATTTACCCACTGCAATAACTCCAATACTTGAAGTGAACATTTATCCACTGCAATAACTCGAACAATAACAGTCTTCATATTTAATGGGTTAACTTGTTATGAGTTGTTTGATCAATGAATTAAATGACATTAAAGTAGAATTGATAGAAATGTTCTTGAATATCATCCAATTCAATAGTCAATAGTCAATAGCCAATAGTCAATAGTCAATTTACCAATAAAAAAAAACATAAATAAATAACCCTAAGAAAGACTTTATCGTGAGCATTGACCGATCAACTGTAATGACCCGAGCAAGGCTGGCTGGCCCTATTTAGTGGTTCTCTTACACCTTGGTTTAATCACAAAGCTTGAGTTTTAGTTTCCATCCTATTCTCAGTATCAGAAGGAGAAGAATAAGAATGGAGAAAGCAGGGCCAACAGAGTTGAAGGTAAAGAGGTGTGAGCCAGTTATGGTGGCTCCCTCTGTGTCTTCACCCAAAGCTATCCTCCCCCTCTCCTCCATTGACAACGTAATCAATTTCAGAAGAGATGTTTATAATTCAGTGTTAGTCTACAATGCCCGTGATGGTATTTCTGCGGATCCTGCAAAAATAATTCGAGAGGCTCTCTCCAAAGTGCTGGTGTATTATTTTCCTTTCGCTGGGCGGCTCAGAAGCAAAGAAAATGCGGAGCTTCAAGTGGAGTGCACAGGCGAGGGCGCTCTCTTTGTGGAAGCAATGGCGGACAACAATCTTTCAGTCCTCGGAGATTTGGATGACGTCAACCCATCATTTCACCAGCTTCTTTTTTCACTTCCACTTACTACGACTCCTATTGAGAATTTCCATCTTCTGGTTGTTCAGGTAATTCTTAACCATGATAAATTACTTTTGTCACATCCGGACAAAGCTTGTTGCGGCGTCTGTTAATTCTTGGTTTCTTTACAATCCTAACCCTAGTTAATATTAAAATATATGGTTCTATGATAAATATTGTTCTTTTCTTGTTGAATTTGTTTCCTATAGGTAACTCAATTTATATGTGGGGGCTTTGTTGTGGGAGTAAGTTTTCACCATAGCATATGTGATGGACGAGGAGCGGGTCAGTTTCTTAAATGCCTTGCAGAGATAGCAAGGGGAGAGGTCAAGCCTTCTTTAGAACCAATATGGAATAGAGAGTTATTGAAACCAGAAGACTTCATACACCTCGAATGTTATCACATTGAATCTTATCTAGATAACATATGCAATCTACATCAACCTCCAGTGATAGATGAATTGGTTCAAGCCTCTCTATTTATAAATTCTAGCATAATAAAATTTATTAAAAATTATTTTATGGAAGAAAGTAAAGAATTTTTCACTACATTCGAAGTTGTTGGAGCATTGGTTTGGCAAGCGAGGACAAAGGCTTTTCAGATTCCAAATGATCAAAATGTGAAGCTTCGTTTTTCAATGGATATGAGGAGATCAATTAATCCTCCATTACCACAAGGATACTATGGTAACGCAATTGGTATGGCATGTGCAATAGATATTGTGGAAGACCTTGTAAATGGATCTCTTTTACGAGCTACAAAGATTATAAAAAAATCAAAGTTATCTTTAAGGAATGCATATTTAATGCCAAACATTGTAACATACCCATCTACTCTAAACATGAGTATTAAAAGAGACAACATGCTTGCATTAACTGATTGGAGGTGGTTGGGATTTAATGAAGTTAACTTTGGTTGGGGAGATCCACAAAATGTAAGTTCTCTAATACCTTTGGAGAAAGGGTTAGTTGTAACAGATTATTTTATCTTTGTCCAACCTCCTAAGCACATGCCTGATGGAATCAAAATACTAATGTGCATGCCCATGTCAATGGTCAAAGCATTCAAAATGGAAGTGGACTCCATGATAAACCAATACATGGATAAAACGGTCCAAATCACAACAATTTAGGCCTTGCATTTTTAATATAAAGATTGTATAATCTACTAGATAAAGAGGAAAGCATTTCTATGTATAAATACAAAGCTATTCAAATGTTTTAAGCTATGAGATGAATGCTATTGTCTAAATTATTTAGTGAACTATAAATAAAAGCTTCACTTTTGATGAAAATCATAAAATATTTAATAATTATTTTATTTAGGAATACCTCTTCTCTATTAAATGATGATTTACAATGTTCATTTCTGACTATCGATAAATTTTTAAGTTTGTATTAAATGCTAAATCAATTTTCTCTCTCTTAATGAAATTTCTAAACTATGGAAATTTTTGTGGGTGATTAAATAATTCCACATAAAATACATAAGGATCTTATGATGGTAAAGTTTGTAGAACCATTAAATTTCGTTTATTTTGTTTGTAGTGTTGTTGTTTGATTTATTACATCATTAGATAGATATTAGATTAGATAATAATAAATAAATTAACATGTAAATGTTAACTTATAAAAAAATGTTAGTTATTAGTTTTTGGGAGTTACTTTCTGATAAGTAGTTTGGGTAGTTAATAAGAGAATAAAAGGCTTTAAATACAACCATGACATATTGTATTGAAAATTATCTTGAAGAGTTCAATTAATATATTATCCTTTTTGTTCTTAAATATTCATATGTAACAGATATTATTATGGGGAGAGAGATGGTGCTCGTGTCTACAACTCCAAGGACTGAGCTAGGGCATCTGAGCCCTAGCTTGTGATCGAATTTCTTCTGCACCTGCGCGGCTTGGGTGGGGTTTGTTGATGCTTACAGGGGGTGTTCTTTTTCTCTGCCTTTAGATTTGTTGTCTGGTTTACGTGGCCTTAGCTGGTGCTTAGTCTGCGTTATTTTGGTTTACCCGAGGCATTCTTGGCACTTTGTTTTGTGCGCCTGCTATTGGGGGCCCCGTGGTGGTGCATGCCCATGCATGTTTGGGTTTGGTCGAAGGGAGATCGGTGTTATTGGGTGCATGGAGTGTAAAGAGGTTGCTATTTCTTTTCTCTCCACGTGATAATGTGGTGTGGGTAGCGTGTGGGGGTGTTGGTGTGTTCGGTGGAAGGGTTGGTGTCCGGCTTTACATGGTCATTTTTTGGCTTGGCTGCCTCATTGTCTCTGGGTGAGACTTCGAAGGGCCCTTTAAGCATGGATTTTCGTTCCGCGATCAGCTCAAAGTTGTCATTGCATGTAATAAAAGTTATTGACAATAGCTTATTCTCTTTGAAATCGGAGGATGGCGGTGTACGCACTCGGGTGGATCTCGAGTCATCAAGGTTAATGGATGTCTTGAGCAGTGCAAGGAGAGACCAAATTTGGTCATTGCACCTGAGATGATAGTTGAAGATGGGTAAGTGCACCAAGATGGTTCCCAAAAGGGGGGCTTAAGTGGCCACTTTTTTTTTGAAATTAGGAAATGCTAACCTTGGACGTAAAATTGAGGATCTAGTTACACTCAAAATTTTGAGATGGAACAAAAAGAAGGATCGAAGTGCTCTGAGTCTACTTTCTAAACTACTAATTTATTTTGAAAATGGTTGAGATTAAGGGGTTTAAAAGAGGGATGTACAAAAATTGGTGTTGTTTTTGTCAGAAAAACATAACATAGCAACTCTTGTACGACCTGACCATGGTGAAATTTTTTGTAGTATTTTAAAAATCACTACAGTCAGAAGTTAGCTAATAGCATCTAGTTGGTGTAAAAATTTTCTGATAATTTTTTAATGAATATTTGATTTTTTACTAATTTTCTAAGTGTGCACTTCCTGAAACGCAAAATTTTGGCCATACTCCCCCTACAAATTTTTGAAAATAATTATTTTTTTTTCTTTTTTCTATTTTTTAAATTGTAGAATGGAGTCTAGTTTCTAAAAATGTAATTTATTTGAAATTTTGATGAACGATTAATTTATAATGTAAAAAAAACACTAAACATTGTTTTTTGGCAAAAAATAGACATACAAACAAAAGAAATTATGGAGTTGCTGTAAATGTCCCCACACCGGCCTTTTGTGGGAGGGAGAATGCTAGTTGGATTTTGCCACCTTTGGGTTGGATGAAAGCCAATTTTGATGGTGTTGCAAAAGGCAACCCCGAGAAAGTTGGTAGTGGGTGTGTCTTAAGGGACAATTCAGGGGCTTTTATTGCGGCTTTTGCTGTTGACATCGGTACCCAAACTAATCATGTTGCGGAAGCTGTTGGGGCTTATCACGTGGCTAAATTGGCTTTCAATATGAATACTAAATGTCTCTGGTTGGAGGGTGATTCGAAGAATATAATAAACTGCATTCTAGGGATTACCCCTCCCTTGTGGACTATTAAAAAGTGGATCGAAGATACAATTGCTTTATTAGGTAAATTCGACAAAGTGAAAGTTTCCCACGCCTATAGAGAAGCCAATAAGGTGGCGGATTACTTTGCCAATGAAGGGGTTAAGAAGGGCGGGGAAAACACGTGGAGGAAGAATGATTACCTCCATTCTGAGGTGAAAGCTCTAATTTATTATGATTCAACGCATGGTAGAGAAGCTTGTATGCACCATGATGAAGCAGATAAAGGTTAGGTACGTTGATTTCATTAGATTTGATGGGACCGACGTCATTTTCCTTTTCAAGAAGAGTCTTCGGCATGCTTTCTGGGTGTCTGGGAAAATATGCTTAAACGGGACCTAGAGCAACTATAGGGTTTGGTATAATAGAGCTGTGAAGATGGGAGGAGAGAGAAAATGTGTTCAACCGAGTAGCTTTCAAGAGCACAGAAAGAACGCTAAAGCTTGGGAAAAAATTGAAAAGGGAGGTTTAGTCCCATTTCTGGAAAAACTCCATGGTACTGATGAGGTGGCACTGGACTATTTTGCCAAAAACTTGAAAAATGGTGAGATTGTGTTGTTTGGAAGGAGTGTTAAGTTGAATGAGCAAATCATTGGTGAGATCACTGGTCTTTCAACTGAGGGCACTGTGAAATTTTATCGGGACCGTCGGTTCTCTTATGAAGTGGTTATCAAATTTCCTAAAAAAGATAAGGAAAAGGCTAAACTGGTTAAGGTTGCCAATAGTTACTTTGATGTGGAGTCCATTAAATCAATTTGGAGGAAAGTTCTAAGAGTCATTATGGAGTACATCATGGTGGACGGGTGCTTCACCAAGGCGTATGGTTATCACTTTGCCATTTTGAACCACTTCTGTCATAAGGTTCGTATCTCTTTTCCTTTTTATTTATCTTCTCTAAATAATTGCCTCGATGAAGTTGAAAGAAACCCTAGGCGGACTTCTATTATTCACCCTAGTCTTGTCAGGCTCATCTATGAGCATTTTCAAAATTTACCTGCTTTGCCTAAAAATGTTGCTATTGAGGAATTGGAAGATGAGGATACAGAAAATAGCAGGGAGAACAATCCCCTGGCCCCTCCTGCTTTTGGCCTTGTTAGGTCTAAAACCACTATTCCCCAGTCCCTCTCTTGTTGGAATGTCCTTATGGGATCTGCTCCGCCTCTTTGTCCTAGTCCGCAACCTTCGCTTGGTGGCCCCATCCCGGGTTTTGCTTCACTGTCTTGTCTTAATCCCCAGCCATCTCCTAGTTGCTCTACCCTAGGTTTGGTCTCTGGTTTTAAAGGTACCTCAGTTACGAAATTGGTTTCGTACTTTGGGAATTCTATGAAAATTCTTTCTGATAAACCTATGGTCAGTAAAGAGTCAGACCCTAGTGCTTCGATGTCTGGAAGATTTGTGAAGGCCCCTAATCGGGGTGAAATCAATTATGCCTTGAATAACCTAAGGCCTGAGGACATAATGGGTGTGGCAGAAAAAAGTACTGATGGTTTTTTAGTTGTTCTTAAGTGGACCCAGAAGGAAGCTTGTGGTTTGAATGATGGTAATAGGGATCTTAGCAACAGAGTCAAGGATCTGGAGTAGAAAATTAGCTAGAGTTGCAATGAGAAGGATGGATAGGACACTTCCTTACTAGGGAAAAGACAACAGTTGCAGGAGGAAAGATTAAATAAGCTAGAGAGCAATATGTCCAAGATTGGCCAAAACATCAGGGCCACTGTGGCGAATAATTATAAAATTGCTAGGCACAACACCATTATTATCAATGCTATGGTGGAAAAGTTGGAAAAAAATCAAAAGGGCTCTTTGGTCGTGGACTTGGACGAGGACAGAGGTTGTAGCAGAGCTGCTGTTGAAGGGGTTTCGACTCGCACCCGGGCTAATATGAAGAGGAAGGCCCCTGCTTCTCCACATACGGTTCAAATCCTCAAGCAAGGGTTAAAGGATATGAGTGAAGTTGAAAAGGAAGTCGAGGAATTGATGAATACCTTGGAGTAGTGCTGCTGTTGTTGTTTCTAGCTTTTTGGTGGTCCTTTTTTGGGCCCTGTTGTCTCTCTTTGCTGCCATTTCCTTTTTTTGGAACAGTTGTCTGTTTGTTCGAACTTTGTTTGATCTATCTTTGTTTATGTTAACTCTGTGGTTTTAGGTCCTTGTAAAACCTATTTTTTTCCTTTTCAAAAACAAAAGAAATTATAGATGAAAGGCTTAACATTGTTGAAAATTGAAAAAAATTACATCGTTGGATAGCTAAGAGAGAACCTAACATTACCTATGTTTTCGATTTTGTCAATATTGAACTAGAGGCAATCTTGATGGTGAGCATGGACCTGATTATGTGAAAAATTGTAGAATTTGCAAAAACACATCTCTGGCCTTGTTGGAAATGCCCTCCAAGCCTTTGGGTTGGTATTCCAAGGCAAATAATTTCACTTTTTTCTTTGTTTTTAACACGAAATAATGTGTGCACGTTATAACGCGAGCGCGGTTTTAAAAAAAAATCATAAGTGGCCAAAAAATTGGTACCCAACTTCATGCACCCGCCCAGATATTGAATACTATTCCAGGCATTCCTTATATTGCAAATTTTTGGGAATGAGGGTTTCTCCTCAGTTTTTGGTGTCTTAGGCCAAACAAAATGCCGAAGGGCGAAATGGAAATTATGTTCTTGGCTAACAATTACTTCATGGTCACCTTCAATTGTATGGCTGATAGTAATAGGGTTTTTTAGGGTGGTCCCTATTTTCTTGACCAAGTGGGGTTGTTTATCAAGCCTTGGCATGTGGGTTTCAACCCTTCAAAGGAGCTTCTGAATCATTTTCTGGTTTGGGTTAGGATGCCTCGACTTCTAGTGGAATGTTGTCATGATGTTTTGCATTTGATAGCATCATTGCTTGGAAAACCAGTTGGTTTCTTGCAGCAAACTCTGGATGAAAAAGTAATGACTTATGCATGTATTTGTATTGAAATTGATTTAGGTAAACCCTTTCCAGACTCTGTAGATATGTATGCGGGATCTTACTCTTGGGTGCAACAATTGGATTATGAGACTCTCCCATTTCGATGTCATTTTTGTCATGAATATGGTCACTTGTAGCGACGATGCCCAAAGGCTAGGCCTATGGTGCTCCATCTTCTCAACCTTCGTGCAACCCTCCTATGGAAAATAGGGGAAGGATCCTTTTCGTGGTGATGGGGCTGATGCAAATGGGTTCACCCCTGTTAAGGCTCGCAACAGTAATAGGGGTCAGAAGAGGACCTTGAAGGAAAGACAAGATGAGGATACTTTTAATAGATTTGAGGTGTTGGACAATCTTAGCCAGCAGGAAGTTAATCTGGGTTTGTTAAATCTTTATCAAGGAGCTTTGAGTACAGATTAGTCAGGTTTCCTCTCTAAGGCTACGTAGGATATGCAGGATGCTGGTGGTTCTCAGATGGTCACGGATCTTCACATGGGTGTCTTGGTGGAGTCAGTTCCTGTGGTAGAGTTGAAGAAGGGTGGTGGGGATGGTTCTCCTCTAGTTTTGAGTGTTGGTATTGATGTATGGAGGGGCGTCAAGTCTCCCTCCCCATTGGGTATTCATCAAAAGGATTCAAAAAAAGGTGTGGGAATGAAATCTTCCAAGCTTGGTCGTAAGAAGGATACGAAAAAAATTAAGTTAATAGGGGAAACTTTGGTGGATTCAAAGTCGATCAATACTCTAGATTCTCATCTCTCAAGTCCCTTGAAATGATTGTTTTATCATGGAATGTGAGGGGCTTGAACAATGGCCCTCGACAAAAAGTTGTTCACAATTTGATTAGAAGTAATGCTCTTGATGTTCTTTTCCTGTAGGATACTAAGTTTTTCATTGAGGGTATGTTAGGTGTGATGCCCAAGTTGTGGGGGAGTGGTGAGTCCCAGTGCATTGGTGCCCTTGGTTCGGTTGAGGGTGTGGCCTGTTTGTGGAACCCTCAAAAGGTTCTCCCTCTCTGGTGGATGTCCTTTAAGTCTTCCATCTCCATGGTGGCTTCTTGGTTTGAAACAAGAGAGGTTGTTATTTTCTCTAATATTTATGTGCTTGCTGATTTTCTTGGCGAGCAATTGCTATGATCCCATATCAAATATGTGTGTAGAATGGCTCCTCTTCATCTGTAGATCCTAGCTACCAATTTCAATTCCATTGTTGAGTTGAATGAGAAGAGGGGAGGTATTACAAGGATGGATCCCTCTGTGCTACTTCTTCAGGACAACATCTCAGGTTTGAATCTGGTTGACATCAAGCCCAATAATGGTTAGTTTACTTGGAACAATCAGAGGTCAGGGGATAATTGTATTGCTGAAAGGTTGGATCGCTTCCTAGTCTCTTGCTACTAGATTGGTGGTTTGTGGTCCTCTAGCTCTGAAATCTTGGATTGGAGGGGCTCGGATCATTGGCCTATCAAGCTCAACATTTCTTCTGCTCATGTTCCTCAGTCTCCCTCCTTCAAGTTTTAGCTTATGTGGCTATGGGACCCATCTTTACATATCCATGTGGCTAATTGGTGGAAGGTTGGCAGAATGACATATGGTACATTGATGTATACTTTTGTTAAATTTCTTCAAGTTACCAAATATCAGCTAAAACATTGGAATAGATAGTACTTTGAAAAAAAATTCCATGCTAAAGCTTGTGCTCAGGCTGAATTGGATGGTATCACTAGGTTGATCAGGGAGGAGGGAGTGATAGATGACTTGCTCTGGGATGAGGCTAGAGCTCTAAAGTTGTTGGAGGAGTGTGAATTGAGAGAGGAAATCTTCTAGAAATAGAAGACCAGAATTGAGTGGCTTCAAGAAGGAGATAAAAATACTTCTTTCTTCTTTAACTCGATGAAAGCTAGGAGACATGGTAATTCTATTTCAGTTTTGGTTAATGATAGAGGTGAACAACTCTCCTCTTTTCAGGAAATCTCGAATAAAGTTGTGTAGTATTTTGGATCTTTATTCAGGGAGGATGCACAAGGAGGTTATGGTGAGGAGGTTCATGTTCTTTCTTGTATTCCTTCATTGGTCACAAGGGAAATGAATGGGCATCTTATGGGTGACATTGCCTTGGAAGAGCTAGAGGCGACTATGTTCTAGATGAAGAAAGGGAAGGCTCCTGGCCCTAATGGCTTCCTGATTTAATTCTTTCAGGAATTATGGGATATTATCAAGTTGGACTTATTAGCAGTTGTTCAGCAATCTCAGAAGAACAAGCAGATGCTTCAGGCTTTGAACACTACTTTACTTGCTCTCATTCCCAAATGTGAGGGGGAAAATAGGTTAAGTCAATTTTGACCTATTTCTCTGTGCAATGTGATTTACAAAATTATTTCCAAATTGATTGTTGAAAATTTTAAAAAGTGGTTGAGAGTGTTGATCTTAGAGGAACAAAGTGGTTTTGTGGAAGGTAGGAAAATTCTAGATCATGGAATCGTTATCGCTTTGGAAACCATTTATTATATGGATAGCTCCAAAGATAAGGCAATGTTTATCAAGTTGGATATGGCTAAGGCATATGACAGAGTTCGGTGGTCTTTCCTCCAATGGATGCTTGGGCCTTTTGGTTTTGGCAATGATTGGATTCAGTGGGTTATGAGTTGAGTTACCTTGGTTTCCTTCTTTGTGTTGATGAATGGTGAGCATTCTGAGCTTTTTGGAGCATCTTGCAGTTTGCGGGTGGGAGATCCCCTTTCTCTGTACTTGTTCATTCTTCTTGTGGGGGGTTTGGAGCACTTGATAAGAATGAATGTTGACCTGGGTCTCATTCAAGGGTGGAGGTGGGGAGGCGATTTTCCTTTGTAGTCCCATTTACAATTTGTAGATGACACAACAATGATGGGCATGGCTATTGTTAGGGAAGCTTCGATTTTCTGCAAGGTGTTGGATGTGTATCTTGCTGCTTCAGGTCAATGGATTAATGAAGACAAGTCCTCCATCTTCTTTAACACCCCGGTGCCCATTCAACTAAGTATTGCCCATATCTTGAGATTCCAAATTGGGATTCTTCCTTTGATCTATCTTGGTATTCCTATCTTTGTTGGTAGATTGCCTAGGGCTTCTTGGAAGAATAGTTTGGATAAATTTTGAGTGAAAGTTAATCACTAGACCCATAGGTGGTTGTCCTTTGTTGGTCGTGTTTAGTTGCTCAATTCGGTGGTGCAGGCTCTTCCCATCTACAGATGTATGCTTTAGGTGGACCAAATGGGCTTTGTAAAGGATTTAGACTTTTTAGCTAGGAAGTTTCTTTGGGCTAGTACCTTGTTGTCTTCTAAGTGGAGCCTTGTTAAATGAGATATTGTTTGTAGCCCGCGACAATTTGGTGGCCTTACGTTAAGGAATTCATCCTTGTCTGGGGAGGCATTGGCGGCTAAACTATATTGGCGATGGTGTGTGGAGCAAGATCAGATTTGGGCCAAGATTCTTTCACATAAATACTTTCTCGATGTTGCTTGGCAGGATATTCCCCAATTTCCCCTGGTGGGGAGAGGCTCAGTGATTTAGAGTACGCTTAAGAAAGGTACAAAACTTGTCAAGGAAGGCCTATTTTGGATTTGCAGAGGGGGGATGAAGGATCACTTTTGGTCTAATTCTTGGGATGGTTTTCCTCCCATTATTTCTCAGTTCCCTAATCTGTTGACTCTATGCCAAAGGTTTCTTGCGGCTAGCTGGTCCAAGGTGAGTGATTTTATGGCCTTTTCTATTCATGATCAGCTAGTGATGGCGAGATGGAAGTGCCCTGAAGAATGGTTGGATGTTGGTTTGAATGAAGAATGCATGGAGCTTCACAATATCCTCTCTAGTAGGTGATGCAGCTCCCTCTAGGATAGGTATATTCTCTCTTGGTCTCCTAACCCGAAGGGGTTCTATTTTGTTGCTTCTGGGTATCAGATGTTGTTATCTCGTAGGCTAGAAGGGGTGGAGTTCCTTGGTGGAAGAACATGTGGAATAATTCTTCCTAGCCAAAGTGTAACTATTTTTATTGGACTTTGGCCTGAAATAGATGTTTGACGTGGGATAACATTCAGAAGCGAGGATTTCAGGATCCTTATGTTTATGTTCTCTGTGGGGGAGGGAAGGTGAATTCTGCTCATTTTTTCTTTCGTTGTTCCTTTGCTTTGTAGTTGTGGCATTTCTAGTGGGGAGTGTGGAATTGCTCCTATGTTCATGCCTCCGTTTTGATTGACTTTTGGGGTAGTTTAGGTAGGCCTCCTTCTGCAACCTCTTTTCTATAGGATGTGTGGTATGTGGGGCCTACTTTCATCCTTTGGTAGATTTTGTTAGATCGAAATCGTAGAATATTTCATGGGGAGAAGATGGCAGTTTAACAAGTCTAGCAAAGAATTATGGGTATGATTCAGGAAATGGTGGATGCTAAATGTGATGTTGGTTTTCCCTTGGAGAAAGGGGATGCTGAGGTGGTGGATAGATTAGGGATTCAGGGTTCGTCTTTGGCTTTTGCTTGCCTCAAGAAAATTTGGCACCTATGGCAAAGGGTTCATAGGATGGGTCGATGGGTTCCCCCAAGCTGGTATTTTGAAGATCAACAA
>VDFB02000003.1:370165142-370192867 GCA_007258455.2 Sequoia sempervirens | reverse complement strand
CTTGCATGGTTTTCTATCATTATAACAAGCCTATCCCAACTATCCTCATGATTCTTGAACACCATATTTTTTGACACACCTCTGGTAGAAGAAAGGGCAAGCCACTTATCTTTACCTTGATCAACCCACGATATCGAATGGTGCCTTCCATAAATATAATTACTTCTTATTCTTTTAATGATCCAAGATTTAAATATAATTATTACTTCATCACATTCTATAATGTTCTTGTCCACTAAATCCTCAAAATTCTTGTAGAAAAATAGATCCATGAAAAATATAACTTAAAAATAAAAATGATTCTTGGAGTAACATGAAATCCAAGGTTGAACCTATAAATTCTATTACTAAATCCAATAAATTCTAAAAATATTGAGAAATATTGGATTATGATTTTCAAGTCTCAAATAGTCAAATTTCTCACCCAAAAAAAAAGAAATGGGATATATTTAATAAAGGTGAGATGGAGCTCTTTAACATCAAATTTTTTTTTGCATTTAAATTAACATAATTTTTTAAAACTATATGAAATTAATTTATATAACTCCAAACTTTGTATTAGTAGAAGGAACACATTGACCACTAAAATTAATTAACCTTCAAAATTTAATTGAACCCCGAACCTTAAAATAAGGGTAAGTGAAAAAATTATTTTAAGTGAAAAATGTTGGGGGCCAAAAAGTGGCCAAATTTTATAATTCTTTAAAAATAACATAGATTTTAGAAAAAGTGAAGTGTGTGTTATAACATGTATATGTTATGATTTCTATGTCTTTTACCATATAGCAATAAAATATCTACATTAATATTGGATCAAGTTTAAAATTACCAATCCTAAGGGTTGGCCATTTGTTTTGGGTTGCAAAGGGTTTTTGGATTGTAAAGATTAATTTTTTCACTTGACTGACAAGTTGATTGTCTTAAATTAAGTTGTGAGGCACACCTAATTTAGTCTCATTATTGAAACATAGTTATGAGTCACCTATAATTCTAACATACTTATTTTGATCTTCCTATTTTAATGATGAAATATGAATATGATAATTTAGATATCCCTATTTGTATCATTCAATTATTTTTTTCATCATTGAAATATCCTAAAAAGATGTGTATACCAATCTGATGCAACCAAGGATTTATATTATAATATTCATCTTTATTATTCAGTAAAAAAATCAATTATAGAAGAATTCCCATTCCATCTCTATTTTGTCTTCTCACACTAAAAAATCCATCAACTAGTAAAAATCACTCATAAAAATATACCCATGTTCAACACTATTATATACTTACTCATTTGACTATGAAACTTTCCAATTATTCAATTCTAACTCAAGTAAAACTAAATGAAAATTTGAAACTTATAATTTATCTAAAGAAGTTTTGAAAAAACACCACCTTTAGAAACTATTGAAATGACAAAAAATTCAATTTGGAGGCTTAGATGGTGGAAAACAACCCCATAAAAGTGTCCAAACACGTTTACATGGCATCATGTTTAACTCCTCAAGGCACTTCTCCACATAAAATTTTAGCTCAATTAGACTCTCACTCATAAAAATTTATGGCCTTTAGATGTCCCTACATCACCATGCTAGGGGAAAAATCACCTAATCTCTCCCATTGGGTGACTGCAATAAAATGATATCATTCTAGGTAGTCATGCACTCAACTAGTGAATTGAAATGCATATATAATAGGAACCTATTTTATTTGTGACCAAATGGATCGACTTGACATCCACATTTCCTCCTTTGGAAATCCTACTTGAAATACAACATATGTTATTTTATGACCATGATTTTTCCTTTCATTTAAATAAATTGATACATTTCTATAGAAAGTTATGGAAACATCCCCTATCATACCATATATTCTATAATATATTTTTTTTATATAAAATGTTTCCTTGACCATATACACATATGGGATCAATATTGGGCACAATAATTTATGTATTCTTACATGATCTATAAAAAATAAATCATATGAATAATATTTTATGGGTTTTCACATTACCATATTTTTTATTATTAAATGTTATGAAAAATATTTTCTCCCTCCCTCAAATTTAGTGCATGATGACATGTCACAGTATGGGGCATATTTTATCTATTATAACATTCTCATACTTACATGTTATGGTTATATATGTAGGATTTGATGTTGAACTCCAAGGATTTGATAGTGAGCTCACACAACCTAGGATCACCTACAAAACACAAAGATAAACCTTCCACAAGAGAGTATGGAAAGATAATAGATTTTTTAATATTGATGCAATAATGTACAATGACCAATAATGGATCAATGATAGTACACCCCTATTTATTACAAATGTACAAAAGGCCTTGATTATATAGGCAAGGTGAGAAATATGATTAGACAATATCATGACAAGTTTCTTAATCCTATGTGAGACAACTAACATAAAAAATATTAAACGACGAGTAGGACACAAGAAGTAAATTCCATAAGTTAAGATAATATCCAATGAGAACTAAAACTTCTAGAAAGATTCCTAGGACATGAGTAAACTTAACATTTGAATAGGACCTACTAGGTGAGTTAGCTAGGTAAAAAACCTTATTCACACCAACAATATATTTCATTGGGGCCACACTAATGTCAATTTTATGATTTATTGTGTATCATAAATCCACTTAATCTAGATTTTGCATGGTGTAAGGATTACATACCTTTGGGAGGCACACTAGTTTCACCTCCAAAATTACCTTATAAATCATGATTTCATCCATACTATCATTTAGAAGTACTTCATTCTTGCATAGATCATGTGGAAAATATTGGTTTCAACTCCATGATTGTCTTCTGCATCATGATCCCTTTTCCAACCTACACCATGTGTATATTTTGTGAACACCATAGTGAATTTAACTCAACACTACCTAATATATCATGGTAGAATTTGAACCAATTTACATTTTATTACTCTATATTTGTTACAACTAGTGATGAATACTTAGTTTTTTATAGGTAAATGATAATGATATTTTTGCAAGTATAAAATAATAGCATGGATTTGTAGGTATATGAAGATAAAAGAGTGTTGGTCAACATCCAATGGTCCATTGTCCTAACATGTTTTTATTTCTCCTTATTAAATACTTGAATTTTACATACATGAGTCATGAAGATTCAAATTTACACCAAACTAGTGGAAATGAAGGAGATAAAAGTGTATACTCTACACTTTGAACACTTATTGTAAATATATCATCTTAATGCTCAATTCATTGATTCCATTCCTCAACCCACTAGCAAAATCTCCTTATCAAAAACATTAGTCAAGATTGATATGTTCATTTAAGTCTCCTATTAGCCTTTACTAGACATAGTGCAATAAAATTTGTAGGCTAGGCCACATGGCATGGCCTATCTTGCTTGATTCAAATTTTAAATTTGTTTATTCCAAGACAATTTTAGGGAAGGAAATCATTACCTTGTAGTATCATGCACAAAATATCTTGAGCTAAAGGAATGTAAACATGTATTTATCAATAGTATAAAGTTATTATTAAATAATTGAGGAAAAATTAAAAAATGATAAGATCAATTGAAAATCTACTCAACTACACAATAGTAAAATTTTCATTTCTACATCCATAGGATTCTCACACATTGTCTTGCTTGATGTGTATGTGGAATTCATATGTCAAATCCTTAGGATATTTACTTATTCTTGAGACAAACTAAGGTCATTAACTTCTTTCCTCATAATTAAGTCCTACTAAATTTTTAATTTAACCCACTCCAAAACATGCCATAGAGGACACATACACAAAATTTCATATTTCAAATGTGTCCTAGCATGCATTGTAGAAGAACTATAAAATTATATGGAACGACTCAATTTTTACTAGAATGTATGACACAAACTAGTTTGTGTGAGATCAAATTATAGTAGAATTATGTCACATGTACTTGACATCATATCCAATATTAAATTCTTGATCCCAATTACTAGTTGTATCTAAGTTTATATCAAAGAAATGATATTAAAATATGAAACTTAGCACATCATTGAAAAATTTAAGTAGTTCTACCATTCTCTAGTTTTGCAATCTCAACTCCTTTTGATATAAATTTTGGTTATATTCATTGTTTAATTATTATAATATGTATACTATATTTTATAGTAAAAAAATGAAGTTATTTTTCTCAAAAAGTATGCAAGAAGAAAAGAGAGAAAAAAAAACAAAATAATTTCTTTTATATGTGTCTCATATTGGCTTTTGTACAACAATGAAAGAATTAGAGGCTGGATGGGTGAAGAAAAAACTTCTACATAGAAAAATAACTTGTGATATACCTTATATTTGATATTGTAAGATTATGCAAGTACTTGCTATTATGAATATATTTAGATGTATGTTTTTTATGAGTTTTAGATTTTGTAATTTAAAAATATGAACAATGTTTACAATCTCAGATTAGAAAAATAATAATGAACATAATTTTACTTTTAAAAAATATTGAAAAATTACAATATTACAATATAATTATAAAAAGTAAAATTAATTAATTAATTTTACAAAGAACATTAAATATATACATTTTAATAAATTAAATTTCCTTTGTAATTATTATATCTAATTTCATCCAAAGATGAATTAATAAAGTAGATGAAACAACGATGGACATAACTCCCTCATCCTATACCGATCATCTCTTAAATCAAAGTAGATGACATGGGATGTGTGATAACCATAGGCAACAAAATATAAAGAGTGAGGTGAGGAAAGAATAAGACCAACCTTGAAATCTTGCAAGTAACTTCTCTCATCTTGTAAACTCATTTTTGAAAATGGGAAATTACTTATTATCCATATCAACAAAAATCCAAAGCCCACATAATTGTTGAGTGAAATTGCATTCCTATTGCAAAATTTACATTTTTTCAATTATTTGGAAAAGAAAAGGGAGAGGAAAGTTTATAGATGCATTGTAGAGGGATAAAAAAGAAACATGCCAATTTTTGTGTGGAAACTTTTGATAACTTTTGTAACACACTAGAGGAGAGGATTCAATAGGTGTGTAAGTTCCAATTGTTGTTATAACACTTGTGCTTACAATAACCAGTCTTACTGGACATATTTATACTCTATGTTATCAATAAATAATCCACATGTAAATAGAAAAATAACCAAATATTGGTCAAAATGGACCCATAAATGAACACATGTGAACTTATGAATGTTATATAAAAAAATCATAAATACATTCATGAAGAAGTGAAATAATTTTTTTTTTTCTAAAGTAAAATGTCATAACTATGCACTATAAGTGTGTCATCTATAAAATATAATGTTCATTTAATAAAATAAGATACTCATTAAAACAAGTATTCTCATCATAGTGAAAAAATATTTTTCTTATGTGTACAACTATTGGGGTAGATGCATGAGGTTTGTTTGTGTATCTAAGGGTTTGACGTAGTCATGTCCGAAGGATCTTCAAAGAAAAAAGTTCAACCACGAATACAACACAGTGGAAATAACACCAAATAATCAAAGAAATGTAGAATCAATCTCTATTAACTTAGAGAATTCATTTACATATTCCCAACAACATGCTAGCTTTATAGATTCGGTGCATTGGCCTAATTATATAACATGGAAACACTAATTTGGACCTCTATTCACCCATAAAATCCTTATCACAGCTTCTAAGATCTACTCAGATCTATCTATTTCCAAAATGGCTTATGACATTGATTTATATAACATCCAAAACTCTAGAATGATCTGCATCTACCACGGGTAACGTAACGTGAAGAAAATAACCATGTCAGCCACATCATTGGAGATTTACAAGTATAAATACAATTATGCAGTGTGGACCCAACAGAATGATTAGATACAAGCCCACAAATATCAAAAAATACAATGCTAAGATCCGCAATCACAAGAAACAATCCACAACTATCAACAATCATCGAGGAAGGACATGTAATGTGTAGAACATAGGTCAGCTTACACCAAAGATTTATTTTCAGAGAATGTATAAAATGAGGTGTGGACCCAAGGAGAGATCACTCACCCACCAATGAACATAGAATGATGAGAAAAAGAGATCTGCAAACAATGAAGATGATCATCAAACCCAGAAACATGAAACTGCAAAGCCAAAAAGGAAATAACAAGAACAACTTAAACATTTTTGGGTGATGCAAGATTGCCATGACCCAAGGATTCTCTTGCATCAGACACCCCTAGTGAGAAAATATGTTCCATGAGAGGAGCTCATGAACATTTGACAAGGCCTGGGATATAGACCCCATGCTCATTTCTGATCCAAATGTCTTCTTTGTCTATACCTTTCTTCCTCCTAACCTCTTTTCTTTCCTCTGTTAGATCCTTCAACTTCTTCTCTTCAACTTCTTTTCCTTACCTTATATCTACACATGGTAGTATGGGACGTTTACCACCACTCACTTTCTTCCACTCATATTATCTACCTCTTCTACAGGACTCTACCTTATCTGCAACCAAAGTCTTCTGCTACATAATTCTACCCCTATATCATTCTGATACCATCTCGCTCTTAGATTTATCCACAAGGTTCCTCTTCAAATCCATTCCATCCTCAAATACAGCCTTTGCATCCCACTTCTTCGCACTGCAACTCTTCACAAGACTCAAATTCCTTACTCCCCCCTCTTTATTCTTGAAGGAAGCCAAGGTAAAATTTTTCCCATCCTTCTATATAGTAATCAGATTCCTTCTGCAATCACATATAGCTCCTCTATCAAACTACCAAGGTCTACCTAGTAGAACATGACAGACACTTATAGACAAAAAACATCACACTTGAGACTTCATCTCTGAAAGGGCCAATATTAAAATTCACCAAGCATTTCCCTTTCACCTCCAATACATGATCATCTTGTAACCAACTTATCCTATAAGGAAAAGGATACGGAAAACCTCTTCAAACCAAGTTTCTCCACCATCTCCTCAGATACCAAATTATCAGTACTACTACTATCCACAATAACCTTACAACAATTACCTCCTAATTTGCACATAGTCCAAAAAAGTTTCTTCCTTTGTTAAGTCTCAGTCTCTTCCCTACTCTGCCTCATCAAGACTTTCCTAAGGACAATAGATTCTCCTTGCTCTGGTTCTATCTCATCTAGCGCTCCAGTTACTTGCTCTTCATGTGCCATGAAATTCTTCTTACTATTTCCTCTACTTGATCCTTCAAGACACTCAAAAGATCGATGTTGAGTTTCTCCACACTTGAAACATTTACCCAAGAATTCCTTGCTACCATTCCCTCTCCTCTGTTCCTTCTAATTCAATTCTTTACTCCACTTAAATCTTGATTCTTCTTCACTTGTCTACTTCTCCTTGCTACCACTCATTTTCTTCTCTTTCCCTCTAGGGTTATTCTACTCTCTTTTCTTCACTTTATCTTCCACCTTAAGAGCATATTGGAAGGAATCCTCAACTATGGAAATCCTCAACATACTCATTTCATCTTGAATATTAAATATAAGGCCATTTATATACCTTGCCACTATTTCCCTAGTCATCTCTCGATGCCCAGATTTGATTGTCATCTTGTAAAACTCCTCGGTATACTCTTTCACACTCATATCCTTCTACTTCAGGCTCTGTAACTTCTTGAACAATTCCAACTCATAGTCTTTCGAAATGAATTTAGCCTTTAGCCTTGCAACCATCTGCCTCCACCAAGTGATTCTCATTTCACCATTTTCCACTCTATCCTTTTGCAACTCTTTCCACCATAAATCAGCATGTCCCTTTAACTTAGTTTGTGCCAGCTTGACCCTCAGTGGGTCACTAATATCTTCAAGCTCAAAATAGTTTTCCAACTCTCCTATCCAGTCTATCAAGTCTTCTAGATTCAATGTACCATAGAAATTAGAAACCTCCACCCTATGAATTTTATTCACTTGTGCCACTACTCTCAAAAATCTCTCTTCTCTCTCATATGTTAGTCCTTTAGCCTCTTCAGTCTCAAGTTCTTTGGCAGCCTCTTCATATTCATCCTCTTGTTCGGGATTCCTCCTCAAACCAGCCAAGGCATTCCAGATCTCATTGCTCATCTCATTTCTAAATTCCTCCATCATCTAATCTATTCTTCTAGGATTCATCCTTATTGGCGACATCTCTCCCCCTACTCGGTGCAACTACTTCAACTCAATGATTTGACTACAAGGTTTCAATTGCCTCTCTCTCAACGATCTATTGAACACACTTACAACCAACCTCAGACTAGTGATCTTCTCACTCAAGGAATGCCACAAGGACCGCAATCCACTAAAGGTTCGCAACCTGCTCTAATACCATTTGATGCAGTCATGGTCAAAGGGTCTTCAAAGAAAAAAATCCAACCATGCAATGAATACAACACAATGAAAAAAACACCAAATAATCAATGCAATGCATAATCAATCTCTATTAACTTAGAGAATTCATTTACATATTCACTAGCAACATGCCAACTTTACAGATTCAACGCACTGGCCTAATTACATAACATGGAAACACTACTTCGGACCTCTATCCGCCCATAAACTCCTTATCGTGGCTTCTAGGATCCACCTGGATTTTTCTATCACCAAAACGACTTATAACATCGATTTATATAACATCCAAAACTTTGGAACAATCTATGTCAGCCACGGGTAACATAAAGTGAAGAAAATAACCACGTCAGCCACATCATTGGAGATTTACAATTATAAATGCAATTACGCGATGTGGACCCAACAAAAAGATAGAATACAAGCCCAAGAACATCAAAAAATACAATGCTAAGATCCGAAATCACAAGAAACAATCCACAACGATCCACAATCATTGAGGAAGGACATGTAATGTGTAGAACACAGGTCAGATTACACCAAAGATTTATTTTTTGAGAATGCATAGAATGAGGTGTAGATTGAAGGAGAGATCGCTCACCCACCAATGAACATAGAATGATGCGCAAAAGAGATCTATAAACAATGGAAATGATTGTCAAGCTTGAAAACATGAAACTGCAAAGCCAGAAAGGAAATAACAAGAACAACTTAAATATTTTTGGGTGATGCAAGATTGCCATGACCCAAGGATGCTCCTGCATCAGGGTTTTTGGTCCTAGTTAGAACTAAGTTGTAAAGGGTCCTCAGGCCCTTGCTTGTTTGTATGATGCAACCTATGTAATCATATTTTTCTTATAGTTGCCACTGTTGGGCTATTGTTGGTATGTGTTTTATCTTATTTGTAGTATGCTTTTCTTTGACAGGGTTATAGGTCCCTTCAAAATCATTTTGTACTAGGTTTTGGGTCCCATCAAAACCTATTTTACCCCTAATAAAAAACTATTAGGGTAGCATGTACAAGTAGTGGAATATTTCATAAATTAATAGTTTTTCCTATCACAAATATAAAAGGTCAACACAATAAATGTCATGTATTTTCCCATTAAATGTGAAGGATTTTCAAAAAAATTTAATGTTCAATTATTGGTCAATTTTTGTTTGATATAAAATGTATTTTAAATAATTATGTTTCATTTTTATAATAAAAATAGTACTTTTGTGTTCAACTATTGGTTCATTTGTATTGAATATACAAGCTAGAGATAACAAAGATTTATGGTTACCAATAAGCATTTGGTCCATTTTGGTTGCATATAAGTTTTATTTTAAATTAAAATATGATATTCTACAAGCAACAAATGATATTTTTTTGTTCAACTATTAGGAGTACTATGATTGAGTTTCTTTGAATATTTAAAAAGTCATATTTTGGACACTTCTCATAGATGTGTTGATGTGACAATTAACATTGATGAATCACGGCTCCAAACTCTAGTTATAGATAGACAATAGACCAGTCCAAAAAAAATTTAAAAAAATGAAGATCTTAAATATTCCATGCAAATATTGCACGCAATCGCAAAGTTAACCCGCACGACTATTGACTCCTCTCCCAAATGAAAGTTAGAGTTTATTAGTGTGGAGGGATCTGTCAGATGAATGCAAATTCTTATATCTGATGCTGCACCAGAAAACAGTACATTTAAAGGTATACATAAAAGTTAGAAGAGAAGATGCGTAAATTCAGAAAGAGGTGGTCTGATCGCCACCCATATGGTACGTAAATACAAAATTTTAGACATGTATTTTCTGTCTTTTTCTGCTACATTTAGAAGCATAGTTCATCTAACATGAACAATACACTTAGAAAGATTAAATTAATAAATTTCCACAGTCCATACTGATAAAAGAGTTTCTTCTAAATTTCACTGTGTGCATCAAGCTCTGATCAATACACAGTAACCTGAAATTCAATTCTCCTTCTCGAAGGGATCTTTCAATGTGCCATTTTGTCAATAATCGAAGCTCCCACACGGCAACGGAAAACAATGTCCCTTCAGTGTGCCAAATTGTCAATAATCGAGTCATATGATTAGTCTGTATAGTCTTCGATTTTAAGTAGCTTTGATTTTGTTGGATGAAATTGGCATGAAGGGAAGAGGCACATGAGCCCATTACCATCTGTCAATCAATTCTGAATTTATACAGTCACACTCTTGAGAGTGGAAAAAGCCAATAATTTTTTCTAAGATGCCAATAATTCAGCCACAATTATTGTAATCTCCCGAAAACGGCTACTTTTATACAGACTTTGTAAGACCAGGAAAGTTTTGCTAGCTTATTCCACACGTATACCGACTTTGTAATATGAGAGTACAAAAAATCTAGTTAATTTATTTCACATATATAGAGACACCCTGAGACGAAAAAAAAGTCATGTATACATTTTCTAAAAAGGGTTTGGTATATTTTAATGAATTTATTTGCTTATATATTTAATTAAAAAATATTGTGAAAAGTATTTTAAAGCAGTAATTTTTTATAATATATAATTTAATATGTAAGTCTTTTGTATAATTTAAAAAATAAATAAAATAATTATATTTCTATATATTTAAGGAAAAAGTAGAAAGGAAGAGAAAAATAGTTTCAAAAAATTGTATATATGTTTTAAAAGATTAAATTTTTTTATTCATTTGATTCTTAGATGTTTTAAGATTTTGTTTTTAAATATTTAAATGAACATCTTTAAGTACTAGTACACAACAAATCATCTTACAAATGTGTACTAAGCCAATTCTCAATAGTTATGAGGAAGGGGTGAGATTCAACAATACAGATTTTAAAAAAATCAAGTCAAGTCCACATTATGTGGGATCACTCTTGTGCATCATAAACATGCATTTATGCTTCCACAAATTGTATAGAATTGTGCATAAATGAGAATAAAGTGATGATAGATGTGGATTAAGAAATGAGCTAAACTTAACAAAAACATAATACCACATGTCACTATTTAATTGTATTACAAAATTCTTCAAAATAGACCCAAAACTAAATGGGGATTGGCATGGGAATGAAAAATTCATCATTTAAATATTATTTGGAAATATTTGCTTATTATAAAAGTTAAAAAGAGATGACCAGAGTACAAACAAAGAAAGGTTACTTGCATTCTATTTTATTTGAAAAAAATTAGCTATTGTACAAACATGGAAAAATTTGGTCATGGTATAAACAAATAAAAGTAACTTTTACAAGTAAAAATGAGCAAAGATATAATTACAATATTTGTAAACAAAAAGATCAATGGTGCTAAGTGAAGGGAAATGAGAAGCCAAATGTGATCTTTTTGGACCTTTTTCTTTTTTCTTAAAAGAGAAACTTAAAACTTTATGAGTAATTTGAGATGCTTATAAGTTCATATTTAGAAGACGTGCTAAAGATAAAAACAATGTAGTGTTCTGATGTATTTTAAAATTTGGTATTTAGATTAAGAGGCTCAAACATCAAGCACACACAAATGTTATTTTTATCACTAAAATATATCATGGTGTTAAGGATATGCCTCCCTTTTATTTACGAAGTATTTATTAAAAATAATTGGTGGACAAATAATCAAGAACATGTGGTACAAGGTATATGTTTTCCTAACAATTTTTTTCAAAGAGGATACATCCTAAAAATTGATCTATGAGCATTTACACACAAAAATTTAAAATATATAATTTTTAAGGTATAGTTTGTGTAAAACATAGATTTATGTGTCCAAGATGCATATCCAATCCATTGGATTAAAAATTCAAACTTATTCCAACCTAAGGTTAGGATTCTTATTATTGTAAAATATAAATCCTACACATTACAAAAATGGATAGAATAAAAAGCTGTATTTGAACTATATCATGAACACATTATGAATTGGTTTCAATTTTAGTAGCATGGTCACGTTATATATTTAAACACATTTTCTCCACATTTTAACTCACCCCACCCCCCATGTCCATACACATGTCATCTAATTTAACATAAAATTTGAATTATATATTTCTTATTGGTTGAAATGATATACCATGTTTAGAAAAAAAATTACTCCTCTCTACACAAAGAATTTCTTCACCCAAGGTTTATGCTACCAAGTCTTGGCAATAGTAAAGTAACACAAAGGTTTATGTGAATTATTTTATTCAAGGGAATTTTGATGAAATTTAAATCAGGTTCTAACAAACTTGTTCAAGTATAAATATTTGTTATCAAAAATATTATTTAGGTTTTACCTTAAAATTATAGGAAAATTATTAATTCAACTAATTTCTTGTTCATGGGAATTTTATGTATTTGGCATTCTAATTAACCAATTAAAGAGTAAAATTTAATAAGAATAATATAACAATTTTATATCATACATTTGGTTGACCGATACATGCACCAACTCTAGTTGCTTGTATTAACATGGGCTACCTTCTATAACTAGTATTCTTGCTCCCATTACATTTAAATATATACTACAAAATATGACTTTGGTGGGTCTCTTTTGGCTAGGTAAGCTACAAAGGAGAAACCTAAAATATGATGTATTAAATGAAAATTCAAAAATATGTCATCGACTTGATAAGAAGCCAATTATACATGTGTTTACCACATGGTGACTCTTGATAGTCATACATGATTCCCTTTTGTTTGAAGAATCATACAAGTTTATCAAACCATTTCGTACATCCCATGAGAGAAAACATGCATACAAGACTACAAAACCCTAACTAACACCATTCCAGTGACTTTCTAAACATTTCATCAGTGGAATGGTCTCTTAAGCCATTTTTCTTCCTTCAAACCCTCAAAACAGGTTTCCAAGGACCATTTTTAGAAAAATGCTTCTAGGATTTTTCTACCTTGATAAAATCAAATTAAAAAAATTCCAAAACTCTTTTAGTTCCTTTCACCATAAGATTCAATGAAATTTAAAACAAAATCACTCAGTACAAAACAGTACTGTAGCCTATAGCAGCAAATTACAGAAGAAATTTGCAGAAAATGAAGTCTGTTTATGGCTTCAACATCCAAAATCTTCAACATAACCTCACCGTCAATTTTTTAAAGCCCATTTAAATGTGTCACATCAAGACACATTGGTTCCAACTGATTTTTGAGCTACTTGAGCATTGGTCTTCCAAACATGACAAAATTTATAAAAATTGCTAAAGCAACATTGACAATATTTACCCAAAACTTAACAACTTTAACTCTAACAGAATCAAAATGATTTAATACATGGAGAATGATATATTATGACCTTATTATACCAAATAAGACTCTACACACCAAAAATCAACCTAAGACCATATTTACATAAGTTGTCATGGTGCCCCTACACCAATATCTCAATGTCAGCTTGTGAAATTTAAATATCAAGAAATTAAGGATAAGTATCTATAAATACAAGGTTTTTTAATAAATTCATGTAAGCTATCAAGATGTGAACTTTACAAGAGCTAATATTATTGTCAAGAGCATTCAAGAGCAGATTTATCAAGGATTTATTATAGCATTCAAGATCTCAAGTGTCATGTAAAAGCTATGCTCAATCATGCATGATTTTGGAGCTCACATTATGATGTAGGTTTAAAGATCTAATCCAAACATTCAAGTTAAAGATTAAAATCAAGATTCAAGTATCAAGATCCACATCCATTGAAGCCATTTCATGCAAGATCAACATCAAGATTTTAGTCCTTTAAAGGTTCATTTAAGGGTTTGGTGAGTTTTGACATTGACTTGTTCATTCATCATTCCTTTCATGATTTTATTCATTTCAAGGTTTAATTAACAAAAAGGGTTTTGACCAAGGAAAATCCCCATTCACCTAACAAAACAACATTTTTCCCCTCTTGATGTGTGTTTATAGATTTTAGGCAAAAGATCTACTGAAGAGAAGAAATTAGAAAGTTGTCAAAGTTGTATTTGTTGTCTCCATTCTTGCAAAATCACTAGAATTTACCTAAATAATTTATTTCCAACTTTTTTATTGCAAGATTCAAGAATCTAAGAGTGTGGACACAGCAGAAGAGAACCCATAAATCATTTTTCAGGAGCCCTAGCCAGGACCTATTTTCCATAGAGTGAATGAGTCCTCAATTAGCCTTGACAAAACACTTTTGTGAGAGGTAAACAAGATTCATCCCTTCCAAATTGTTCAAATGCTTTGTAGGTTCCATCAGAATTATGCTTAATCTTATCAATGCACTTTGTAGCCTGCAATTTGGAGTTGTTTCTTCTATTTTTAATCTTTTTCTCCAAAGTGTTGGTTGACTCATACCCCCGTCCTTGCATAAAAGGAAAATTTGCAGATTCACACATTGAATTGACTCACCTTTTGGTTGACAGTAAATTCATAGTGTGGATCTCATTTCCTAATGAAATTAGAGAATTAGGGACCCTTTTCCCTCTTTGGATCCACTTTTCCATTTTGAGAATGTCCCTTGTCCTATTATTCTATGTTTTATTTTGGTGAACCTGAATTTTGAACATTCTAATTTCTGATTTGGGATGCATTCAAACCCTAGATCTAGGATTTTCATTAATTCATTGCATTTAGGGTTTCTAAATTTGGCCTAAAGTTACATTGCATTTTAGCTATAAACTTGAATTTTGCATTTATTTTAAATCTTAAAAATTCAAAAATTTGCATGCATATTACATTGATTTTGCACAGTGTTTGCATATTAGTGTACTTTTCATCATTCCTATTCAAAAATAGAGTCAAAATTGTATTTCAGTAAAGTGTCATATAATTCATCATTTGTCCTTCATTGCACTTGCATTTAGACATCAAATTCTGGAAATTTTTGTCACAAAAGTTATAGTGTGAGACCTGGAACAGATATCACATATATTCACTCAAAAATTGAACTTTTCAATTTAGAAAAACACAAATACAGGGGTCCCCATTTTCCCTTGGGCAAATGAGTCCTTGGAGGCCTACAAAAATCAACTTTTTTGAACTTTCTGGTGGTTTTCTACACTTCCTAGGCTTGTTGGTAACCTATTGTATCAATTTGGAAAGTTTTAGGAATTTCTATTTTATGCAACTAGGTCAAATCATCCATTTAGTGAAGCCATTTTGAATCATTCCAAAATCATTTAAGTAGCAAAAATCATCAGAACTTAAAATTTTTACATTCTTGAAGCTTTACATAATATGTATAAAAGTACTTTTCACTTTTGGATAATGTAGTGTTTATATTCATGAAGCTTTGCATAAGTTGGATAAAAGTACTCTTCACTTTTGGATACACAATGTTTACATTCTTGATGCTTTGCATATGTTGGATAAAGTACTTTTATGTTTTCAATACACATTGTTTATATTCTTTAAACATTGCATAACATGGATAAAAGTACTTTTCATTATTTGGAACAAGTATCTTACATTTCTAAGCATGCCAAGAAAAATTTCATCTCTCCCACTTATGAGAATACAATAGTGGAAAATTATGACAGTCAAATTTGGTCTTCTCTCAATATGTCTCCTATTTATGAAGAAGATATTTTGGTGTTAGAAGATCCAATCAATGAGAGTCATGAGAATCTTATGTTTCTCTTTTCCTACCCCTCCTACTAGGGAAATAAATATTGAACAAGATAATTCCATCATTGAAAAACAAGAAAATCCAACCATTGATGACTCCCCTACTTTTGATGAAGTTTTTGAATGTCATGTACATCTAGTTTGTTGCTCTCCTAAAAAATATCATACTAGGTAAGATATCATGGTGCAAGAAAATGACAATATTGACACATGTATTTCAAACAATAGTGATGTGGCTTCCTCAGATGAAGATGATGAAGTGACATTAGACTCCCCTTCACTAAGAGACCATCAAAATAAGGATAATTTTTTTGAGGCTATGAACATTAGAACTCCCTCAAGTTCTCTAATTCATAGACCTCCTAAAAATCCTTTAATCATGGGACCTCCTAAACCTAAACTTATCATTTATCCACCCTCACAACAACCACAATTTCAAAATAAACTTGTGCTTATCTTAGAACCACCAACAAATGATAATGTTTCACAACAACTGAGTTACAGTACTGTTGTTCACACATATAACACTAGAAATAATCTGCAACCAAGATAAACAACTCCAACATCCCTCCCATTTCCTCAACCTATCTAAGTTCCTAGTGCTCCTTGTTTTCTCTCACATAATGGAAAAGCGTATGATCTTGTTGAACAACTAAAAAATAATCCTACTAAAATATCCTTATGGGACCTTATTCAAGCCTCACCTAGTTATCATAACATGCTTCAAAGTGCTTTACAACAAGTTCCTACCCCTCCTAATGTGTAACCAAATGATGTGGTAGCCCAAATTCAAGGTATGACTTCAGTCAACATGGACATTACTCTCAATCAAGATGAGTTACCTCCATTAGAAATGCAAAAAAAAAATGAAGCTTTCATGATATTAGCCCTTGTTAATAGGACAAGGATAAAGAGAACCCTTATTGACAATGGATGAGCCCTTAAAATGTGTAGCATAAACCTTTTGGACAAGATTGGAGCAGAAAAAGGCCAAATAAAACTAGATTCTTTATCCATTTGTGGGTTTGATAATGTAGGAAAGAAACCGCTTGGTGTGATAGCATTTCCTATTATAGTTGGAAAGGCCACATTGCGAACTCATAGTCATGTCATGTCTGGTAATCTTTCATATAATATTCTCTTGGGTAGACCTTGGATTCATGTAATGAATGGGGTGCCTTCTACCCTCCATCATAAAATGAAGTATATCTACAAAAACAAAGTGTATACAATCAAAGCCAACCCTGAACCAAAAAAAAAATTATACACTAAGAAAGACAAGGAAACTGCTTTGAAAACATTGACACCAACTACACAAGTGGAACCTATGCAAGAGAAAGACAAAGAGAGCAATATTGAAAATGTCACAAAGTTATTGGAAGATAATTAGGGTTCCTTATATTTCACAACTATATTCATAGGTAAATACAAGATCATAACAAAAGAATCTAAAAATGGAAAGAAAAAGTGCAATTTCAACATAAAACTCGAAAATCCTTCAACCACTTTAGAAAGAAGAAGAAAATTACAAAAAAAAATTGATGAAGTTGATCTTATGAAGAACCACAAAATCCAAAAGAAATAAAAAAATCTTTATGGAAGAGGTTATGAACTTATGAAAAAACAAAGGGTATAGTGGAAAGGGATGTGGTGCTAGAAAACAAGGTATATATGTTCCTATAGAACCTAACATGCAAGAAAAAACTAATGGTCTTGGTTATTGTCCTTTGAAAGAAACAAAAGCATCAAAAAATCCTTCACTCAATACCAACACTATTACAAAAGATTATTCTAAGCCAACTTTAACCTTGGTGCATCTTGAACTAATAGAAACTAGTGGTCTTGGTTCTTGTTCTTTAAAAGAAATGAAAGAATTAAAAAAATCTTCGCTTAATATCAATGTCATCACGTGGAACACTAATTATTGGAGTTTGTTAGATCCTCCTTTTGAGGAGAGTACAAAATATCACAATCTAAAGAGTCTTGTTTAAGTATGACACTTAGTATTAAGCAAGAGATATCTTTGTCACAAAATAAAGGAACATGTTCTACTATTGATCAAGAGAGTATCTTGCCGAGACTCCTCCAAGATTGCTTGATATCTCTCCCTCCAAGAACATGAAATAAATTTTATAACAAGAGTTCATTTTTTACATATCATAGAGTTCATGATCTTTCTACTAATGAATGTAAGGCTTTGGGTAATAAAACTCAACATCTTAACTTGGATTGTGGTGCTCCTCCTTGTGTTGTAGCACCTAGTTTCTCTAACTGATATTGATTTTCATTCTATTATGTTTCTCATCAATCATCTTGCCTCACCCTTTTCTTGCACTAAGTGGAGGCAAGGGGTTAGGTAGTCTTATCCTCATATGGAACTTGTTGATTGTCTAGTTTTGTTGGTTGACCACCTTCCATGTATATGTAAGAGCAAGCTTGGGATGTGGACGACATGCCTTAAGTTGGCTCTAATATGACATAATTTATTTCTATGTTATCTAAATTAGCATTTCATTTTGGGGACAACCCCTCCTTTTTCATGACGTAGCTTCATTTGAATACATATGTTTGACATAGGGATTTTCAAGTAAGCTCTCATGCCTTCTTTATTGTTAGCATTTATTATTGGCTACTTTAAAGTAAATTACTCACAACAATGGTGTTAGAAATTTCTTTAAAGTGTTGGAATGCATCGACACTCATGTTTCTTTGTGTGATATTCTTTCTTCTTGTGATGCATTATTTTCTTGGTCATGTTATTAGGTTTGATATCCTTCGAGAGTGTGATATTTCTTTGATTTATCCTCTCTTGGAGAAATTAGGCACAATGATCCCTATGAAGAGACCTTACATGAACTAAGCAAAGTCCCTTTGAACAAACCTCTACTCACATGTTCCTAAGTGTTTAGCATAATACAACTTGTTAACCTTGTGAAGCTTGAAGTTTTGTTTTGTGGTGCCCTATTGAATTTATCAGAGGGAAAGTTTTGGTATGGTTAGTACAATGAAAGCCTAGATAGAGGCATGAATTTCTCATTGTATGGTGAGAGCCTAGACCTTTTACGACTCTCTTACTAAGCCACTTTCCTGGGGGCTCACCTAATGGACAGCCTGAGGTTCCATTAGCTCAGAGTGAGTGTGCATTATTGTTTATATAGTGGACAACCAGAGTTCTACTTGTGAACATTTTTGGAAAAATAGTTGAGGCTTGATCTACATCGAGTTGGATAAACAGTCAAGACTTGATCCACCCCTTTTTGTTTTTATTTTTTATATTCTTTCTTTTAGTCTTTGACATTAAATGTTATGTATCTTGTCTTGTTGATGCATATCATACACCTTATGTGCATCCCTTTGTGATTATGTTGGTTTGACGTGGGATCTTGGATCCTAGGGGCTTGATCACCCTCCTTCATCTTTGTCATCCTATACCATCCACATTGGTACACTTGGACCCTTGTTGACTACTTTAGTGTGAGTTTGATGTAGGTTCCTCCTCTCACTAAAGTAGGGGCTAAATGTAGTGTAGGAAAAAGTATCCCTTTTTCACACTTAATTTGGGAATAAATAATAATCAAATGGACTTAATTATTCCATAATATAATGTTGTAATATATATTTTACATATTCACATTAAGGTTAGGGAAATTTTAAATAAAATGGACTTAATTGTGCCTTATTTTTGGTGTTGTAAAGTGTACCATTACACTTTCACACTTATCTAGGGATTTATTAATTAATTGAGGTTAATTTTCCTTAATTGGACCCTTTAATTCAAATCCAACCCTAATTAATTACAATTTTTGAAAGGTGAAACCCGACATTCATTAATGCCATAACATAACATTCATCCTTGAAGAATGTGTGTCCTAGGTAAGTGACCTAAGACACATTCTCCATAGGGTGAATGGGTCCTCACTTAGGCCTAGGACCTAAATTTAAATTATGTTTTTGGTGGTATTTTAACATTTTCAAATCCATCTCTCAATTTCAGCTTCTTAAATTTGAATTTCGAGAAATTAAGGATAAGTGTCAATAAATACAAGGTTATTACATCAATTCGAGTAAGCTATGTCAAATCTAGGTTATTTCATCAATTCAAGTAAACTATGCCAAGATCTCAAGCATCATGTCAAAGCTATGTCCAATCATGCATGGTTTTGTAGCTAATGTTGTGATCTAGGTTTCAAGATCTAAGACAAGTATTCAAATCAAAGATTAAAAGAAAGATTCTAGTATCAAGATCCATATCCAATGAAGCCATCCTTCAAAGGTCCATTAAGGGTTTGATTTTAGGTGGAAGATCTATTGAAGAATAAAAAATGCAAAGTTGTCAAAGTTGCATTTGTTGTCACCATTCTTGCAAAATCACAGAAATTGACCTATAGAATTTATTTCCAACTTTTTGACTACAAGATTCAGGAATCTGGGAGTGCAAACATAGGAGAATGAAACCCAAAAATAGATTTCTAGGAGCCCTAACTAGGATCCATTCACCATAGGGTGAATGAGTCCTCAATTACCCTTGAGAAAACACTTTTTGTGAGAGGTACACATGATTGATCTCTTTTAAATTGTTCATATGATTTGTAGGTTCCATCAAAATTATGCTTAATCCTCTAAATGCACTTTGTAGCTTGCAATTTGGATTTGTTTTGTTATTTTTAATCTTTCTCCCCAAAGTGTTGCTTGACTCATACCTCCATCCTAACACAAAAAGGAAATTGTAAGATTCTTAAAAGAATTCACTCACTTAAGGGTTGAAAGTGGATCTTGACACGAGGGATCTAATTTCCTTAATGAAATAGAAGAATAGTTCTGGTTCATTCACATCATTTTTTCTTTTCTATTTATAGTAAATTTGATGAAATATTCCAAGTTTAGTATAAAACCCTATTTGTTTGAACCCTACCCCATTTTTCTATGTTTCAATTACCACTTCTTGAAGATCAAAAAGCTCATGCTGAATCATGAGATTTTCCAAAAAAATATTAATGAAATGTTTAGCATTCCATTATTTTATTTGATCCTTTAAAAACTTCACCTTCTTACAAAAATGAAGCATCGTAGAACCCTCAATATAAGGGATCTTATTCCACCACATATTTAGTAATGAAAAAAAGTTCCCATCTCTAAACAACATTTCTTCAAATTTTTAAAAAAATTTTGATCTGGAGTTTATCTTCAAAGTGATTAAAATTTTTGAAAATGATTTAAAAAAGGAACATTGTGAATTACTGAAGAAAAATAATGAGAAGAAGACATCTAATTATTTGAAAGTATAAATAGATCCAACCTTTCTGCAATCTTAAGAAATGTTTTCTCTTATTTGACCAAGTGAATGTTACATTCTTTGGAACATAGTCATACAAATTATTTCTTCCCACAAAATCCCTAAAATCCTCCATAACCTTAACAAAAGGGATGATCACACCCCTTTTTTAGACAAATATAGAACTCATTAATGTCTCCACCAACAAAACTATATTCATTCTTGAAAAAAAGCATAGTAAAGACAATTGATCCCACAATTTCCCTTTTTGGATAGTGGAGCAAGGACCATAGAGATTAAAAAAACACAACTTTAAAGAAATAATACATTTTAGAGTTACTCCCATCCAATTTTCATTAGAGGAAACCAAGTTGACACTAACCTCTTTAAAATTCTACAATATTTTCAAACCCCTCGAAGCCCCTTTCATAGGGAGAACAAAAAATATCCAACTTAGGTAACCACAAAAAGTTGAACATGAAAATTGTTCAGACATTTAGTTTTTTTGAAGGACAATATCATAGGAAGTACTTTCAATTTGACACTTAATTAATCATCAGATGTTAGGGGAATCCAATCCCCTAACATTCCAAGATAGGATCCTCATGCTGCATAGGAGAAATACCATATCTCCTTGATCTAAGGTTCATTTTAAGGGTTTTCTGAGACCCCACAACCACCTCCAACTATATATTTCTTTATTGAGTGAGTACCCTTTTCCTTGAATTTTTTTTTTACTACTTGATCATAAATTATTTTCAAGAGTAGTTTGAATCCCTACAATAATTTCCATTTTCATTTTCTAACTATTTTTTTTTCTCAATCTCTTAGGTTTAGGGGTTATAATTTTCTCTTTAACAACCTCAGGCTGAGAGATTTGTTAGGGAATCTATCTTATTCCCCAAATCATCCTCCCTAACAATCTCATTTGCAGTCTCTTCCACTAATTCATTCTCAACTTTTTCTATTATCTCATTTACCAACAATTTATTTTTAGAAACATTATTACCCAAGGGAATTTCCAAGAGAGTAGATTTCACAACATTTGGAACTCAAGAATCCAAGTCAAGAACTAAAATTATATCATAATTAGCATTGTCTAAATCCCCCAAACAAAAGGATATTTTTATCTTTTATTGGGGTTCCCTCATAAGCATTCCCAACTTTCACAATCTAGGAATCTCAAACATCAAATTTGAAACAACATTCACATTGTTTTTCTTCCCACCTCTTTGAAGAAAAATAATATATGAATCTACTAAAATTACCCCTTTCCCAATAAAATATTTCTTTACTACAATAATTTTTTTCCAAACCCCTTGTTTAGAAATGTAATATGATCCCCTTAAAATTAATTTCAATTTTGTACAATGATTTTTCTTATACATCCAAAATATGAAATTGGGTTAAATGAAATTGCAACATAAACTCTCTTTTTTTAAATTTTTTTTTTGATAAATCAAACACCTTGCTGCAATAAAAACATTTTTTTGACATTAATATGCTGCTATTTACAACAACAAGCAATACCCACAACTTGATGCAATTTAAATTAGATTTAAGAAATTAGGTATCCAAGAAATTGCTTCAAAAATGCCATTAAATTAAAAACTTGAAGCAACTATTGAAAGAGAATGTATTTTTCTAATTTTTAACATGGGAATACATTATTATTTCTATCTCATATAGATACTAATAGTAATATACATCTGTTGTAACTTTTCTCAAAACAAAGAGAAAATATGAAGCCCAAACACACACTAAAATTTACCCAAACTAGAGGGAAACTCACCATAATCCACACCCATATTTATTATGATAAAATAAGATAAAATATTGTGAAGTATCATAAAAACCACATCCATAAATTTTCCATTAATATCTACAACAAATAAATCACTCAAACCCCAAATATCACACTTCCACCTGCATTCTCCCAGTAAAACACATATTCCTCCATTGGTTTAATCAACTTGCCAAAAGCACTAGTTAGTGTGAGATGAGACGAACCTGTAACTTCATTGGAAATTTATAGGCAACACACACATACTACACTACTAGACAAACTTCCTTGTATCTCCTCCAAATTAGTGTTATGATGGATGGATTTGTGTTCACTAATAATGAAAACCTCATTTGAACATCATCATGCAAATATTCGTCCTCCCAACACATCAATATATCGTTGTTCATAACTAAATTTATCAAAATCAGCAACATGTAACTGATAACAACTACATTATGGAAAACCTGAGTAATAGTCATCTATATGACTAATGTTGTATTCATGGGAAGAAAAATGGGGTTTGGAATTATCTTCACACCTTTGAAATTCTTTGAAATCAGCAACTCATAAAATATTTTCTTCAACAAGATAAGTGGCTTTGAGAAGAATTTGGAAACATTTCTTGAACCTTTTCTCTCCATACTTTCAAATTTCATGGAGCTTCTCCTTTGCATCATAACCGTTAAAAAAATATTTTCTACAACGTCGCATCCTATAGACAATGGTTGTAAGAAATCTGAAATGAAAAGAACATAACATGAGATGGTTACCTTTTCAATCCTAACCAAAGGTTCTTGTGTTCTTCCCATCAATGTAGAAGCTTCTTTATTTGTTTGGATTAAAATTCTTTCACATGAACCCCTAAGGTGCATTATATTAATAGAATTACCACCTTCATTGAGTTGCTTCCATTGATGTACTTTCTCATGTGAATCCCCCTTAATTAAGACATCTTGAAACTCCTCCTCAAATAGTGTAGAATATGTCAACTTCTTGCTCTCAAATTGAACAGAGCCCAACATTTGCATTAAGGAATCCCAATAGACATTTGATGCAATATGAATGGTATTTTGAAATTTCTTCATAGAAATGTCTAGGAGCACACATTTGAAAAATTTCCTTTGCTGACTTGTAAGTAATGGTAAGAAAATTTGAGGCTCACTAGAGAATGTCATAGCTAACATATTCTTCCAAACCCAAAAACTTGCTCCCCATTATCATCCATTAAAACACTATACTCTTCTACTAAGGGATGTGATAAAGTAGAAATGTAAAACTCAAAAAATTAATTCATTACCTTCATATTTCTATCAAAAGCCTCAAAGGTTGCATTCCCATGCTAGTCAAGAATATGGATTATGTAAGTCATTACTTCTCCTAAACTCATGGTATAGAAGTCCTTATCAAACCATTGTTCACTCCAAATGATAAACAATATTCTTCCCTTCAATCTATGCTATAATTTTGTGGTATCTTCTTCATTCATGAATCCTCCATCTTGTGGGTAGCTTGAGAACCAAAACACCAAAGGATATTTAGTAACAAAATTTTGAATATTCAAATCATACCAACTATTCCTACCATGACCAAGTTTCAAGCATCTGAAGTTTCTCACCTTTTCCTAGCTGTCACCTATAAATTTTTCTTCAATAGTGATACCTAGATCCCATGAATGTTCTATATGTTGTGCACACTAATTCTTCACAAAGTAGCTAGTATGTAGTAAGGATTCCATGTGATACCAAATGCTAGGAAAATTTGAAACATGAAACCAAGATCTTGCATCCTATAAGCTATAAATTTTTCCCTTTACTTTATCACTTAATTTTGCATTCCTTTCTTGATGAAAAAAGTTTTCTATTTGCATGGAAAGAGGCAAAAAGTCTGAAATTTGGAAATCATTTCGATACCTTGGGCTACCAGCTTAGAGTTCATCCTCCTCTTTGGAATTTATTTCGATGGATATATCTCCATGTTTCCATTGCGCTACTATAAGCCTAAAAACATGTTTATCCACCTTTGCATTTATATTCTTTTAATGCACTATGTAATGTGCATGTCTCCTTATTTCGAGTTCCTCACATCTAACTTCAACCTGCATGTTGGTTATGTACAAAACACCTAGATCCCACAACATTATTTTTGAGATATTTAATAATTTAGTAGAATGATTTCCTTTCCACCCTATATCTCTTATTCTTGATCTTCATTTCCTTGAAAGATATAGTACATTTCTATAATTCTCAAAAATAAAATTTATCAATAGGAAAGGATTCATCTACAACATCCTTCAACAATTCATGCACATCAATATGTCTTCCTAGTAGATTATCCTTAGAAAAATCTAGATCAAATTTCCTACATACATCTTCAAGATGTAAAGTTGATTCCTCAATTTTTCCCTTTCTACAAATTTTCTCCTTATCTTCATCTTCGTCAATCTTAGACTAAACTAAATTATTTTCAAAAATTGGATTAAAATTTTCAACCAAGATATTTTAACCTTCAACTAGGTGGATGCAATCTTTATGTTCTTCTTGATTTTTGGTATTCGCAGCCTTTTCCATATTAAATCCTTCCTTTTCATTATACTTCTTAGAATCTAGCAAGTCTTCTTCCTTAGCAATATTTTGTGGCTCAGATTCTAGCTTATTGATCTCCTCTTGCTCTAGTTAGTCCTCCTCTCTAGCCAATATGAAGAACTCATAACATGATTCTTTAGTCCTGAAATCTTTAGAAAAACTTTGGAACTCCTCAAAGAATTTGATGATCATCTTATCTTGAGGCATAGTTCTTCTTATGAATTCTAAGTACTCAACAAATGTAAGAGAAATATTTTCATATTTTGTGAAAAATATGTACTCTTTATACCATTCAGAAACCTATTTTGCATTGTCTGGCTGTATTAGTCTCCCACTCTTAAATATTGATTTGAAGAAACCCATGATTAACACAACAAACTTAATTTATCGTACAGTTTGGGAAGATCATAGCTCTGATACCAATGTAATATCCCCTTAAAATTAATTTCAATTCTACACAATGATTTTTCTCATATATTCAAAATATGAAATCGGGTAAAATGAAATTGCAACATAAACTCTGATTTTTGTTTTTTCAGTGATTTTTCTAATAAATGAAAAGCCTTGCTACAACAAAACATTTTTTTATTGATGAATAGGAAGCTATCTATATTAATAAATAATATAAAAGTACATATTCACAAAAAAAAGTGGGTGGTAAAAAGGCACACCCCCAGAGTCAAATGGGCCATACCTAGAAAAACTAAATGATCAAGTTTTTAACAAACATAACAAGAAAAAGGCCATCAAGTGGCTAGAGTAATGCCAACAAACCTAGGGGGGTCTCTGTCATCCTTCTTCCCACATACATCAGCGGGGTCAGGAGTGACATCAAGAGGAGGACCCCAACCATCATTAGCATCTTGATCTTTATCTTTATCTTCATCCTCGCAATGAGGTGAGATTGCAAGAGCCAGCCATGGGAAAATTTTACCAAAATCTAGCCAACCAGAACTAGAAGCAAGAGTATCATCAGAGGGCCAACTAGAGCTACCACCACTGATCCCTGATGCCTTTCCAGAGGGCCACCCCTGGCCAGCTTGTGGAAGAGGAGAACAGGTCCGTTGAGGAGGGCGAGAATTCGATTGGAGAGGAGGCTGAGAGTGGGGACGCACAGAATAACACCACTGTTGGCCTTGAGAACGTGACAGGCTTTGAGAAGAAAAGGGTGAGGTAGGGACCCAAGCAACAGTACACAAGGCATTTCCCAAATGGTCCAGGAGCACCTATAGGTGAGCAACTTCAAGAGCCACTTTGTTGGCTTGCACCTGAATCTGTAATAACACATTAGAACAAATTATAGATTTTGTATACAAAGAAACCTCACAATCCAATTGAGAATGAAAAAATATGTAGGAATTTATGTTTTTCTAGATATTGAAGAAGATTTCCACCCTGATAGTGTGCCAAAGCTTGGTATACTTATCTAGGAATATGGGAAAATCACCTAGCATAATAATATGCCAGGAGAACGACTCTAGCCTAAATGGTTGAAAGAAGTCATGAATCCAAGTACAATACTATTGAGCTCTAGCACAAAACCAGAAAAGATGTTTAAAAGTCTCAGCCTACCCACAGAAAGGGCACCGAGGGTCATGGATACCCAAGTGGACATGCCGAAAGCCCACATGCAACCCTTGGAAAAGAACACACCAAGAAAGATGGGCTAACTTTGGCTCAACACTTGCAGACCAAGTGGCAGTGAATATTTTACACCAAATAGGAGTGGGAGATTAGAGAAGCTACCTCTGGTTCAAACTTTGAATCATAGGAAAATGGGGTGAAAGCCACCTATAACCAAGCCTAGGCTTGTAGTTCCTAAAAGGAGTATCTGGGTACTACTTCCAATCCTTCCACCAAGGTTTACACCCATGAATACCAATTTTATGATGCATCTCATCTGGAATAGCACTCACCAGACCATTAAAAGTAGCACGGTCTTGGTTTGAAGTCTGTACATGGCACAAAACTCGTCCCAGTGCATAATGCACATGGTGGGTCTTTGAAAAATTTGTTGGAGGGTCTATATACCCTTCTTGTGAAATCTAAGAGCTTTAAGCTAGGACACTTTAGCCAAAGGTTGATCAATGTGGGAAAAAGAGGTGACCACTAGATGTTTTGTTGGTTTAGTGATA
>VDFB02000003.1:370150250-370165042 GCA_007258455.2 Sequoia sempervirens | reverse complement strand
ATAGTTTTGTAAGAGATTATATATTAAATTATAAATAATATTGTATATTCTAAACTAGATATATTAACATAAACTATAAACTATAAACTATTCAAAAATCATATATAAACCAAATCGTATATTCCAAACTAAATATATTAAAATAAACTATAAACTACAAATGAGATATATTGCATATGTTAAATCATATGTTATAAAGTCTTGACATTTTTTAAAATGCTATGTAAACAAATCGGATATCAGATATAGATCGGATATCCAATTCAAATCGGATATCCAATTTAAATTCGATATCCGATATGTCTGACACAAAATTCAATACCTAGGGAATAGGCTTGGGTTTGCTTTGGTATTTGGTTAAGAGATGCCAATCCTAAAAAGTCAACACAAAAAGCATGTTTAACAACTTATCTTGTTTTTCCGGACTTCGCCCATGTGGCTGACGACTTTATTTTTAGTCCAAATTGATAAAATGAAAAGCATTTGTAGAGGAGATAATCAGCTTTTTGCCAATATAAATTATGCTTTATTTTGAATTTAATAGATTATTATTATTCATTTTCTATTAGAATTATGACTAAAGTCCTGATTGATAGGCTGATTGTAAAACATCTATAACTTTCAAACGGTATCATATTTGTTTGAATCCAAAACATGTGTCACATTCTATGCTTCACATACTATAGGATTAAAAAAAAAAAATTTGAATTTCATTAATTTTTGACCAAGTTAAGGTGGTCAGACATACGAGTTTTTATATTTTTAAAAAGTTGTAATAAGAAATTCATAATTAATTATTTACTTGGAAAAAAATACAAAAATATATACCACATCCAGACATGAGTCTCTACTTATATCTAAAATCTCATAAGAAAATATTATCATTTTATTATGGTTAGGGTGGTCGATGACACCTACTTCTTATTTTTTCCTAAAATTTAACATACTGCATTGAAATTTCAAATTTTTACCAAATAGATTTTGTTTTTAAAAAATAAACCTAGTAGTTTACAAACTACATTCAATTTCCCATAGATTCTATTCTTACATATTTTTGAAATAATATACATAACTTATTCAAATTTTTACGTCAATTTTCCTAACTCTGATTTTTTTGAATTTTCATTGCCACTTAAGGGCTTGTTTGGCCCATCATGATCTTGCACATACCCTAATAATAAATTTAAATTTATTTCAAATTATAATTTTTGGGAAGCTTATAATAAGTACTCCATACTTGAAAAAATAAATTTTAAATGAATTCATTTGATCCCCCAAAAGGTAAATCAAAAGTGGTTTTTTATCAACATTTTTATAGGTGTAAAGGAGACTCTGTTATAGGTATGGTTTAAAACAAGCGAGGTTCTATCCAAGGGAGTTTGATCTAAGGTAGTTTTATCAAAAAATCTTCAATTGGAATGATTTAAATGAAACTTTTAAAGGCTTAAATCATTATATTTTCTAAAAATATGTGATTTCAGCAAAAATCAGTATCTCCAAGAAATTGTAAACCAACTTTGTGGGATCACCCTTTTCAATCAGCCGGATTAGGATTCAACATACATCACCAACTAGATCAAACTTAGTCATGTTGAAAACACATCAATATTACTTCGAAGAGGGGGAATCCATCAAGATATGCATTGAAAAACTCCCCTTGAGCCAAGGAAGTTGGCTCAAATTTCAGAAGTGCTTGTATTGAGATCCGGTATCACAGAAGAGCTACCCACACTTAGTTCCTTTTATTTCCAAACCATGATGGTCTTCTTAGGTTCATCTAATTCTGCAGCCTTCTTTTTATCTTTAGAATTTTCCAGAGAAATATATTTGCATGTGTTAGCATAATTTCCAAGTTGACTAGACTTGTAACATCTTTGTCCTGACAAGTTGGGTGATCCCACAATACTGGTTTACAATTTTTGGCCAAACTACACACTAAAATATTTTTTTTAACTACATCTTCACTTTTGGGCACCTATAGCGGCTAAACCATGAGGAATTTGAAGATGATGTGAACTAGTGATTTGTGACATTTAGTCTGTAGATTCTAAATTTTTTTTTTTCAATTTTTTTGGAATCCAATTGCACTTCTTTTTCCATCTCCTTTGAAAACTATTTTTTTTCAATAAACAACATTTTTAAGGAGTGACGCTCACCGTATAATGCATAATTTTTTTTCCATGAAGGATAAAATTCCTTTTTTTTTTTAATTTAGATTTATAACTACAATATCTAGTTCTTCTAATTGGTTTCATAGTTTTTTATTGAATATTTTTTCCTTAATCAAGTTTCAAACTCAAACCAATTACAATTCAGACATACACAGACTATATTGTGTGTAACTCTTTTTTTATGTATCAAAATTCAAAATTTTTTTGTTGGATCAAGGACTTCAATATCCGGTGCACTCATTTTTATTTTATTTTTTGATAATCTACTATTTTTCCACATGTGCAGAAAAAGATATTACTTTTGGGCGAAAAACCTATGTTTAGTAAAACTAAAAAAAAATACATAATAAAACCAAAAAAATTTAAAATTATATTCATTGGATAGCTCGTTGATGAGCCCAAAATGTGCTCATAGTTTGGATATTATGATAAAATTTTAATGCCTTTACTTTTGTTATTTGTGGTTGTTTAAAACTCTTTTGAAACCTTTTATGGGGATATCCTATAGCAAAACACTTTCATATTCTTACAGCTTATTGTGTTGTCTTGACTACATTTATTACCCCGTTGACTCTCTAAATGACTGGTATATTACATATAGTTTTTGAATGATGAAATAGATTTAAATGTGTGATTAATGAACGAATATTATGTATGTACCATGCGCCTTTTCTTTCGCATATGTTACCTTGTGTTTTGCAAGGTTGTTGAAGAAAGTATGACCGAGTCAAGCGCAGCCGATCTCGGCCTTGCAGTAAAGTCCATTTCCTACACGACTTCGAGGAAGCTCTGGCAAAGACTCTTTGACCAAAACTATTGGGAAGGATTTTTAATTACAGTTAATCTGGAAAGAGTGGAGCGCTAGATTTTCTGTGGATCGGGTTGAACGGATAAATTTATTTATGAAGTTTGTTCCTTGATAGGGTTAGTTGCTCTCTAGATTTTAAATAAAGTACTCCTCCTGTGCAAGTGAAAAAGGAGATGATAGTTAGAAGTAAGATAGAATCATAGTGATAGGGATATAGTAGATATCATGTAATAATGAAAAGCAAAATCTATATGACAAGAAACAGAGTTTGTTGTTAAGTTTCCATATCAACAAAGCAATGTATACCATTCTATTTTCATGAATAAAGTTTGATGAAGTTCTAGGTTCAGAACTTGCGTAACCAGTAGATGCTTGCTAAGGGGGCCCACTTAGTAAGTATCTTTAGTTAGTTAGTTAGCTATTATTTTCTGTTGATCATCAGTTAGCTTTCATCTTTGAAGTTTCCATACAAACTCAGTCTTGTATTGCTCCTGCAGCATCAAGAATCCATCCATGTGCTTGTTCCTACAGCATAAGGCCAGTTCATAGTTTGTGTTTCAGTCGTAGTTGTTATAGTTTTTGTTTTAATCAAATCATGGTTGAGTTAAAAGAACTTTGGATTACCTTTCTGTAGCGTAGATAGAATTCCTTCAAAGTATTTATTTTTGTTAAGTCATGACCAAAACTAGTTCTTAGTGCATATATTGTGCCGCACCATTTAAAGTATACGTTCCCTGGTTTGACAAGTAAATGAATGTCCATAAAGAGATATTAGTCACTTGTTGGAATGTCCAATTCCCAGGAAAGGTTCTACTGTGATTTTCATATCCTTTTGTGGGTGTGACCATTTTTGGCGCCATTACCGGGGAAGGTGTCAATCTAAGAACTTGCTAAAGTCATTATTAATAGTAGTTTATTTAGTTGTTTAAGTATTTTCAAGTTTTTTTTTAAAAATACCATCTATTCTATTGCATGCATAGAAGAAGAAGAGACGCACTGGGAAGGTTCCTCCCTGAAAACCTGTTTGTTGAACTACCATTTAACCCAGTTGATGCAGAACCTGAAGAAACCCCATTCACTCTGTTATTCCAGCAAGCCAATATGGAAAATAACCCACCTAATCCACCTCCCACTTTTGAGTTTCCCATTGTTCCCTAGCGAGATACTGACAATCTTAAGAATATACCTTCTTCACTACTTCAAAAATTCTATGGTCTAGTCACGGAGGACCTTGAAACTTTCCTGTTTGAGTTCAATATCCACTGTCGTAGTTATGGCTATACCTCAGATGCTCACAAACTAAAATTGTTTCCTTCCACTTTGAAGGAAGGAGCTCTTAGATGGTTCATGAGTCTGGGAAGAGGTGTTGTAGATAGTTGGGCAGCCATGCAAACCAAATTCCTTGAGAAATATAAGGAATATTGTAAAAGTGGTAGTAAGGGAGATGATATATTTAAGATTCAATAGAAGGAAGATGAAAGTTTGGAGGATTATATTTCAAGATTCTTGTTTTCTCTGAAAAAGAACTCAAACCATACTCTCAATGAAGACTCTCAAAAACTATTTTTTCTAAGAGGGATCAGTGATGTCTGTATAGATGCTCTGGACCTGATAGGAGGAGGTGATATAACCCAACTTCCTTGGGATGATATTAAAAATATATGTCTTAATTACTCCCGAGCAAATGTGAAGAAGGGTAGAGGTTATTAAACTACAGTGGGTAAGTCTTCTTCCGATGGAGTTTCCAGGATGGAGATAACAAATTTTTTGTCTGACTTCAAGCAGGATATCATCAATAATATGGCTACACAACTAGACACTATGCAAGCTCAGAAGAAACATGAGGTAGCCGAGGTAGTTTTGGCCAAGTTCTGTCCATACTGTAGACAGAAGAAACGTGACTGCAGATGCAAGATGGTGGCTAATTTGGAAGCTAAGCAATTACCTACTAACTTTAAGCCAGTAGAAGGTGATGATGATCAAGTGTTCTTTGTTGCATAAAAGAGACCATGGGCTCAAAGACAACGTATGCCTCAAGATCCTTTGATTTTTGGTAATCCTTATTCTGGCTATAATAATCAATAGAAACCTACATATGGACCACCACCACCTTGTAATACATCTAAACCAAGTTGGCCTAATTATTAGACCCCACAATAGCAATCTCCTCAAGGAGGTTGGCAGCAGCGACAAGGACAATGGACCTCACCTCCAGGTAACTGGCAGCAGAATCCTCAATGGAGAGGTCCTCAGCAATGGCAAAACCAGTCCCCTGGGTTCCTACAGCTTCCACAGCCACAACCACAAGCCCTCATGCCACCTCCTGCAGCACCTGCCACAAATATTGGCCCTCCAAAACAAACGCATATGCCTACCCAACTATTGCCAAATCCCAATAATAAGCAACAACAGCAGCCACAACAGCCTATGTATCTTGGCTGAAGCCAACCAATATCAAGCTTATGCCTTAAAGGTTAATGATATCCATTTAAAGTCTAGAACCACTCTACCTACTCCATAACCACCTCTAATTACTGAAATACCATATTCTCCTCTTGAAGAATCTACTGCACTTGTTTTCCTACTGAGCATATGCCTATAACTGATACAGTTTCTAAGGAGCTTGTTTTGCAAAATCAAGACAAACCACCTTTTCCTCAGGGGTTGCAAAGTACTGCATTTAAATCCATGGAAGAGCCCACTTTTGACATTTTGGATTAGCTCAAGAATGTTCAAATTCAAATCCCTTTATTTCAGGCTATTAAAGATGTTCCCATTTTTGGAAAAGCTATTAAATAGGCCTGTTTGAAAAAGCCTGGATGGAAGAAAAAGGATCCCCAAACAATTCATGTCTTAGGGAAATTGGCTGATATAATGTTGGGAAATGCAGTCATTCCAAAGTATATTGACCCTAGAAGTCCTGTAGTGCAAATACATATAAATGGCCAAATTGTGAAAAAAAAATTGATTGACTTAGGTGCTACCATTAATGTCATGACAAAACATACTATGGACTCCTTGAACATTCTAAACATTAGGTCTACACCTACAGTTTTGCAGCTTGCAGATAGCTCCATAGTCAAACCTGATGGAATGGTGGAAGATGTAATTATCACTCTTGAATCTTGAGAGTATCTAGCTGATTTCACAATATTATCAGTTAAGGCAACTTTAGGAGGGTATCCAGTTATCCTTGTTAGACCATGGTTAGCCATTGTTGATGCTTTTATAGGATGTTGTTATGGAGATATCACCATTTTTGATGGACACTCCACAAAAAAATTGGCTTTGTATTTGCCTGCTAGACCTCAACCAGATTTGTCCCAACCTGTTTGGCCAGATGTGGGGGAAGAAATTGAAGAAGCCAATTCATTGGTTCAATTAATGATGCTTCAAAATGATCCATTCTCACAACTTTAGAATGAGGATGCCTTGCTTTTTCACATTCTGCAGTTTAACTCTGATACGGATAGTTCATCCGATCCAAATAGTAGTCATCTACAATGTTTCCTACAACACCTAATTTCTGAGAGTTCGTTGCCTAAACTTCCTGCAATTTTTCATAACTTGCTTCCTCAAGAGGTACAAACATCACCTGTAGATTCTATGAGTAATCTCACTAAGCAGATAGAATTGTCTCCAAGTCACTATTTGAATATCAATAGTAAGCTATCACAATCCCAACAGGCTATCTTATTAAAAATGCTACAAGATCAGCATAAAGCTTTTGCATGGGAATATGGGGTCATGCAAGGAATAGATCCTCAAATTTGTACTCACAGGATCTATATCAAAGAAGATTGTTTACCAGTTAGGTAGCCTCAAAGAAGAGTAAATCCAACACTTAGAGAAATAATTAAAAATGAGCTCCAAAAGTTGTTTGATGCTGGTTTTATTTGCCCAATCTCTGACAGTCAGTGGATTTCTCCACTAGTTATTGTCCCTAAGATAGGTGGAAAATGGAGAGTGTGTGTGGATTACAAAGAGTTGAACACTGCCACTAAAAAAGATCACTTTCCACTACCGTTTGTAGAACAAGTACTCAACTCACTATCTGGCAAAAGCTATTTTTCCTTTTTGGATGGTTACAGTGGGTACAATCAGACAAAAATTGCCCCTGAAGATCAAGATAAGACCACTTTTACCTGTCCATGGGGAACATTTGCTTACTCGGTCTTGCCTTTTGGTCTATGCAATGCGCCAGCAACATTTCAGAGAGCAGTAATTAGTATCTTTGCTGATATATCTCCTGATTGTATGGAGATTTATATGGATGATTTCACTACCTATGGAGTCACATTGGAAGAAGCACTGGTGAATTTAGAAAAAATATTGAAAAGGTGCAGAGAGAAAAATTTGTCTATAAACAGTGAAAAATATTTTCTAATGATGGAAGAAGGTATTGTTCTAGGCCATCATATTTCCAAGAATGGAATTCAGGTTGACCCTGCTAAAATTGAAGTTATTCAGAATTTACAAACTCTTGCAAAACAAAAGAATGTCAGAAGCTTCCTTGGCCATGTAGGGTATTATAGAAGGTTTATAAAAGATTTCAGTAAAATTGTTAGTCCACTTTATGCCTTATTAACTAAGGATTCTCAATTTGAGTGGACGGAGGCCTGTGAAAAATCTTTCCTGCAACTAAAAGACTTTCTTACTAAAGCCCCTATTCTTCAAGGTCCAAAATGGAATTTTCCTTTTCACATACATGTTGATGCCTCTGATTTTGGTATAGGGGCAATCTTAAGTCAAAAAGAAAATTCAATTGAGCATGCTATCTATTTTATCAGCAAGGCCCTGAGCTAAATTATACTGTTACAAAAAAGGAATTGCTCGTAGTAGTGTATGCTTTGAATAAGTTTAGGCATTATGTCATAGGTTATCAGATATTTTTTCACACTGACCATGCAACAATCAGGTATCTGATGAACAAACCTACCATCTCTGGTAGATTGGCAAGATGGCTCCTATTGTTACAAGAATTTGACATTACAATCATTGATAAACCAGGAAGAGCTAATGTTGTGGCTGACTTTTTATCAAGACTTCAAATAGCTGCACCTGCTGAACACGAGGTCATTGATGATAGGTTCCCAGATGAACACTTGTTTTCTATTGCTGCACATACTCCATGGTATGCAGACATTGTCAATTATCTAGCAACAAGTAGAATACCAGCTCACTTTTCTCCAAAAGAAAAGAAATTGTTGATAGAGAAAAGTTTTAACTTTTCATGGATTGCAAATTGTCTATTTTATACTGGACCTGATCAAGTGATGCACAGATGTGTAAGAGAAGATGAGACTTATGACATCTTGCATGCTTACCATGATGAACCATGTGGGGGACATTTTGTAGCAAAGAGAACATCAATGAAGGTTCTTACAACAGAGTACTACTGGCCAACGTTACACAAGGATGTTGTGGCCTATACAAGAAAATGTGACAGATGCCAACATATAGGAAGACCAACCAAGTTAGATGAAATGCCACTATATCCATAGGTAATAGTCACCCCTTTTGATAAGTGGGGAATGGATTTTGTAGGACCAATTGATCCACCATCAAATGGCGAGTCATACATTCTAGTTTGCATGGATTATGTAACAAAATGGGTTGAGGTAAAAGCTATGATTCATGTTAGAGATAATAAGGTTGCTAAATTTCTGTATGAACAAATTTTTAGTAGATTTGGAGTTCCTAGAGAGCTTGTAACTAATCAGGGAGCGCAGTTCACATCCAATTTGATCACTACACTAATGAATGACTATAAAATCAAACATAGGAAGTCCAGCCCCTATCATCCTCAAGCCAATGGTCAGACAGAGATTACAAATAGAGAAATTGAGGCGATCCTAACAAAGACAGTGTAGCTCCATAGAAAAGATTGGAGCAGTAGACTTTCTGAAGCAGTCTGGACCTACAAAACTACATGGAAGACAACAACTGGGTTTACACCTTTTGAACTGCTTTATGGGAAAATAGCCATGTTGCCCATAGAATTTGAGCACAAAACTTTGAGGACAGCTCTTGAACTCAATATGGGAATATCTGAAGCACAGAAGGAATGACTCCTGCAGCTAAATATTTTGGATGAAACGAGAAAAGCTGCCCTACAGCATACTGAAGTGGTCCAACAGCAAAAGAAGAAATGGCATGATCAACACATCAAAACCAAGTAATTTTCTACTAGTGATTGGGCTCTGTTATATGATTCCAGATATCAAGAAAACCAAGGAAATCTCACAACATGCTGGCTTGGTCCCTATGAAGTTGAGAATGTGTTTGACCCCTAATTTTTTTTTTTGCATGGGGTTGTTTTTTGTAACTTTTCCTTCCTCACTAGAATTGTAAACCACTTTTGTGGGTTTACCCACTTAACTGAGTGAACCCTAGATCTGCACTGATTAGCTTTTTGACCTTAACCATGGAATAAATAACAATTACCATGAAAGAGATTATTCATTAAATTCCTTCTAGTTGGATTAGATAATTGAATTCTACAATGAGTTGCTTTGTGACCAAACTTGTGACAGTTAGAGCATTGATTACTATGTTCCTTCTTACTTCTACACTCTACAAGCTTATGTCCAAAAATTTTGCATAGAAAACAATAGCCATTAAATGATAAGTACCTTTGAGCATTTGGTTGCTTGACCGGGGGTCCTTTTGTAGATGTTCTAGAGTTTTGAGCCATGCTTGTTACAATAGATCTCACTTTAGCTTCAACTACTTTGTATTTTCCCTTAGTGTTCTGATTTGAGTTTTCACTAGAGAAGCCAAGTCCTCCCTTATCCTTGTTACATTTCTATAGGGACAAGAGTTGATTTATAATTATGCTACTTTCACATATTCTTGCTTCTGATTTTAGCCTTCTTAATTCTTGATCTAATTACTTATCATTTTCTTCTGATTTTTGTTTGATGGTATCCTTGATATTTTCTTTAGTCTTCTTCCATTCTTCCATTTTCTATTTGATGGTATCTCTGAGATCTTCTTCAGTCCTCTTACATTCATCCAATCGCTGCTTTAAATTCACAATAATTTCCTTTGACTCCTTTAGTTCCTTGTTTACTTCTCTGTGTCTTGCTTTAAATTTATGGATTTTCTCTCTTAGTTTTAAGATACAAGAATTTGCCTCCTTGATGTTGTCTTTCAATTCTTCATTTTTAGATTTTGTGCTTTCCATATCATCTAACATTATCTTCAGTTCTTCGTCAAAGTATAATTATCTCTTGCCATCTTTTTCAAGCTACCAAGATCACCCTCAAGTGGTTAAGCTCCATCTGCAAGGGACCAAGCTCTGATACCAATTGTTGAATAGTTTGGATAACTAAGAGGGGTGGTGAATCAATTACCATAAAATAATTTCCTTGTCTTTAATTAATCTAGAGCAAGCTTATATTAATCATGGCATATGGAAAATTCACCAATAACAATTCATTGACAGAAAATTCACCACCAACAATTCACCATAGAAAAATTCACCATCATGACAATTCACTACACAAAAAATTAATTGCATGAATTTTTGGCAATTAATTTTTCATGGCAGTGAATTGCTGGTGGTGGTGAATTTTACCATGGTGAATTGTTGATGATGAATTTTCCTTCGGTGAATTGTTGGCGGTGAATTTTCCTAGAGCCATTAATTAGATAATAATCAAATAGATATGAACATGAAAGAAAACAACAACACCATGCACAATAAACACTGAAATTTATGTGGAAACCCAAGAAGGGAAAAACTATGAAGAATGCTAATTCTCAATTATAGAACACTGGTTAAGGTGACACTGGTTATGGTGATTTTTACAAGGGCTCACTACCAAATTTATTACTATAGGTAAGGCTCACTATCGGTGGGCTCACTACAGAATTAAAACATCTGATTATAAAATAGTCTCACTAAAAAAAATGAACTGATGAAGCTTCATCTACATGTGCATGAAGTCAGTTCTAGTTAAGAGAACAATATTTGTCTATAGTAGTGTGATAGGTCGAAATAGAGCGTTAGAAATCAAGCAACAATTAAAAGAGTGCAAGTAAACAACTTAAAACAACCTACACTTCAAGATTAGCCTAAGTTGGAAACAAAACAAGACAAAGCAACGAAATGGAACTTTATACCTTGCGTTGAGTCGATCCTTTTGGTTGGCCCTTTGATCTTTGATGTGTATGCTCCTTGGATGGCAAGATGCAAGCTAAATGATGTTGTGAGGATGAGTGCAAGTGGATGAAAATGAGAAAATGGCTAAGTATGAGTTGAGAAACAAAATTTCAAGAGTTTGGGTAGCACAAATGATCTCTCAAAATGAGAGAAAAGAGGGGGTATTTATAGGATTTTTGAGAAATCCTAGGGGAAATGGACGGTCAAGATTGATCCACCAAATATCAAGATGTAGGGCTACGGTGAGTTGAGAACTCACAAGCCCTCACATCTTGACATGTGGCATGTGAGATAGCCCTAAAAGGTGAAGTGGACATGAGGTGGAAGGAGAAGGACATGACATGGAGAGGGGTACAAAGTACCTTGGGATTGGAAAAAATCTCCTCATAAAGGAGGTACTTGTCCCATTTGGGTGAGAGGACAAGTGGGGAATTAAAAATTCCTCAAATATCCTTATGGGGATGAGGGAAGGAATTTAAAATTCCTTAAATGCATTGGGGGATTAAATGTGAATTAAAAATTCACATAGGGAAGGGAGATGCCTAGGATAAATAAAAATGAATTAAAAATTCCTTGGGGGATGGGGAGAGTTGACTAAAGGGGGTGATTAGGATTGTGCAAGTACTTGATTAGATTAATTAATGAGGATTAGAAGAGGGTTAGGTGGCTAAGAGAGATTAGAGGCCAACTTGCAAAAGTTGGAGGATGTGACACATCCTAATCAAGGATTAGGCATGTGCACATCCTAATTATGGGATTAGAAGAAGGATTAGGATAAGATAAAAATGATGATGTGACATAAAGAGGAATTAAATAAATGTTATATTTATTTAATTCATTTGATGGAAGGAGAATTAAAGAGATAAGGTATTATTGATTAAATACCTTAGGGATTTGGCATAATTAAAGATATTAATTAAATAATAATAGTATTACTTAATTAATGAAAATAAAATGAAAGGGGATGAATTTGGATAAATTAAGTGTCCAAATTTAGACATCTACATTTTGTCCCTCTTTGAGATGGTGTTATGAAGTAGCATCATTTCAAAGAATATTAAAACATAGAACCTAGAAGAAGATGGTTAGATTGGAAAAGATGCCCCAGTCATTCAAAGAAGGACTGGGAAGGAAGATGGTGGGGGGAAAAATGAAAGTTAGGGATGAAGGATGCCCCCTCGAGAGGACATGCAGGCTCAAGAGAACACGAGTGTGCTCTCGAAATGGATGAGATGATGCAAGGGGAGCTGAAGAAGATGATGCAATGCAATGGAAGATTGGGAGGGGAGTGTGATGGAAAGATGAAGATGAAATGAAATCCAAATGCAATTTGCCATCGTCAGAGCACTGATTTTTGCTATAGCAGAAGACACGAGACGCCAAGGTATGAAGAACCGGGGCAGATTAGTGTCAAATGCATAAAACAAAACATAACAAACAAGAAGGCTATCCCAACACCCCAAAGTCATGGTGACCTTGGTCGGGCCAGGTATTGGGATAACCACAAGACACAAGGATGCCCCAGCGTAACACAAGACCTCGGGGATCTTGGTGGGTACTACATGGGACAATCGAGAAGACAAACAAAATATCAAGATACACCCCTATGTTGACAAGTCAAAGCACACCATGATATGATGGATCAAGGCGATAATGACAAGTGATGATAGGGAGCTCAAATGATAAACAAAAGCCAAAAGCATCAAAAGATCACAATTAATTTCAAATGTCCTTTGCAATAGGATCAATCAAGGGGATGGATGGGATTGATGAGGTTTGTTAGGAAGGATGCATCCTGTTGAGACCGATGATGGATACTAAATTAAAATATTGATATGACGCAGGATATTCAGAACTGATTGGATTTGATGATACAAGTGAATCTCATTTGTTAAGATCCAGCTAGATAAGGGCATAGCTTGATGACGTGACATGAGAGGCATGACACAAGATTGACACAAGACAGGAGACTAACACATCCTAGCGACCTAGGGGCTCAGGGGCCGATCAAAGATTAGCCTTGCCTACGTGGAAGCGCAGAGCCCTTGTAGTTCGACAAAAGGCTGACGATAGACCATGATGGAGGTTTTGATGGATGACTAAGACGAGAGAGACAAATAGGAACAAGATATGAAGATTGATGATGGATGATAAAGGATCAGATGGACAAAGCAGAAAGACTGATGATGGAACTCCGGGGGCAGATCAAATGATCGACCTTGCCTACGTGAAAGCGCATGGGCAACGTAGTTCGATAGAAGGTCAAAGACAAGTGATGGATGAAAGATGATGATATAACCCTAGATAAGGGGATGAAATGATTGGACTGACACAATGGGACAACATAGACCTGTTGTACTGGAATGGAGGATAGTGACTATACAAGCTCAGGGATGGGATAATTATGAATGATGGATAGATGGAATTGGGTTGCGTGGGGAAAAGCCTAGAGCTAGATACCAATGACAAGGGATTATGAGATGGGATGAGGGGAGAGGATGGGGGGAGGAAAAGGATTGGTTAGGTGGATTGGATAGAGGGATAAGGAAATGGATGAGGAAAAGGTGACCAGATGGAGAGATGACTAATCCTTGGAACTACGAGTGATGAGAGTTTGAAATGATAGGATGCTTGATGAAGGTTTGAGATGATAGGAGGTTGGATGAAGTTTTGAGATGATAGATGAAGGTTTGAAATAGATGAATGGTTACATGGAATGAGTGAATGGATAGATTAGAATGGAGGAATAGGACCAAATTGAAGAAGATGGAGGAAGGAATTTTAAGACTTTGTTCGATATCTAAATATTTTGACTGCAGAGGGACGAAAGCTCAGATTAGGGGTTTCGTTAAGCTCAGATTGGGATAGGCTTAAAGCTCAGATGAGGATTGGATTGAAGAATAGAATGATTGGAGGATGTGATGGGATGAATTCTACATTGAGGTCCAAGGTTTAAAGGGCGTGAGGTGTTGACAATCAGATTTTTCCCGATTTGGCAATTTTCAAAAATTGTCAAATTTTGCCATTTTAGGAAACTTCATGGTCGTATGTTTGAGAGTCCCAATTTTTTCCAAGAAATACCCATTGGTGAGATAGGATGAATTGCCAAATAACACCCCAAATTTAGGATATGCATTTTGAGTTATGAGTGAACAATTTTTCAAAATGCTGGAGAAAAACACTAAATTGGGATTTTGAGGGTCAAGATGAAAGTTTGAGGCCACGAAAATGGGTCAAAACGAGTTCCACCAGCTTTCAAAGAAACTTGTTGGAAATCCACTCGTGATCGCATAACGCAACCACCTGTCAAATTTCAGCTCAAACAGACACCCGAGTCAAAAGTTATGGCCTCCATAAGTTTTGGTGTAAAAATCAAAACTCCCAAAAATATGGTTTTCCGATAAATTTGGAAAATTTCAAGACATGGGTTTTGTCCGGGGCGTCAAAAAATCAAATGGGTAGGAATTTTTTTTGTGGGTAGCCTCGGTTTGCGCACTGGAGGGGGAAAAGGGCCATCGGCCACGTGGACCGGTCCGCCACCACAGGCGGATGAGTCTGCCACCAGCCGGGCAGGTCTGCCACTGGAGGCAGACGAATCTGCCACCGCCGAGGGTGGATGGATCCGCCACCGGGCAGACAGGTC
>VDFB02000003.1:369868458-370149017 GCA_007258455.2 Sequoia sempervirens | reverse complement strand
TGGATTTTTGGATTTTTTTGACTTTTTTGGATTTTTATGACTTTTTGACCTTTTGGATAGCATGCGAAAGGAGGTGGATAAGGATAGGGAGGTGAATAAGTGGGTTTAGAAGACATGTGATAAAGATATGGATGAAGAACTCAAGCATCAAGTTCTATACGAGGTATTAAGAGCTCATGTTCGAACTGACTATTGGATGTTGGTACAACCTTAGGAGGAGAGATGGATTATGCAAAAGGATGAATTAGAGGGATTTGATGGGGGAGATACATGGGATAATGGGTGGGATGTTGAAAAGCATATGGATGGAATGATGGGGTGGATATGTGATGGGGAGATGAGTTCAGGACCAACATTGGCACATGTGGTGATGGATGTGAAAAGATAAGGGGACCAATAGATGGAGAATGTGGGGATAATGGAGGAGATGGAATAGTGAATTTCGGGACATAGGGACCCAAAACAGATTTAGGAGATGAAAGGGGTGTATAATTAGTTTTTGGATTAGCAACTTTGGATGTTCTTACAGATTTTTCATTTGATGGCATTGCATCTTTTTTCTTTGGGATCCACATGGTTTTGATCTTTGCTTTGCTGGCTCTTTGCGAGCTATTGATTTGATTTTGATTTGGGATTTTGTTTGTCTTTTCTTTACCATGTCTTTTAGAGGGGGCATGGGAAGCTTTAGATTCATGTGGGTTTTTAGATTGATGCATTTTTCCTCTGGCATCCAAAGTGCTCATACTAGCAATGGGATGGGAGTGAGGGGATGGACAATGTGGAGCAATGGAGGTAGGAGTATGGGGATTACGTGTAAATGGGGTATGTTTAGGTATGTTCCTTTGTTGATCCTGATATGGGATATGCGAGAGGGATGTTTATGATGGATGATATGTATAGGTGTTGAATGGGTGAAAGGATGAGATGGAGGAGGTGATCTTGGGATATACGGACCCAAGATGGATAGAGTAGATGAAGGATGGGAGATGGTGGATGGAGGGATGTAAGGACCCAAAATGGACGGAGCAGATGAAGGAGGAATATGGATGGTTGTTTTGAGGTGATACGATAGAGGAGGAGGGATGGTAGCATATGATTTGGTGGAGCAATGGGAAAAGCCGACATTTCTTTTGGAAAAGGCTCATTGAGGACGCTTAGAGGTTGTACCAACGTGTTTAGATTGTGAGTCTTGGGGAATAGATCCAAGACCTTGCATGCAGATTTGTTCTTTGACTTGGATGGGCTCTAATATACCTTGCTCATGAAGGCCTAGACCTTTTCCTTGATAGTTCATGTTCTTGAGCATGCGATCCATTGTAGGATTTTTGTTAATCTAAAAACATGATGCGAGTCCATTATTAGGTGGGGGATGATGGGTGGTATATACACCGTGTTTTTCTTCTGCAAGGAGGCCACCATGGAAGAATGTGAGAGTATCAAGGGAATATGCAAGCGGTGTGGGGATAGCATTTTTAGGCAATGATGGGGAATCCTGAGAAGGAGATGGTGGGATAGCAGCATTTGGATGGGTTGTATCTAGAGAGGGAGTAGGGGATATGATAGGATCTGATTTTGTGGTAGCAGGCTTATGCAATGGAGATGAAGATGGAGTGGTAGAATCTTGAATGTCAAGAGGATCATGGGATGGAATGGATGGGGGACTGTGATCTTGCGGTATACTAGATAGGATGGTAGGATCTTGATCTGGAGAAGGGGATATGTTGGCATGCTTTGGATCAGGCTCTTGGCATAACTCATCATGTGCGGGAGGCATGATAATGGAGTCATGGGGGGACTCCCCAAGTGGGGAAGTTGGAAGGATGGAGGATTCAAGATATTCCTGGGAATGGATACTAGGAGTGGACGAAGTGGATTGGATGTCATTGCTAGGTTCGAAAACTCTTAGAGTAGGGGGTGGGTGTTCAATGGATTTGGTAGATGTGATGGTAGGAGATGGGGACTCAGTGGATTCAGAGGATGTGATGGTAGGAGATGGGGACTCAGTGGATTCATAGGATGTGATGGTAGGGAATGGGGGTTCAACAGATTCAGAGGACGTGATGGTAGGAGATGGGGACTCAGTGTATTCAGAGGATGTGATGGTAGGAGATGGAGACTCAGTGGATTCTGAGGATGTGGTGGTATTATCAATGATAGGTGTTGGATGGAGAAGGGTCTCGTCACTAACGACCATGGATGATGGGTTGGGATGGCATGGTTCCATGACTACAATGTGTGGAGTGGGGGATGTTTCCCTTGTTATAAGTCCTTGGAGAAACTTGAATACGCTAGACTGATTTGCGGGCTAGGATTAGATAGGGGAATGGGATTGGATGTAGGACTGGGAATAGATGGGGGATTAGGTGAAGGGTTAAGAAAGGGATATTGGCATGGTGAATTAGGAAACAAGGAGGTGGGTGGTGGATTGTAGTAAGAGTATGCGGATGGTGGATTAGGATGAGGAGATTGAGGTGGTGGATGGAGATAGGGAACTGCAGATGTCAGATTAGGATAAGGATAGGTTGGTGTGGATGTTGGATTAGAATAGGAAGGTGTGAATGTAGGATTAGGGTGAGCAGATTGGTATGGGAGATTGGGGTAGTGAGTATATGCAGATGAAGGGTTGAGATACGAGGATGTGGACGAGGGATTAGGATGAGGGTATTGTGATGACAGACTAGGATAAGAGGATGTGGGTGTTGGATAAGAGGATGATGGAGATGAAGGATATGATGGATATGATGGACATCCCTTGTCAAAGGTAGCATAAGGAGTGTGATTAGGCATAGATGAAGACATGATGGGATAGCTTGATGGGGTGATTGGATTTTGGAATGTGGGTGGAGAATAGCAATGAGGAACAAGGGGACGCCCTTGGATCAACAAGACTCTCATTATCGCCGCCGATGCAATTAGGGTTTCCCTTTGACCACTATTGATGGAGGATAAGAATTCATGATGGTGAAAGGATAAAGAGGATGGATAAAGATTTTGGATGGAATCAGACTAAATCTCAAATCAGGATTTAGGACAAGCTCAGATCGGGATTGGATTAAAGCTCAAATTAGGATGATTGGATGATACGATGGGATTGATTTTGATGATTGGATTGGATGATCAAAGGATGATTACGATGCCAAATCTGCTTCAAGATGGAAGTAGATTGATTGGGTCAAAGGTGGATAGGGATGCAATTGGATTGGATTGGATGGATTGATAGATCAATTGAAAGTTCGGATGATGGATTGGGTAGGATGATGAAAGGGACTGTAAAACCTGTTCAGAGATTACCCTAGGTGACTTAGGATGTTGATTGATCATATTAAAGGATGAATGGATGATTGTGGCACCGAATCCACTTTGAGATTGAAAATGGATTGATTGGGCTGACGATGATGATTAACTTAGGATGGATGACAATCCTAAGAGGATGTCTAATGATGATGATCAGATCAGACACTTCAGTCAATTTGGATAATAACCTGAGATGAAGTTCAGGGGATTTGGATGATTTGATTGGAGGAATGGATGATAGAGATGGATGAACAAATACTAAAAAATGAGCAAATGGTTGATCGGGATGGATGAACGATTACTCGGAATGAGTAAGCGGATGATCAGAATGATAGAATGAGGGTTCAAAATGATGAAAGGGACTGTGTGAAATGGATGAATGTTTGCTTAGAATGAGTAAACGGATGATTGAAATGACAGAACAAGAGTTCAGAATGATGAAAGGATGTGTGAAATAGATGAACGTTTACTCAGAACGAGTAAATAGATGATCAGAATGACAGAATGAGAGTTCGAAATAATGAAAGGATATGTGAAATGGATGAACGTTTACTCAAAATGAGTAAACGGAGAGAGTGGTAGGGTATACCCCCCTCGAGGAGGTAGATGGTGAAGAAAAAGGTGCCCCGGCCAACTTCTCAAAAGTATGAAGTGGTATATATCATCGGAAAGAGCACGAAAAAATGAGAAGAACTGCCTTTGAACGGAGTCAATCGGATAAACGGTGTGGAAATGGGGACCCCGAGAAGAAAGAGCAGAAGGTCAAATCCGCCACTGCATAAGGATAGGTCTGCCACTGCACTGGGACAGGTCTGCCACTGCACAGGGATAGGTCTGCCACTGCACTAGGACAAATTCGCCACTGCAGTAGGAAAAATCCACCATAGCACTGGGATAGATCCACCACTACACTGGGACAGGTCCACCACTGCTAGGACAGGTCTGCCACTACACAGGGACAGATCCGCCACTGCACTAGGACAAATCCGCCACTGCAGTAGGACAAATCTGCTACTATGCTGGGACAGATTCGCCACTACACTGGGACAAATCCGCCACTGCACAGGGACAGGTCCGCCAAAGGATAAGGACAAGTCCGCCAAAGGATAAGTTTAAGCTTGATTTCTTTGATGGATGGGTAAGGCAAAGGACCCAAAATATAGCAAACACTGATAATGACTGGTTTTGCACAAGAAAGACAATTCAGATAGCACAACCCTAAGATTAGTAGAGATGGGTATGGCCAACAAAGTCTTCTACTCTAGGATGAACATGGTTGCTAAGGAGTCCTCGATATACGCATGGTACGTGAGGCCCAAACTGTGAACACCAACCCGTTACAAGCGTTAGTCGGGAACCTTAGCGAGATACTAAAGGCTCGGACCAACTCTTTACGTCATCCCAACACTTCGCCAATTACAACGTGGTTGGATTGAGGTACAGCTTTCGCTCTCCCCCCTTTATATACCCCGCCGGTACGCGTGGTTGGAATCGTCCCTTGGGGTGATGAAATCCCCAAGCAGGTCCCACTAAGAAAGTGAAAAAGGATGACTCAAAAAGACTTGGAAAGCTACGATTTCTCGTCACCCAGGATCGCCAAATGGCGCAAGGGGATTGGATACGTGAAATAGCCTTCCCAAATATGCCAAGCAAGGTTTATTGACACCCCTTTAATTAAACTATGTTCCTATTTTACCAAAAGACAATTCGGGACAACTTGAAATTTTTACCTTCTGGAGGACAGGTCTCCGCCACTGCTAGGATAGATCCGCCAATGAATTAGGACTAGTCTGCCATGCACTAGGAGAAATCTTCCACTCTAGGACCAATCCACCACTGAATTAGGACTACCAATCCAATCCACCACTCCAGACCAATCCGCCACTCTAGGACCAATCTCCACTGAATTAGATCAGTCCACCACTCCAGGACCAATCCGCCACTCCAGGACCACCTGCCACTAATTAGGACTAGTCTGCAGCTCCAGGACCAATCGCCACTCCAGGACCAATCCGCCACAATTAGGACCAGTCCGCCACTGTAACTTGGACCTTGAAAAATGCAAAACAACAAATGTGAAAGAAAGAGACCCGTTTGTGGGTCCCACCGGGCGTGCCAGAAATGTGATAGGTCAAAATAGAGCATTAGAAATCAAGCAACAATTAAAAGAGTGCAAGTAAACAACTTAAAACAACCTACACTTCAAGATTAGCCTAAGTTGGAAACAAAACAAGACAAACAATGAAATGGAACTTTATACCTTGCGTTGAGTCGATCCTTTGGTTGGCCCTTCGATCTTTGATGTGTATGCTCCTTGGATGGCAAGATGCAAGCTAAATGATGTTGTTAGGATGAGTGCAAGTGGATGAAAATGAGAAAATGGCTAAGTATGAGTTGAGAAACAAAATTGCAAGAGTTTGGCTAGCACAAAATGATCTCTCAAAATGAGAGAAACGAGGGGATATTTATAGGATTTTTGAGAAATCCTAGGGGAAATGGACGGTCAAGATTGATCCACCAAATATCAAGATGTAGGGCTATGGTGAGTTGAGAACTCACAAGCCCTCACATCTTGACATGTGGCATGTGAGATAGCCCTAAAAGGTGAAGTGGACATGAGGTGGAAGGAGAAGGACATGACATGGAGAGGGGTACAAAGTACCTTGGGATTGGACAAGATCTCCTCATAAAGGAGGTACTTGTCCCATTTGGGTGAGAGGACAAGTGGGGAATTAAAAATTCCTCAAATATCCTTATGGGGATGAGGGAAGGAATTTAAAATTCCTTAAATGCATTGGGGGATTAAATGTGAATTAAAAATTCACATAGGGAAGGGAGATGCCTAGGATAAATAAAAATGAATTAAAAATTCCTTGGGGGATGGGGAGAGTTGACTAAAGGGGGTGATTAGGATTGTGCAAGTACTTGATTAGATTAATTAATGAGGATTAGAAGAGGGTTAGGTGGCTAAGAGAGATTAGAGGCCAACTTGCAAAAGTTGGAGGATGTGACACATCCTAATTATGGGATTAGAAGAAGGATTAGGATAAGATAAAAATGATGGAGGATGTGACATAAAGAAGAATTAAATAAATGTGATATTTATTTAATTCATTTGATGGAAGGAGAATTAAAGAGATAAGGTATTATTGATTAAATACCTTAGGGATTTGGCATAATTAAAGATATTAATTAAATAATAATAGTATTACTTAATTAATGAAAATAAGATAAAAGGGGATGAATTTGGATAAATTAAGTGTCCAAATTTAGACATCTACAAGTAGATTCAGTCAAGAATCTTCTATCCACCTTCCTTGCACAACCTCTACAAAACATATTACTTCTTCTTGAAACTCGCCTTCAACTTTCTAATAACATAGTCCTTCACACCCTTTTATCTATTCACACACTTCACAATATTTGGATTTTCAGATTCACATTCACCACACTTTCTTTCATTGAAGAGAATAAAATTTTACTTATACCATTCCATGCTTCCATAAACTCCTAAGTCGGCCAAACACAATGTCTTCATAATCTCTTAAGTTGGCCAGACACAATTTGAATTAGGTCAGCACATAACATGTTGACTTAAAGAACAACCTTGAAATATTCAATAAGACTTGGCATGCTAGCACCAATCCTAAAAGATAGGTTGCACATAGAGATCTTTTTACCATATTACCATGGGACCCATAAATAGGTCATACATAAGATAGCATAATTACCAAAAGATAGAAAACTTTGAATTACATGAAATATATTCTGGAGCCAATGGGAATGCCACCATCAAGACCAAATATTTGTATCCATCAATTTTAGTACCAACCGGAGAAACACAATTAGACACACCAAAACTTGTAACATACTACATGAATGTCCAGATAGCAAGGTACCTACAATAAGCTTTGAGGATAACAACCAACATCAAAATATTAGACTTCATTATTCTACATTAATTGTCTTCCACTGATGTCCCAAAAAGAAGTACTACTATGCTGTAGAAAAATGGCCCATTGTCATTTTCATGGCCTTTTAGGTCTTGTTTCATGGTGTTTGTCTATTTTTCTCAAATTTTATGTTGTGACATGGGTTGAACATGCTTATTTAGGGACTAAAATTCAAATAATGACGTCCTATGAAGGTGTTGTGAAGTGTTGTAAGACATTTCTACACTCTTCTGACTCTATTAATTAAAATTCACCTAAAAATCACCTTTTTATTCATTATTAAGTCTTATTTTGAAGTTTTTTAAAGTCTTGTAACAATATTTCATGCATTTCTAAGCATATCTTCACTATGTATCCCTTCCTCATGCTTTATTTCACCTCTTTATGCTCTCATATTCTTAATTAACTTTATTTTCTAGTATTATCCCAACAAACAACATTAAATAAAATATATTTCCTAACACACATTTTTAGGTCCTAGGTGGGACCCATTCACCATCGGTGGCGAATGAGTCCCCCTTGACCCCAAATTCAAAATATTTTAAATTTCCTTTTAGAATTTTTTTTAAAAACACTTGATGTCAGCCTGTGATGAGGTATGAATGAGTAACTAAGGCACAAGTGTGTATAAATAAGTAATTTTCACCTCATTTCAACCCCCATTCATCATGTTCACTTATTCATTCAAGCATTCAAGCATTTTACAACATGTTTTCAAGCACTTTAAAGTAGCCATTATTATTACTTCATAATTGCATCACCAAGGGGTTTGGTAAGTTGATAGAATTTGCATGTTGTTATTTTATCATTCCTTTGCATTTCATTATTTTATTAAGGGTTTGATTACCAAAAGTGGGGTTTGACCAAGGCAAACCCCTATTTGCTAACCCTCAACCATTTTTCCTCTATTGCATGTGTTTGCAGACCTAGGAATGCCGATTTGACAAGATTTTTTGTGTTGAAGATTGGTTTACAAGTCAACTAGGTGCTTCGAGGCAACTCAAGTCTATTTCAAGCTTGGAGAAGGTTTTTTATCTATTTTTTGTAGAATTGACTTCGGCAACTCGACAAGCAGTGATTTCTAGATTTGGTGTTGTAGAGTTGTCTCCTAATTTTTTAGAAATATGGTAGGGGACTAATTCTCCACCTATGGTGAATGATTCCCACCTTAAGACTAAAAATCTGAATTTTGTTAGGTTCTGGATCCCAACAGACAAAAACTTGTTCCTAACAGTTTTTCACCAAGAGGACTAATTTTCCACCCTATGTGAATGAGTCCCACTATGAAAAATCAGTGATTTCAACTAGCATCCACAACATTCAAAATTCATCATACTTCACCCAAGTGCACACTGATTTAGCTCATTTCTTTCTGTTCTGCATATTTTCTTCATTATTTGCATATCACAATGTGTTTTCAAAAATAGCTTTAATTTCACTTTTGTATTCATATTCATTCATTTAGATTAGTCAATTACATCTATTTAACTTCATTTAGGTTAGAGAACATCACACATTGCATAATTTGAATGAACCATTAGCATGTTTGCTCCTATCTCTCTCCTTTTAGGTGAAAAACCCTAGAAGAGCAAGAGTTGTCCATAGGAGCCAAAAATCAACGGTTCAACTATCATATCCGAATCAAAGATAACATCTATACTACAAAACATCATAGCACATAGAAGTATATATCATTTATGTATATCATCCAGAGCACAACCTTTCATATCCCAAGTTTTGACATCAATGAGAAAAATGCTAAATCATCTCAACAAATTCTCAACACTATGGCCTTCACCAAATATACACATGGTGTAAGTTGTAAACATGCTCATCATGCATAAGATAATCATGGAGTTGAAACCAATATTTTCCCCACGATCTATGCAAGCATGAATTACTTCTAAATGATAGTATGGATGAAATCATGATTTATAAGGTAATTTTGGAGGTGAAACTAGTATACCTCCCCAAGGTATGTAATCCTTACACCATGCAACATCTAGAGTAAGTGGATTTATGTTACACAATAAAATCATAAAATTGAAACAATTATGGCCCCATTGAAATATATTGTTGGTGTGAATAAGGTGTTTTACCTAGCTAACTCACCTAGTAAGTCTATTCACATGTTAAGTTTACTCATGTCCTATGAATCTTTCTAGAAGTTTTAGTTCTCATTAGATAGTATCTTAACATATGGAATTTACTTCTTGTGTCCTGCTTTTCATTTAATAATTTTTATGTTAGTTGTCTCATGTCATAGGATTAAGACACTTGTCATGATATTGTCTAATCATATCTCTCACCTTGCCTATTTAAGCAATGCCTCTTGTACATTTGTAATCAATAGGGGTTTTTTATCATTGTAAATTATTGCATCAATATTTAAAAATCTATTATTTTTCCATACTCTCTTTTGGAAGGTTTATCTTTGTGTTTTTTAGGTGATCCAATGTTGTGTCAGCTCACTATCGAATCCTTGGAGATCACCATCAAATCCTACATATATATAACCATAAGAACATGTAAGTATGAGAATGTTATAATAGAGAAAATATGCCCCATACTATGACAAGTCATCATGCACTAATTTCCATAATTTTCTATAAAAAATGTATCAATTTATTTGAATGAAAGAAAAAATCATGGTCATACAATAGCATATGTTGTATTTCAAGGGGGTTTGCTAAATGGAGAAATGTTATGTGGATGTAAAGTTGATCCATTTGATCACAAATAAAATAGGTTCATATTGTAAATGCATTTCAATATAATAGTTGAGTGCATGACTACCTAGAATGATATCATTTCAATGCAGTCACCCAAGTGGAGAGATTAGGTGATTTTTACCCTAGCATGGTGATGTAGGGACTTCTAAAGGTCATAAATTTTGTTGAGTGAGAGTCCAATTGAGCTAAAAAATTATGTGGAGAAGTCCCTTGAGGAGTTAAACATAATGCCAAGTAAACTTTTTTTGGATGTACTTTTACAGGGTTGTTTTCCACTATCTAAGCCTCCAAATTGAAGATTTTGTCATTTCAACGGTTTCTAAAGTTAGTCTTTTTCTGAATTTCTTTAGATAAATTATAAGTTTCAATTTTTCACTTAATCTTACTTGAGTTAGACTTGAATAATTAGAAAGTTTCACAGCCAAATGAGTAAGTATGTAATAGTGTTGAACATGGATATATTTTTATGAGTGATTTTTACTAGTGAATGTATTTTTTAGTGTGAGAAGGCAAAATAGAGATGGAATGGGAATTCTTCAATAATTTTTTTTTTTATTGAATAATGAAGATGAATATTATAATCTAAATCCTTGGTTGCATCATATTGGTATACACATCTTTTTAGGATATTTCAATGATGAAAAGAATAATTCAATGATACAAATAGGGATACCTAAATTATCATATTCATATTTCATTATTAAAATAGGAAGATCAAAATAAGTATGTTAGAATTATAGGTGACTCATAACTATGTTTCAATAATGAGACTAAATTTGGTGTCCCTCACAACTTAATTTAAGATAATCAACTTGTTAGTCAAGTGAAAAAATGAATCTTTGCAATCCAAAGAACATTTGTAACCCAAAACAAAAGGCCAACCTTTAGGATTGGTAAATTTAAACTTGCTCAAATATTAATGGAGATATATTATTCCTGTATAACTAGTAAAAGACATAGAAATAATAACATATACATGTTATAACACACACTTCATTTTTTTCTAAAATCTATGTTATTTTTAAAAAATTATAAAATTTGGTCACTTTTTGGTCCCCAAATTTTTACACTTACCCTTATTTTAAAGTTCAAGGTTCAATTAAATCTTGAAGGTTAATTAAGTTTAGTGATCGATGTGTTCCTTCTAGTAATACAAAGTTTGAAGTTATATAAACTAATTTCATGTAGTTTTTAAAAAAAAAAATTAATTTAAATGTAAAACTTTTAACAAAAAATAAAAAGTAATTATTTGAGCCCCCCTTTTTTAAGATACTAAAGAACTCCATCTCACCTTTATTAAATATATCCCATTTTATTTTTTTGGGGGAGAAATTTGAATATTTGAGACTTGAAAATCATAATCCAATATTTCTCAATATTTTTAGAACTTATTCGATTTAGTAATTGAATTTATAGGTTCAACCTTCGATTTCATGTTACTTGAAGAATCATTTTTTTTGAAGTTATATTTTTCATGGATCTACTTTTATACAAGAATTTTGAGGATTTAGTGGACAAGAACATTATAGAATGTGATGAAGTAATAATTATATTTAAATCTTGGATCATTACAAGAATAAGAAGTAATTATATTTATGGAAGGCACCATGAGGTATCATGGGTTGATCAAGTTAAAGAAGAGTGGCTTGCCCTTTCTTCTACCAAAGGTGTGTCAGAAAATATGGTGTTCAAGAATCGTGGGGATAGTTGGGATAGGCTTGTGATAATGATGGAAAACCATGCAAGTTTTTGAAAGTAAAAATAGCCTCAGCAAGAGAATACTCATTTTCATAATCTTGGAAATGCAAATGGAAACTTTGGTAATTTGGGAAAATCTTATGGTCGAGGTCCTCAATTCAATGTCGATGCAAACATAGAGGTATCCCAAAAATAAGTTTGATACTTCATTAAATGGAAAGAAGGCTAGTGCATTTAGAATAAAATGCTATGTATGTATGTTTAGATCTGTGGTGAGGGATTGGCTTTGTCACAAATTCATTCATGGGTGCAGGTAAACTAGTATGAATCCTTTGATCTTTACCTCTTCTCAGAAAAATGCTTTCTGATTATTTTTAATGATTGACATGTGAAGGAAAGTGTTTTAGAAAATGGTCCATTTTGGTTTGATAACACTTTCTTTTGTATGCATCCCTAGAAGCCAAATTTTAGTACAAAGTATTTTAAGGATGTAAAAATTCTAGTTTGCTTTGATCTTCCAAATCTCCCTTTCAATTTCTTTGATAATTTTTCTTTAGAGACTATTAGGTCTTCATTTGGGATGTTTCAAAAATTTGAATGTCTAGTGGAAAAAGAATCCCCTCTTTTTAGGGTTTGAGTTCTCTTGGAAAACCCTCAATCCCTTCTAGTTATTGTTAATATAATTTATTGTAATGTTCTTTTTCTAAAAATGATCTCTTTTCTAAAAATAATAGTTATTATTTTTAGTAAATTTGATTTTCAAAGTTGCACAATCAAGAGATGCAAATAAATTGGGTAATATAGAGTTTCATGAAAAATTTATTAAATCAATTTTAGGAGATTAATTAATATTCATTTTAATTTATCTTAGAGCATGTTTTGGATAAAAAATCAGATTTAATGACTTTTCATAGTACTTGTCATAAAAGCAAATGTTTTTGGGAAATAGCTAATTTATTGTTGGCCAATTTGGAAAAGGAGTTACAAAATCATGAGAGGAAAGATTCCTTCAATTTTAGAATTAATTTTATGCATTCAAGAAGCTTCTTGAAGAAGGAAACTCATATGAAATATAATTAATTGCTTTTTTGGATTTATTCTTGAATATCTACCTTGACAATTTTTTGTGTTCTTCTAAGGCTAGAAAATTGAAGAAGAAATATTATCTTAGGTTGGTAAACCAAGGATATTGAGACTTGAAGGTAGTAGTTATAATAGTCTCTAAAGTAGTTTCACACATAAATTGCCAATGTGTTGAACAATTGAAGTTTATTCCAGAATTTGGTATTTTGTCTACAGGTGCAAATGTGATATTTGGTGTTTGAGTGATTTATTTGTTCCATATGTTAATGAAAGATTTATGGATGTGGTTTTTTTTGATATTTCATATTATTTGATGTTATTTATCATAATAAATTTTGGTGTGGATTTTGGAGAGTTTCCCTCTAGTCTTTGTAAAGTTTAGTGTGTGTTTGGGCTTCATATTTTCTTTTTGTTTTGATAAAATTGTAGCAAATGTATATTACTGTTAGAAGTTGTATGAGATAGAAATAATAATGTATTCCTATGTTAAAAATAAAAAAAATACATTCTCTTTTAGTTGCTTCAAGTTTTTGGTTATTTAATGGTGTTTTTGAAGCAATTTCCTAGATACCCAATTTCTTAAATCTGATTTAAATTGCAACAAGTTGTGGGTATTGTTTATTGTTGTAAATGATAGCATAATAATTTCAAGTATAGTTTCAAGAGATTTTTCTTGAAACTTAACACTTCTATCAAAAAATAACTTGTTGAATATTATACCCAAAAGTAGCAGTTTGGATGGGTGTATGAGCTCTACTAGGGTTTTGTGGTGTTTGCGGTCATCCTTGGCCCCTCTTGCGTCGTATTGCACTTACAACACAGGAATTGCCTCTTTTTCCATGTGTACAACCGCATTTAGTGCAATATTTTCATTTTAATATGCCTTTAACTGGCTCTAACCCAACAGTTCATGCTGGTGTTGGAGGTTCGATGACTTTCTCAATGGCTCACCCTCTAAACAAGTGCCCCCAAAAATTTGTTTCAATTTTTTTTCATGAGGTGTCCATTTTGACTCTCCTACTGATGTGGTTTAACCTTTACTAGAGTTTGATTCTATTTGTCACTGGCTTGAAATTCACACCCTTGTTAGGTATTTTGTTGGGAGGACTCCCCCTGAAAGTGTGCTTAAGGAATGGGTTAGCAAAGCCTGGGTCCCTCATGGGGTCCACCTTGATATAGTCCAAAACTTGACCAAGGGTTTTTCTTGTTTCACTTTTTGAAGGTCAGTCATGTTCATGCCATCTAGGCCACGGTCCTTGGTATGTTCAGACTTCCTTGTTGGTTTTTAAGGCTTCAACACATGATTTTACTGTCTCAGATGAGACTAAACTCTAGGTCATAGTTTGGATTGAGTTTCCTGGTCTCCCTTTTCCTTTTGTGCCCTTTTTGAATCATATTATGTCCTTGTTAGGGAGGGTTATCGTTGTTGATCCAGATAGGTTTTTTCAAGCCCGTCCTCAGAAAAGGGTTTGTGTGGAAGTGGACCTTTCCCACAACTTGAAAGACTCCATTGATATCCAAATAGGAGCTCTCTAGGACACCCAAAAGGTCACTTATTTCAATCTACCCAACATGTGTTATCGGTGTCAGTCCACAAACCACAAGATTAAGGACTACCCTTTGGTAGTGCCTCACATACATTCTCTACTGTGAGATGTTGAGCGGCCCCGTTAGGCAAATTCTTTTGCTGGCAAGCAAGATACAGCTTGGACTATGGTTACAAACTACAAGAATAAGTCTTTTGGTTTTGGGTCAGCTTCCAAAGCTGTCGAACTGGTGGAAATAGTTGTAACCCTTCCTTAAAGGGAATGACAACTCTGGCCAAGGCTGATAGCATGCCTCTACAGCCTTGGCCTAAGACCACCCCTCAACCTACTACTATTATGACGACATAGCCGAGTGTTTCTACTCCCATGTTGGGAGCTCAAAGATGTTCTCGTAGCCATTCTCCTCCTAGGAAAGAAGGGGAATATGTTCATGAGAAGTGGAGAATTTCCTCTCATTCTATTCAGATTGGTTTAGTGCTGCCAAAATTTTGGCAGAATCATTTCTCTTCTTTGAACGAAGAGGAACTAGATTCCAATGATATGAACGCATTTCATTCATGAATTTCCTTTCATGGAATGTTCAAGGTCTAATAGAACTCTCCAAAAAGTATACTGTCAGAGATACCTTGTGTAATTTGTCTGGTATTGAAGTGCTTTGCCTCCAAGAAGTTAAACTTTCTCATTTTTTGCTTGCCTCGGCTTGTCGCTCTATTTGGCCAGCTAATTCAATGTTTTGCACTGCTCATGAGCCTAGGCATGGTGGAGTTGTCACTCTTTTGTCCCCATGGTGGAACTCTTGTGTAGTCAACCATGGGTCTGATCCAACTCATCTACTCATTTGGATTCTTCTTAACATTGATAATCATTCTTTTGGGATTAATAATGTTTATGCCCCTAATGATGCTATGGAATGCTCTGTACTTTGGTGATGGATTGCTGACTCATTTCCCATTGCTACCTAGATTTTATGTGGGGATTTCAATATGGTTGAGATGGCATACGAAAAATTTGGCACCTTTCCTTTCAGATGGATAGTTGGTGAAAGAGAGACGTGATTCTACATGCACAATAAACTGGGCCTTTTTTATCCCAATATTGGTCATCACCATTCTCATTCTCTCTGGCACACGTGGTGTAATTACAGGGTTGGTTCTGATAGAATTTTTAAACACCTCAATCATACCATGATCTTAGCTCAATTTTTTTTCTCTTTTGACATCTCCTCCCTTCCAATTAAGCTGCTAGTGGATGTGACGTTTTCAGACCACTTCCCCATTTTCTTTCGTATTGAATGGGAATTTCGACAGCCTCACACATTTAAGACTCAATTCTTTCTTAACATGTCTTTACTCTACCATAGGCCTACCCTGGCCCACATTCACAGAGTTTGGAATTTGGAATGTAGGCTAGCACATCTTATAGGGTGGATTACTTGGTGGAATGATGCTATCACTCGCACTACTAGATTTTTGCGCATTTATGGGTGTCAGCTAGCCATTTTTCATCAGTGGTCTTATGAGGCTACCACTGCTGACTTGTACTCAGCTATAGAGGCTTTGGCGACCAACCCCTTTTCCCCATGATTGCAAGTTAGAATGGCGGAATTAAGGCACAAAAAGAAAAATTACTAATAGTTATGCCACCAAAGGTGTACAAATCAAGGAATGTCTTCACTGGCTTAAAATTGGTGATTGTGCCTCGAAAGATTTTTTTCTAGCCTCTTGTGCCAGACACTCTTCCCCATGCATTAAAAAAATTAAAGATGGCGTACAAGTGCTTTCAAAGTTTCCTAACATTCTCCAGGCTTTCGTGTGTCACTATGAACAAGTGTTCACTGTTCAAGACCCCACGCCAGAGTGATAGCAAGCCCTCCAAGACTACCTCGCTATCATGCCACATAGGATTTCATCAGCCCAAAAAAATTATTGTGATCAACTATTAACTATTGATGATCTAAAAGAAGCAGTGCACTCCATGGCAGATGATAAAGCCGAAGGGATTGACAAATTTCCTTGCAAATTCTACAAGGCCCTCTAGGATTGTGTTGGCCCAAATTTACATCATGTGTATTTAGAAGCATTCCATGCTAACTCTCTAGGGGAGTTAATAATCAAGGGAATTATTAAATTCATACCTAAATCTGGTGATTCTAAAGACATTTGTAACTAGTGGCCTATCACGCTTCTCAATGTCTCCTACAAAGTCATCACCAAAGCTCTTGCCTTAAAGATTCACCATGTTTTACATTAGATTATGTGTTGAAAACAAATTGGTTTCATCAAATCCAAGTTTATTTTAGATAACATTATTGATGTTTGGGAAAGCATGGAATGGGCTCAACACTCTAATCAAAAATCCATGTTTATCAAGATTGATTTTTCCAAAGCCTATGATCGCATTGAATGGCCATTTATCCTTGCTATGTTATAAGCCTTGGGTTTTGGGCCCAATTTTATTCAGTCTATTTGGATGCTCTTTGTGGATGCTTCGGCCTACATTACCATCAATGGTTGCCATTCCTCTACCTTTTTCATCTTTCGTTGCATTCGGTAGGGTTGCCCTGTTGCTCCTTCTCTATATGTGCTTGCTGATGAAAGATTTGGTTATATTTTGGCCAATGTGGTTTCCCAGCAGTGTGTTAAAGGCATCTCACTACTAAAATCTTAGGCTCAGCTTGTTAATGGCCATTTTGCTGATGACTCTTTTCTCACTCTTTTGGAGGATGAGGAGAACATTCAAGCAGCGCTTGACTACCTTAATATTTTTTGTTTCGCCTCTGGCTCTGCTATTCAATGGCACAAAACTCTTTGTTATAGACAATCAATCTTGCCTTTCCCTTCTTGGCTTCAGTAGTATGGCTGGAAGTGGATTGGGCTAGGAGAAATATTTTGATTCTTGGGAATTCATTTTTCTTTTTAGGCATCCCTAGTTGAGCTTTGGAAAGTTGTTCTTTCTCGGGTTGAGCAGAAGCTAGCTTACTGGATCACCAAGCCCCTATCTTTGTCAAGGAAATTTCAAGTCTACTCAAAAGTTTTTGCTGCCACCCATGTTTCTTATTCCTCTTGTTGGGCACCTTCTAAGGCTACCTATAGCAAACTTGAGAAGCTACTCCATGACTTTCTCTAGGCCTCTTCTGAAACCCATAGAGGGTTTCATCATGTTGCTTGGGAATTTTTCTATCTCCCCAGAGATTTTGGAGGTTTGGGATTGCTCTCTACCCAGAGGCAAGGGACCTCTTTATGTGTTAAATGGATTATATGTGCCCTTACTGGGGATGAGGCCTAGAAAATTCTTCTCCACCATTGTATTCAATCTAGTTTTCCTTTACACAGACCTTCCTGGAAGTGGATTGGTTTTCAAACCCTTCTAGTCATGAAGGAACTTGTCTAGATTGTTGGGAATTTTGTTTCCAAAAGCATTTGGCACACCTAGGAAGCTATCAAACCCTAGCTTCGGTGGGTTGGCTCTGGTTTTCATGATGGGTTGTCACTAAACCAACAAAACATCTAGTGGTCACCTTTTTTTTCCCACATTGATCAACCTTTGGCTAAAGTGTCCTGGCTTAAAGCTCTTAGATTTCACAAGAAGGGTATCTAGACCCTCCAACAACTTTTTCAAAGACCCACCATGTGCATTATGCACTGGGAAAAGTTTTGTGCCATGTACAAACTTCAAAACCAAGACCGTGCTACTTTTAATGGTCTGGTGAGTGCTATTCCAGATGAGATGCATAATAAAATTGGTATTCATGGGTGTAAACCTTGATGGAAGGATTGGAAGTAGTACCCAGATACTCCTTTTAGGAACTACAAGCCTAGGCTTGGTTATAGGTGGCTTTCACCCTATTTTCCTATGATTCAAAGTTTGAACCAGAGGTAGCTTCTCCAATCTCCCACTCCTATTTGGTGTAAAATATTTGCTGCCACTTGGTCTGCAAGTGTTGAGCCAAACTTAGCAAATCTTTCTTGGTGTGTTCTTTTCCAAGGGTTTCATGTGGGCTCTCGGCATGTCCACTTGGGTATCCATGACCCTCGGTGCCCTTTCTGTGGGTAGGCTAAGACTTTTAAACATCTTTTCTAGTTTTGTTCTAGAGCTCAACAATACTGTACTTGGATTCATGACTTCTTTCAACCATTTAGGCTAGAGTCGTTCTCCTGGCATATTATTATGCTAGGTGATTTTCCGAGATTCCTAGCTAAGTATACCCAGCTTTTGCACACTTTCATTGCGGAAATCCTCTTCAATATCTAGAAAAACATGAATTCCTACATATTTTCTCATTCTCAATTGGATTGTGAGGTTTCTTTGTATACAAAATCTATAATTTGTTCTAATGTGTTATTACAGATTCAGGTGCAAGCCAACAAAGTGGCTCTTGAAGTTGCTCACCTGTAGGTGCTCCTGGACCATTTGGGAAATGCCTTGTGTACTGTTGCTTGGGTCCCTACCTCACCCTTTTCTTCTCAAAGCCTGTCATGTTCTCAAGGCCAGTAGTGGTATGATTCTGTGCGTCCCCACTCTCAGCCTCCTCTCCAGTCGAATTCTCGCCCTCCTCGACGGACCTGTTCTCCTCCGCCACAAGCTGGCTAGGGGTGGCCCTCTGGAAAGGCATCAAGGATTGGTGGTGGTAGCTTTAGTTGGCCCTCTGATGATACTCCTGCTTCTAGTTCAGGTTGGCCAGATTTTGGTAAAATTTTCCCATGGCTGGCTCTTGTAATCTCGCCTCATTGCGAGGATGAAGATAAAGATAAAGATTAAGATGCTAATGATGGTTAGGGTCCTCCTCTTGATGTCACTCTTGATCCCGCTGATGTATGTGGGAAGAAGGATGATAGAGACACTCCTGGGTTTTTTGGCATTGCTCTAGCCACTTGATGGCCTTTTTCTTGTTATGTTTGTTAAAAACTTGATCATTTAGTTTTTGTAGGTATGGCCCATTTGACTCCGGGGGTGTGCCTTTTTACCACTCACTTTTTTTTGTGAATATGTACTTTTATATTATTTATTAATATAGATAGCTTCCTATTCATCAAGAAAAAAATATTTTGTTGTAGCAAGGCTTTTCATTTATCAAAAAAATCATTGAAAAAACAAAAATCAGAGTTTATGTTGCAATTTCATTTTACCCGATTTCATATTTTGGATATATGAGAAAAATCATTGTGTAGAATTAAAATTAATTTTAAGGGGATATTACATTGGTATCGGAGCTATGATCTTCCCAAATTGTATGGTAAATTAAGTTTGTTGTGTTAATCATGAGTTTCTTCAAATCAATATTTAAGAGTGGGAGACTAATACAGTTAGACAATGCAAAATAGGTTTCTGAATGGTATAAAGAGTACATATTTTTCACAAAAGATGAAAATATTTCTCTTACATTTGTTGAGTACTTAGAATTCATAGGAAGAACATTGCCTCAAGATAAGATGATCATCAAATTCTTTGAGGAGTTCCAAAGTTTTTCTAAAGATTTCAGGACTAAAGAATCATTTTATGAGTTCTTCATATGGGCTAGAGAGGAGGACTAACTAGAGCAAGAGGAGATCAATAAGCTAGAATCTGAGCCACAAAATATTGCTAAGGAAGAAGACTTGCCAGATTCTAAGAAGTATAATGAAAAGGAAGGATTTAATATGGAAAAGGCTGAAAATACCAAAAATCAAGAAGAACATAAAGATTGCATCCACCTAGTTGAAGGTTAAAATATCTTGGTTGAAAAATTTAATCCAATTTATGAAAATAATTTAGTTTAGTCTAAGATTGACGAAGATGAAGATGAGGAGAAAATTTGTAACAAGGGAAAAATTGAGGAATCAACTTTACATCTTGAAGATGTATGTAGGAAATTTGATCTAGATTTTTCTAAGGATAATCTACTAGGAAGACATATTGATGTGTATGAATTGTTGAAGGATGTTGTAGATGAATCATTTCCTATTGATAAATTTTATTTTGAGAATTATAGAAATGTACTATATCTTTCAAGGAAATGAAGATCAAGAATAAGAGATATAGGGTGGAAAGGAAATCATTCTACTAAATTATTAAATATCTCAAAAATAATGTTGTGGGATCTAGGTGTTTTGTACATAACCAACATGCAGGTTGAAGTTAGATGTGAGGAACTTGAAATAAGGAGACATGCACTTTACATAGTGCATTGAAAGAATATAAATGCAAAGGTGGATAAACATGTGTTTAGGCTTATAGTAGCACAATGGAAGCATGGAGATATATCCATGGAAATAAATTCCAAAGAGGAGGATGAACTCTTAGCTGGTAGCCCAAGGTATGGAAATGATTTCCAAATTTCAGACTTTTTGCCTCTTTCCATGCAAATAGGAAACTTTTTTCATCAAGAAAGGAATGCAAAATTAAGTGATAAAGTAAAGGGAAAAATTTATAGCTTATAGGATGCAAGATCTTGGTTTCATGTTTCAAATTTTCCTAGCATTTGGTATCACATGGAATCCTTACTACTTACTAGCTACTTTGTGAAGAATTAGTGTGCACAACATATAGAATATTCATGGGATCTAGGTATCACTATTGAAGAAAAATTTATAGGTGATAGCTAGGAAAAGGTGAGAAACTTCAGATGCTTGAAACTTGGTCATGGTAGGAATAGTTGGTATGATTTGAATATTAAAAATTTTGTTACTAAATATCCTTTGGTGTTTTGGTTCTCAAGCTACCCACAAGATGGAGGATTCATGAATGAAGAAGATACCACAAAATTATAGCATAGATTGAAGGGAAGAATATTGTTTATCATTTGGAGTGAACAATGGTTTGATAAGGACTTCTATACCATGAGTTTAGGAGAAGTAATGACTTACATAATCCATGTTCTTGACTAGCATGGGAATGCAACCTTTGAGGATTTTGATAGAAATATGAAGGTAATGAATTAATTTTTTGATTTTTACATTTCTACTTTATCACATCCCTTAGTAGAAGAGCATAGTGTTTTAATGGATGATAATGGGGAGCAAGTTTTTGGGTTTGGAAGAATATGTTAGCTATGACATTCTCTAGTGAGCCTCAAATTTTCTTACCATTACTTACAAGTCAGCAAAGGAAAATTTTCAAATGTGTGCTCCTAGACATTTATATGAAGAAATTTCAAAATACCATTCATATTGCATCAAATTTCTATTGGGATTCCTTAATGCAAATGTTGGGCTCTATTCAATTTGAGAGCAAGAAGTTGACATATTCTACACTATTTGAGGAGGAGTTTCAAGATGCCTTAATTAAGGGGGATTCACATGAGAAAGTGCATCAATGGAAGCAACTCAATGAAGGTGGTAATTCTATTAATATAATGCACCTTAGGGGTTCATGTGAAAGAATTTTAATCCAAACAAATAAAGAAGCTTCTACATTGATGGGAAGAACACAAGAACCTTTGGTTAGGATTGAAAAGGTAACCATCTCATGTTATGTTCTTTTCATTTCAGATTTCTTACAACCATTGTCTATAGGATGTGACATTGTAGAAAATATTTTTTTAACGGTTATGATGCAAAGGAGAAGCGCCATGAAATTTGAAAGTATGGAGAGAAAAGGTTCAAGAAATGTTTCCAAATTCTTCTCAAAGCCACTTATCTTGTTGAAGAAAATATTTTATGAGTTGCTGATTTCAAAGAATTTCAAAGGTATGAAGATGTTTGTGAAGATAATTCCAAACCCCATTTTTCTTCCCATGAATACAACATTAGTCATATAGATGACTATTACTCAGGTTTTCCATTATTGTAGTTATTATCAGTTACATGTTGCTGATTTTGATAAATTTAGTTATGAACAACGATATATTGATGTGTTGAGAGGATGAATATTTGCATGATGATGTTCAAATGAGGTTTTCATTATTAGTGAACACAAATCCATCCATCATAACACTAATTTGGAGGAGATACAAGGAAGTTTGTCTAGTAGTGTAGTATGTGTGTGTTGCCTATAAATTTCCAATGAAGTTACAGGTTCGTCTCATCTCACACTAACTAGTGCTTTTGGCAAGTTGATTAAACCAATGGAGGAATATGTGTTTTAGTGGGAGAATGTAGGTGGAAGTGTGATATTTGGGGTTTGAGTGATTTATTTGTTGTAGATATTAATGGAAAATTTATGGATGTGGTTTTTTTGATACTTCACAATATTTGATCTTATTTTATCATAATAAATATGGGTGTGGATTATGGCGAGTTTCCCTCTAGTTTGGGTAAATTTTAGTGTGTGTTTGGGCTTCATATTTTCTCTTTGTTTTGAGAAAAGTTACAACAGATGTATATTACTATTAGTATCTATATGAGACAGAAATAATAATGTATTCCCATGTTAAAAATTAGAAAAATACATTCTCTTTTGGTTGCTTCAAGTTTTTAATTTAATGGCATTTTTGAAGCAATTTCTTGGATACCTAATTTCTTAAATCTAATTTAAATTGCATCAAGTTGTGGGTATTGCTTGTTGTTGTAAATAGCAGCATATTAATTTCAAAAAAATGTTTTTATTGCAGCAAGGTGTTTCATTTATAAAAAAAAAATTAAAAAAAGAGAGTTTATGTTGCAATTTCATTTAACCCAATTTCATATTTTGGATGTATAAGAAAAATCATTGTGCAAAATTGAAATTAATTTTAAGGGGATCATATTACATTTCTAAACAAGGGGTTTGGAAAAAAATATTGTAGTAAAGAAATATTTTATTGGGAAAGGGGTAATTTTAGTAGATTCATATATTATTTTTCTTCAAAGAGGTGGGAAGAAAAACAATGTGAATGTTGTTTCAAATTTGATGTTTGAGATTCCTAGATTGTGAAAGTTGGGAATGCTTATGAGGGAACCCCAATAAAAGATAAAAATATCCTTTTGTTTGGGGGATTTAGACAATGCTAATTATGATATAATTTTAGTTCTTGAGTTGGATTCTTGAGTTCCAAATGTTGTGAAATCTACTCTCTTGGAAATTCCCTTGGGTAATAATGTTTCTAAAAAGAAATTGTTGGTAAATGAGATAATAGAAAAAGTTGAGAATGAATTTGTGGAAGAGACTGCAAATGAGATTGTTAGGGAGGATGATTTGGGGAATAAGCTAGATTCCCTAACAAATCTCTCAGCCTGAGGTTGTTAAAGAGAAAATTATAACCCCTAAACCTAAGAGATTGAGAAAAAAAATAGTTAGAAAATGAAAATGGAAATTATTGTAGGGATTCAAACTACTCTTGAAAATAATTTATGGTCAAGTACTAAAAAAAAAAATCGAGGAAAAGGGTACTCACTCAAATAAAGAAATATATAGTTGGAGGTGGTTGTGGGGTCTCAGAAAACCCTTAAAATGAACCTTAGATCAAGGAGATATGGTATTTCTCCTATGCATCATGAGGATCCTATCTTGGAATGTTAGGGGATTGGATTCCCCTAACATCTAATGATTAATTAAGTGTCAAATTGAAAGTACTTCCTATGATATTGTCCTTCAACAAAACTAAATGTCTGAACAATTTTCATGTTCAACTTTTTGTGGTTACCTAAATTGGATATTTTTTGTTCTCCCTATGAAAGGGGCTTTGAGGGGTTTGAAAATATTGTAGAATTTTAAAGAGGTTACTGTCAACTTGGTTTCCTCTAATGAAAATTGGATGGGAGTAACTCTAAAATGTATTATTTCTTTAAAGTTGTGTTTTTTTAATCTCTATGGTCCTTGCTCCACTATCCAAAAAGGAAAATTGTGGGATCAATTGTCTTTACTATGCTCTTTTTCAAGAATGAATATAGTTTTGTTGGTGGAGACATTAATGAGTTCTATATTTGTCTAAAAAAGGGGTGTGATCATCCCTTTTGTTAAGGTTATGGAGGATTTTAGGGATTTTGTGGGAAGAAATAATTTGTATGACTATGTTCCAAAGAATGTAACATTCACTTGGTCAAATAAGAGAAAACATTTCTTAAGATTGCAGAAAGGTTGGATCTATTTATACTTTCAAATAATTAGATGTCTTCTGCTCATTATTTTTCTTCAGTAATTCATAATGTTCCTTTTTTAAATCATTTCCCAAATTTTTAATCACTCTGAAGATAAAATCTAGATCAAAAGTTTTTTAAAAATTTGAAGAAATGTTGTTTCGAGATGGGAACTTTTTTTCATTACTAAATATGTGGTGGAATAAGAGCCCTTATATTGAGGGTTCTACGATGCTTCATTTTTGTAAGAAGGTGAAGTTCTTAAAGGATCAAATAAAAGAATGGAATGCTAAACATTTCATTAATATTTTTTTGGAAAATCTCAAGATTCAGCATGAGCTTTTTGATCTTCAAGAAGTGGTAATTGAAACATAGAAAAATGGGGTAGGGTTCAAACAAATAGGGTTTTATACTAAACTTGGACTATTTCATCAAATTTACTATAAATAGAAAAGAAAAAATGATGTGAATGAACCAGACTTATTCTTCTATTTCATTAAGGAAATTAGATCCCTCGTGTCAAGATCCACTTTCAACCCTTAAGTGAGTGAATTCTTTGAAGAATCTTACAATTTCCTTTTTTTGTGTTAGGATGGAGGTATGAGTCAAGCAACACTTTGGGGAGAAAGATTAAAAATAACAAAACAAATCCAAATTGTAAGCTACAAAGTGCATTTAGAAGATTAAGCATAATTTTGATGGAACCTACAAATCATATGAACAATTTAAAAGAGATCAATCATGTGTACCTCTCACAAAAAGTGTTTTCTCAAGGGTAATTGAGGACTCATTCGCCCTATGGTGAATGGATCCTAGTTAGGGCTCATAGAAATCTATTTTTGGGTTTCATTCTCCTATGTTTGCACTCCTAGATTCCTGAATCTTGTAGTCAAAAAGTTGGAAATAAATTCTATAGGTCAATTTCTGTGATTTTGCAAGAATGGTGACAATAAATGCAACTTTGACAACTTTGCATTTTTTATTCTTCAATAGATATTCCACCTAAAATCAAACCCTTAATGGACCTTTGAAGGATGGCTTCATTGGATATGGATCTTGATACTAGAATCTTTCTTTTAATCTTTGACTTGAATACTTGTCTTAGATCTTGAAACCTAGATCACAACATTAGCTACAAAACCATGTATGATTGGACATAGCTTTGACACGATGCTTGAGATCTTGGAATAGTTTACTTGAATTGATGAAATAACCTAGAATTGACATAGCTTACTCGAATTGATGTAATAACCTTGTATTTATTGACACTTATCCTTAATTTCTTGAAATTCAAATTTAAGAAGCTGAAATTGAGAGATGGATTTGAAAATGTTAAAATACCACCAAAAACATAATTTAAATTTAGGTCCTAGGCCTAAGTGAGGACCCATTCACCCTATGGAGAATGTTTCCTAGGTCACTTACCTAGGACACACATTCTTCAAGGATGAATTTTATGTTATGGCATTAATGAATGTCGGGTTTCACCCTTCAAAAATTGCAATTAATTAGGGTTGGATTTGAATTAAAGGGTCCAATTAAGGAAAATTAACCTCAATTAATTAACAAATCCTAAGATAAGTGTGAAAGTGTAATGGTACACTTTACAACACCAAAAATAAGGCACAATTAAGTCCATTTTATTTAAAATGTCACTAACCTTAATGTGAATATGTAAAATACATATTACAACATTATATTATGGAATAATTAAGTCCATTTTATTATTATTTATTCCCAAATTAAGTGTGAAAAAGGGATTCTTTTTCCTACACTACATTCAGCCCCTACTTTAGTGAGAGGAGGAACCTACATCAAACTCACACTAAAGTAGTCAACAAGGGTCCAAGTGTACCAATGTGGATGGTATAGGATGACAAAGATCAAGGAGGGTGATCAAGCCCCTAGGATCCAAGATCCCATGTCAAACCAACATAATCACAAAGGGATGCACATAAGGTGTATGATATGCATCAATAAGACAAGATACATAACATTTAATGTCAAATACTAAAAGAAAGAATATAAAAAATAAAAACAAAACGGGGTGGATCAAGTCTTGACTGTTTATCCAACTTGATGTAGATCAAGCCTCAACCATTTTTCCAAAAATGTTCACAAGTAGAACTCTGGTTGTCCACTATATAAAAAATAATGCACACTCACTCTGAGCTAATGGAACCTCTGGATGTCCATTAGGTGAGCCCCCAGGAAAGTGGCTTAGTAAGAAAGTCATAAAAGGTCTAGGCTCTCACCATACAATGAGAAATTCATGCCTCTATCTAGGCTTTCATTGTACTAACCATACCAAAACTTTCCCTCTGATAAATTCAATAGGGCACCACAAAACAAAACTTCAAGCTTCACAAGTTTAACAAGTTGTATTATGCTAAACACTTATGAACATGTGAGTAGAGGTTTGTTCAAAGGGACTTTTCTTAGTTCATGTAAGGTCTCTTCATAGGGATCATTGTGCCTAATTTCTCCAAAGGAGGATAAATCAAAGAAATATCACACTCTCGAAGGATATCAAACCTAATAACATGACCAAGAAAATAATGCATCACAAGAAGAAAGAATATCACACAAAGAAACATGAGTGTCGATGTATTCCAGCACTTTAAAGAAATTTCTAACACCATTGTTGTGAGTAATTTACTTTAAAGTAGCCAATAATAAATGCTAACAATAAAGAAGGCATTAGAGCTTACTTGAAAATCCCTATGTCAAACATATGTATTCAAATGAAGCTACGTCATGAAAAAGGAGGGGTTGTCCCCAAAATGAAATGCTAATTTAGATAACATAGAAATAAATTATGTCACATTAGAGCCAACTTAAGGCATGTCATCCACATCCCAAGCTTGCTCTTACATATGCATGCAAGGTGGTCAACCAACAAAAATAGACAATCAACAAGTTCCATATGAGGATAAGACTACCTAACCCCTTGCCTCCACTTAGTGAAAGAAAAGGGTGAGCCAAGATGATTGATGAGAAACATAATAGAATGAAAATCCATATCAGTTAGAGAAACTAGGTGCTACAACACAATGAGGAGCACCACAATCCAAGTTAAGATGTTGAGTTTTATTACCCAAAGCCTTACATTCATTAGTAGAAAGATCATGAACTCTATGATATGTAAAAAATGAACTCTTGTTATAAAATTTATTTCATGTTCTTGGAGGGAGAGATATCAAGCAATCTTGGAGGAGTCTCGACAAGATACTCTCTTGATCAATAGTAGAACATGTTCCTTTATTTTGTGACAAAGATATCTCTTGCTTAATACTAAGTGTCATACTTAAACAAGACTCTTTAGATTGTGATATTTTGTACTCTCCTCAAAAGGAGGATCTAAAAAACTCCAATAATTAGTGTTTCACATGATGACATTGATATTAAGCGAATATTTTTTTAATTCTTTCATTTCTTTTAAAGAACAAGAACCAAGACCGCTAGTTTCTATTAGTTCAAGATGCACCAAGGTTAAAGTTGGCTTAGAAGAATCTTTTGTAATAGTGTTGGTATTGAGTGAAGGATTTTTTGATGCTTTTGTTTCTTTCAAAGGACAATAACCAAGACCATTAGTTTTTTCTTGCATGTTAGGTTCTATAGGGACATATATACCTTGTTTTCTAGCACCACTTCCTTTTCCACTATACCCTTTGTTTTTTCATAAGTTCATAACCTCTTCCATAAAGATTTTTTTATTTCTTTTGGATTTTGTGGTTCTTCATAAGATCAACTTCATCAATTTTTTTTGTGTAATTTTCCTCTTCTTCTAAAGTGGTTGAAGTGAATGCTTTCGAGTTTTGTGTTGAAATTACCGCTTTTTCTTTTTCATTTTTAGATTCTTTTGTTATGATCTTGTATTTACCTATTAATATAGTTGTGAAATATAAGGAACCCTAATCATCTTCCAATAACTTTGTGATATTTTCAATATTGCTCTCTTTGTCTTTCTCTTGCATAGGTTCCACTTGTGTAGTTGGTGTCAATGTTTTCAAAGCAGTTTCCTTGTCTTTTTTAGTGTACAATTTTTTTTTTGGTTCAGGGTTGGCTTTGATTGTATACACTTTATTTTTGTAGATATACTTCATTTTATGATGGAGGGTAGAAGGCACCCCATTCATTACATGAATCCAAGGTCTACCCAAGAGAATATTATATGAAAGATTACCGGACATGACATGACTATGAGTTCGCAATGTGGCCTTTCCAACTATAATAGGAAATGCTATCACACCAAGTAGTTTCTTTCCTACATTATCGAACCCACAAATGGATAAAGAATCTAGTTTTATTTGGCTTTTTCTTCTCCAATCTTGTCCAAAAGGTTTATGCTACACATTTGAAGGGATCATCCATTGTCAATAAGGGTTCTCTTTATCCTTTTCCTATTAACAAGGGCTAATATCATGAAAGCTTCATTTTTTTTTGCATTTTTAATGGAGGTAAGTCATCTTGATTGAGAGTAATGTCCATGTTGACTGAAGTCATACCTTGAATTTGGGCTACCACATCATTTGGTTTCACATTAGGAGGGGTAGGAACTTGTTGTAAAGCACTTTGAAGCATGTTATGATAACTAGGTGAGGCTTGAATAAGGTCCCATAAGGATATCTTAGCAGGATTATTTTTTAGTTGTTCAACAAGATCATACGCTTTTCCATTATGTGAGAGAAAACAAGGAGCACTAGGAAAGATAGGTTGAGGCAATGGGAGGGATGTTGGATTTGTTTATCTTGGTTGTAGATTATTTCTAGTGTTATATGTGTGAGCAACAGTATTGTAACTCAGTTGTTGTGAAACATTATCATTTGTTGGTGGTTCTAAGATAAGTACAAGTTTATTTTGAAATTGTGGTTGTTGTGAGGGTGGATAAATGATAAGTTTAGGTTTATGAGGTCCCATGATTAAAGGATTTTTAGGAGGTCTATGAATTAGAGAACTTCAGGGAGTTCTAATGTTCATAGCCTCAAAAAAATTATCCTTATTTTGATGGTCTCTTAGTGAAGGGGAGTCTGATGTCACTTCATCATCTTCATCTGAGGAAGCCACATCACTATTGTTTGAATTACATGTGTCAATATTGTCATTTTCTTGCACCATGATATCTTACCTAGTATGATATTTTTTAGGAGAGCAACAAACTAGATGTACATGACATTCAAAAACTTCATCAAAAGTAGGGGAGTCATCAATGGTTGGATTTTCTTGTTTTTCAATGATGGAATTATCTTGTTCAATATTTATTTCCCTAGTAGGAGGGGTAGGAAAAGAGAAACATAAGATTCTCATGACTCTCATTGATTGGATCTTCTAACACCAAAATATCTTCTTCATAAATAGGAGAGATATTGAGAGAAGACCAAATTTGACTGTCATAATTTTTCACTATTGTATTCTCATAAGTGGGAGAGATGAAATTTTTCTTGGCATGCGTAGAAAGGTAAGATACTAACATTGTGTTCCAAAAAATGAAAAGTACTTTTATCCATGTTATGCAATGTTTAAAGAATATAAACAATGTGTATTGAAAACATAAAAGCACTTTATCCAACTATTGCAAAGCATCAAGAATGTAAACATTGTGTATCCAAAAGTGAAGAGTACTTTTATCCAACTTATGCAAAGCTTCATGAATATAAACACTACATTATCCTAAATTGAAAAGTACTTTTATACATATTATGTAAAGCTTCAAGAATGTAAAAATTTTAAGTTCTGATGATTTTGCTACTTAAATGATTTTGGAATGATTCAAAATGGCTACACTAAATGGATGATTTGACCTAGTTGCATAAAATAGAAATTCCTAAAAATTTCCAAATTGATACAATAGGTTACCAAAAAGCCTAGGAAGTGTAGAAAACCACCAGAAAGTTCAAAAAAGTTGATTTTTGTAGGCCTCCAAGGACTCATTCGCCCAAGGGAAAATGGGGACCCCTGTATTTGTGTTTTTCTAAATTGAAAAATGCAATTTTTGAGTGAATATATGTGATATCTGTTCCAGGTCTCACATTATAACTTTTGTGACAAAAAATTCCAAAATTTGATGTCTAAATGCAAGTGCAATGAAGGACAAATGATGAATTATATGACACTTTACTAAAATACAATTTTTACTCTATTTTTGAATAGGAATGATGAAAAGTACACTAATATGCAAACACTGTGCAAAATCAATGTAATATGCATGCAAATTTTTAAATTTTTAAGATTTAAAATAAATGCAAAATGCAAGTTTATAGCTAAAATGCAATGTAACTTTAGGCCAAATTTAGAAACCCTAAATGCAATGAATTAATGAAAATCCTAGATCTAGGGTTTGAATGCATCCCAAATCAGAAATTAGAATGTTCAAAATTCAGGTTCACCAAAATAAAACATAGAATAATAGGACAAGGGACATTCTCAAAATGGAAAAGTGGATCCAAAGAGGGAAAAGGGTCCCTAATTCTCTAATTTCATTAGGAAATGAGATCCACACTATGAATTTATTGTCAACCAAAAGGTGAGTCAATTCAATGTGTGAATTTACAAATTTTCCTTTTATGCAAGGACGGGGGTATGAGTCAACCAACACTTTGGAGAAAAAGATTAAAAATAGAAGAAACAACTCCAAATTGCAGGCTACAAAGTGCATTGATAAGATTAAGCATAATTCTGATGGAACCTACAAAGCATTGAACAATTTGGAAGGGATGAATCTTGTTTACCTCTCACAAAAAGTGTTTTGTCAAGGCTAATTGAGGACTCATTCACCCTATGGAAAATAGGTCATGGCTAGGGCTCCTAAAAAATGATTTATGGGTTCTCTTCTACTGTGTCCACACTCTTAGATTCTTGAATCTTGTAGTAAAAAAGTTGGAAATAAATTCTTTAGGTAAATTCTAGTGATTTTGCAAGAATGGTGACAACAAATACAACTTTGACAACTTTCTAATTTTTTCTCTTTAATAGATCTTTTGCCTAAAATCTATAAACACACATCAAGAGGGGAAAAATGTTGTTTTGTTAGGTGAATGGGGATTTTCCTTGGTCAAAACCCTTTTTGTTAATTAAACCTTGAAATGAATAAAATCATGAAAGGAATGATGAATGAACAAGTCAATGTCAAAACTCACCAAACCCTTAAATGAACCTTTAAAGGACTAAAATCTTGATGTTGATCTTGCATGAAATGGCTTCAATAGATGTGGATCTTGATACTTGAATCTTGATTTTAATCTTTAACTTGAATGTTTGGATTAGATATTTAAACCTACATCACAATGTGAGCTCCAAAATCATGCATGATTGAGCATAGCTTTTACATGACACTTGAGATCTTGAATGCTGTAATAAATCCTTGATAAATCTGCTCTTGAATGCTCTTGACAATAATATTAGCTCTTGTAAAGTTCACATCTTGATAGCTTGCATGAATTTATTAAAAAATCTTGTATTTATAGATCTACTTATCCTTAATTTCTTGATATTTAAATTTCATAAGCTGACATTGAGATATTGGTGTAGGGGCGCCATGTCAACTTATGTAAATATGGTCCTAGGTCGATTTTTGGTGTGTAGAGTCTTATTTGGTATAATAAGGTCATAATATACCATTCTCCATGTATTAAATCATTTTGATTCTGTTAGAGTTAAAGTTGTTAAGTTTTGGGTAAATATTGTCAATGTTGCTTTAGCAATTTTTATAAATTTTGTCATGTTTGGAAGACCAATGCTCAAGTAGTTCAAAAATCAGTTGGAACCAATGTGTCTTGATGGGACAAGTTTAAATGGGCTTTAAAAAATTGATGGTGAGGTTATGTTGAATATTTTGGATGTTGAAGCCATAAAGAGACTTCATTTTCTGCAAATTTCTTCTGTAATTTGCTGCTATAGGCTACAATATGGTTTTGTACTAAGTGATTTTGTTTTAAATTGCACTGAATCTTATGGTGAAATGAACTAAAATATTTTTGGATTTTTTTTTATTTGATTTCATCAAGGTAGAAAAATACTAGAAGCATTTTTCTAAAAATGGTCCTTGGAAACCTATTTTGAGGGTTTGAAGGAAGAAAAATGGCTTAAGAGATCATTCCACTGATGAAATGTTTAGAAAATCACTAGAATGGTGTTAGTTAGGGTTTTGTAAGCTTGTATGCATGTTTTCTCTTATGGGATGTAGGAAATGGTTTGATAAACTTGTATGATTCTTCAAACAAAAGGGAATCATGTATGACTATCAAGAGTCACCATGTGGTAAACACATGTATAATTGGCTTCTTATCAAGTCGATGACATATTTTTGAATTTTCCTTTAATACATCATATTTTAGGTTTCTCCTTTGTAGCTTATCTAGCCAAAAGAGACCCACCAAAGTCATATTTTATAGTATATATTTAAATGTAATGGGAGCAAGAATACTAGTTATAGAAGGTAGCCCATGTTAATACAAGCAACTAGAGTTGGTGCATGTATGATCGGTCAACCAAATGTATGATATAAAATTGTTATATTATTCTTATTAAATTTTACTCTTTAATTGCTTAATTAGAATGCCAAATACTTAAAATTCCCATGAACAAGAAATTAGTTGAATTAATAATTTTCCTATAATTTTAAGGTAAAACCTAAATAATATTTTTGATAATAAATATTTATACTTGAACTTGTTAGAACCTGATTTAAATTTCATCAAAATTCCCTTGAATAAAATAATTCACATAAACCTTTGTGTTACTTTACTATTGGTAGCATAAACCTTGGGTGAAGAAATTCTTTGTGTAAAGAGGAGTAATTTTTTTTCTAAACAAGGTATATCATTTCAACCAATAAGAAATATATAATTCAAATTTTATGTTAAATTAGATGACATGTGTATGGACATGGGGGGTGGGGTGAGTCAAAATGTGGAAAAAATGTGTTTAAATATATAACGTGACTATGCTACTAAAATTGAAACCAATTCATAATGTTTTCATGATATAGTTCAAATACAGCTTTTTATTCTATCCATTTTTGTAATGTGTAGGATTTATATTTTACAATAATAAGAATCCTAACCTTAGGTTGGAATAAGTTTGAATTTTTAATCCAATGGATTGGATATGCATCTTGGACACATAAATCTATGTTTTACACAAACTATACCTTAAAAATTATATATTTTAAATTTTTCTGTGTAAATGCTCATAGATCAATTTTTAGGATGTATCCTCTTTGAAATTTTTTTTTAGGAAAACATATACCTTGTACCACATGTTCTTGATTATCTGTCCACCAATTATTTTTAATAAATACTTCGTAAATAAAAGGGAGGCATATCCTTAACACCATGATATATTTTAGTGATAAAAATAACATTTGTGTGTGCTTGATGTTTGAGCCTCTTAATCTAAATACCAAATTTCAAAATACATTAGAACACTACATTATTTTTATCTTTAGCGCATCTTCTAAATATGAACTTGTAAGCATCTCAAATTACTCATAAAGTTTTAGGTTTCTCTTTTAAGAAAAGAGAAAAAGGTCCAAAAAGACCACATTTGGCTTCCCATTTCCCTTCACTTAGCACCATTGATCTTTTTGTTTACAAATATTGTAATTATATCTTTGCTCATTTTTACTTGTAAAAGTTACTTTTATTTGTTTATACCATGACCAACTTTTTCCATGTTTGTACAATATCTAATTTTTTTCAAATAAACTAGAATGCAAGTAACCTTTCTTTGTTTGTACCCTGGTCATCTCTTTTTAACTTTTATAATAAGCAAATCTTTCCAAATAATATTTAAATGATGAATTTTTCATTCCCATGCCAATCCCCATTTAGTTTTGGGTCTATTTTGAGGAATCTTGTAATCCAATTAAATAGTGACGTGGTATTATGTTTTTGTTAAGTTTAGCTCATTTCTTAGTCCACATCTATCATCACTTTATTCTCATTTATGCACAATTCTATACAATTTGTGGAAGCATAAATGCATGTTTATGATGCACAAGAGTGATCCCACATAATGTGGACTTGACTTGATTTTTTTTAATCTATATTGTTGAATCTCACCCCTTCCTCATAACTATTGAGAATTGGCTTAGTACAAATTTGTAAGATGATTTGTTGTGTACTAGTACTTAAAGATGTTCTTTTAAATATTTAAAAATAAAATCTTAAAACATCTAAGAATCAAATGAATAAAAAAATTAATCTATTAAAACATATATACAATTTTTTGGAACTATTTTTCTCTTCCTTTCTACTTTTTTCTTAAATATATAGAGAAATAATTATTTTATTTATTTTTTAAATTATACAAAAGACTTACTTATTAAATTATATATTATAGAAAATTACCACTTTAAAATACTTTTCACAATATTTTTTAATTAAATATATAAAAAAATTAATTCATTAAAAGACATCGAACCCTCTTTTAGAAAATGTATAAATGACTTTTTTTTGTCTCAGAAAGTCTGTATAGATGTGAAATAAATTAACTAGATTTTTTCTACACTAATATTACAAAGTCGGTATACGTGTGGAATAAGCAAACAAGACTTTCATGGTCTTACAAAGTCTGTTAAAAAGTAGCCGTTTTCGGGAGATTACAATAATTGTGGCTGAATTATTGGCATCTTAGAATAAATTATTGGGTTTTTCGACATTGAGAGGACTCTGGAGAGTGTGACTATATAAATTCATAATTGATTGACAGATTCAAAATCAAGGTACTAATCATTTACGAAGACTGAGATTAGAGTGTTGAAGATATGACTCGATTATTGACAATTTGGCACACTGAAGAGAAATTGTTTTCCGTTGCCGTGTGGAAGCTTCGATTATTGACAAAATGGCACATTGAAAGGCCCCTTCGAAAAGGAGAGTTGAATTTGATGTTAGTGTGTATTGATCAGAGAGGTTTTTCTTGGTGTAAAAAATAGCACACAGTAGAATTTAAAAGAAACTCTTTTATCAGAATGGATTGTGGAAAGCTAATGTCTCTAAGTGTATTGATCATGTTAGATGCACTATGCTTCTAAATGCAGCATGAAAAGGACAGAAGGTACGTGCCTAAAATTTTATATTTACGTACGGTATGGGTGGTGATCAGACCACCTCTTCCTGAATTTACGTACCTTCTCTTCTAACTTTTATGTATACCTTTAAATGTACTGTTTTCTGGTGCAGCATCAGATATAAGAATTTGCATTCATCTGACAGATCCCTCCACACTAATAAACTCTAACTTTCATTTGGGAGAGGAGTCAATAGTCGTGCGGGTTAACTTTGAGAGCATGTAGCGATTGCGTCGAATATTTAAGATCTTCATTTTAAAAAAAAAAAATTGAACTGGTCTATTGTCTATCTATAACTAGAGTTTGGACGTGTGATTCATCAATACTACTTGTCATATCAACACATCTATGAGAAGTGTCCAAAATATTCAAAGAAACTCAATCATAGTACTCTTAATAGTTGAACAAAAAAATATCATTTGTTGCTTGTAGAATATCATATTTTAATTTAAAACAAAACTTATATGCAACGTAAATGGACCAAATGCTCATTGGTAACCATAAATCTTTGTTATCTCTAGCTCGTATATTCAATACAAATGAACTAATAGTTGAACACAAAAGTACTATTTTTATTATAAAAATGACACATAATTATTTAAAATACATTTTATATCAAACAAAAATCGACCAATAATTGAACATTAATTTTTTTGGAAAATCCTTCACATTTAATGGGAAAATACATGACATTTATTGTGCTGACGTTTTATATTTGTGATAGGACAAACTATTAATTTATGAAATATTCCACTACTTGTACATTGCTACCCCAATAGTTTTTTATTAGGGGTAAAATAGGTTTTGATGGGACTTGAAACTAGGTACAAAATGATTTTGAAGGGACCTGTAACCCTACCAAAGAAAAGCATCCCGCAAATAAGATAAAATGCATACCAAAAGTAACCCAACAACAATAACTGTAAGAAAACCATGATTACACATATTGCATCATACAAACAAGTAAGGGCCCAAGGACCCTTTATAACCTAGTTTTAACCAAGACCATAAACCCTTAGATACACAAAGAAACTGCCTACATCTTCCCTAATAGTTGTACACATAAGAACAATATTTTTTCACTATGATGACAATACATGTTTTAATGAGTATCTTATTGCTACTCTAATAGTTGTACACATAAGAACAATATTTTTCACTATGATGACAATATGTGTTTTAATGATTATCTTATTTTATTAAATGAACATTTTATTTTATAGATGAAACACTTTAGCATAGATGGTTATGACATTTTAATTTAGACAAAAAAAAAATTATTTCACTTCTTCATGAATGTATTTATATTTTTTTATATTTAACATTCATAAGTTCACTTGTGTTCATGTATGGGTCCATTTTGACCAACATCTTGGTTATTTTTCTATCTACATGAGGATTATTTGTTCATAATATATACTATAAATGTGGTAAGACTGAGTATTGTAAGCACAAGTGCTAAAACAACAATTGGACCTTGCACAACTACTGACCCCTTTCCTCTATTGCGTTACAAAAGTTGTTAGACCTTTCCACACAAAAATTGGTGTGTTTCTTTTTGATCCCTCCACAATGTACCCACAAAATTTCCTCTCCCTTTTCTTTACCAAATAGTTTGAAAAATGTAAATTGTGCAATAGGAATACACTTTTTTTCAACAAGTATGTGGGGTCTAGATTTTTGTTGATATGGATAATAAGTAATTTCCTATTTTCAAAAAAACATTTACAAGATGGGAGAAGTTGTACTTGCTAGATTTCAAGGTTGGTCTTAATCTTTCCTCACCTCACTCTTTATCTTTTGTTGCCTATGGTTATCACACATCCCATGTCATTTTCCTTGATTTAGGAGATGATCGGTAAGGATCAAGGAGTTTTGTCCATCATTGTTTAAATTGCTTTATTAGTTCATCTTTGCATGAAATTAAATATAATAATTACAAAATAAATTTAATCTATTAAAATGTATATTTAATATTATTTGTAAAATTAATTAATTATTTTTACTTTTTATAATTATGTTGTAATATTGTTATTTTTCAATATTCTTTTAAAAGTAAAATTATGTTCATTATGATTTTTCTAATCTTAGATTGTAACAATTGTTCATATTTTTATATTAAAAAATATGAAACTCATAAAAAACATACATCTAAATATATTCACAATAGAAAATACTTACCATAATCTTACAATATCAAAGATTTAAGTATATCATAAGTTCTTTTTTTATGTAGAAGTTTTTTCTTCACCCTTGCAACCTCTAATTCTTTCATTGTTGTACAAAAGCCAATATGAGACATATAAAAGAAATTATTTTGTTCTTTTTTTCTCTTTTTATTTTTTTGCATACTTGTTGAGAAAAATATCTTCCTTTTTTTACTATAAAAAATGGTATACATATTCTAATATTTAAACCATGAATACAACCAAAATTTATATCAAAAAGAGTTGAGATTGAAAAACTAGAGAATGATAGAACTACTTAACTTTTTCAATGGCATGATAAGTTTCATATTTTAATATCATTCCATTGATATAAACCTAGATACAAGTAGTAATTGGGATCTAGAATTTAATATTGGATATGATGTCAAGTGCATGTGACATAATTCTACTATACTTTGATCTCACACAAACTAGTTTGTGTCATACATTCTAGTAAAAAATTGAGTCATGCCATTTAATTTTATAGTTCTTCTACAATGCATGCTAGGAAACATTTGAAATATGAAGTTTTGTGTATGTGTCCTCTATGACATGTTTCAGAGTGGGTTAAATTAAAAATTAAGTAGGACATAATTATGAGGCAAGAAGTCAATGACCTTAGTTTGTCTTATGACTCATGCATGACAAAGTCAAATATGTAGAAAGAAGAAATAAAAAAATGTTACGAAAATGGGTTGGATGTTGACCAACACTCTTTTATCTTCATATACCTACAAATCCATGCTATTCTTTTATACTTGCGCAAATATAATTATCATGTACCTATAAAAAAATAAGTATTCATCACTAGTTGTAACAAATATAGAGCAATAAAATGTAAATTGGTTCAAATTATACCATGATGTATTAGGTAGTGTTGAGTTAGATGTACTATGTGTTGAACAATTCGGATAACTAAGAGAGGGGGTGAATCAGTTATCATAAAACAATTTCCTTGTCTTTAATTAATTCGGAGAAAGCTTATATTAATCATCTAATAATAAAATAGATATGAACATGAAAGCACACAACAACAACATGCATTACGTGGAAACCCAAGAAAGGAAAAACCATGAAGAATGCTAATTCTCAAGTATAGAACACCAGTTAAGGTCACGCCGGTTAAGGTGATTTTTACAAGGGCTCACTATCGGTGGGCTCACTGGCCAATTAAAAAATCTAATTACAAAATAGTCTCATTGACAAAAATGAATTGATGAAGTTGCAGGGTTTGTGCAGGATCATGATGAGCCAAAAAGTGGCGATATGATGGGTATGTGTAGGGTATGTGGCTAACGATTTTTTTTTAACCCAAAATTGATGAAACAAAAAGGGTTTTTAAAGGATTTTCTTAGCTTTTCACCAATATAAATTATTCTATACTTTGAATTTAATAAATAATTATCATTCATTTTCTATTTGAATTATGACTAAAGTCCTGATTGATAGGCTAATTGAAAAACATCTATAGCTTTCAAACTGTATCACATTTTTTAAATGTGAAACATGTGTCACATTCTATGCTTCACATACTATAGGATTAAAAAAAATTGAATTTCATGAAGTTTTGACCAAGTTAAGGTGGTCAAACATATGAGTTTTTATGTTTTTTAAAAGTTGTAATAAAAAAATCATAATTAATTATTTACTTGGAAAAAAATTACAAAGAAATATGCATCACATTGGGACATGATTCCTCTACTTATATCTAAAATTTTATAAAAAATAATTATCATTTTATTGTGGTTAGGTTGGTCAGACAGACACCTACTTCTTAGTCTTTCCCTAAAATCTAAGCACTATTGCATTGCAATTTCAAATTTTCACCAAATAGATTTTGTTTTTAAATAAACCTAGTAGTTTAGAAACTACATTCAATTTTCTATAAATTCTATTCTTACATATTTTTGAAATAATGTAGATAACTTATTCAAATTTTTACATCGAGTTGCCTAACTCTTATTTTTCTAAAATTTTCACTACTTAAGGGCCTATTTTCTCCATAATGATCCTACACATACCCTGCATCTACATATGCATGAAGTTAGTTCTAGTTAAGAGCACAATATCATTCTACAGTAGATCTAGTAAAAAATATTTTGTCCACCTTCCTTGCACAACCTCTACAAAAAATATTACTTCTTCCTAACACTTGCCTAAGTTAGCTTTCTTATTACATAGTCCTTCACACCCTTTTATCTGTTACCACACTTCACAATACCTAGAATTTTAGATTCACATTCACCACACTTGCTTTCATCAAAGTGAATTAAATTTTACTTATACCATTCCATTCTTCCATAAACTCCTAAGTCATCCAAACACAATGTCTTCTTAATCTCCTAAGTCGGCCAAACACAATTTGAATTAGGTCACCAAAAAAAATGTTTGCTTGAAGAACAACCTTGAAATATTCAATAAGACTTGGCATGCTAGCACCAGACCCAAATTATAGGTTGCACGTAGAGATCTTCTTACCATGTTACCATGGGACCCATAAAAGGTCATATATAAGACAACCTAATTACCAAAAGATAACAAACTTTGAATTACATGAAATATATTCTGGAGCCAATGGGAATGCCACTGCCAAGACCAAATCCTGATATCCATCAATTTCAGTACCAACCAGAGAAAGAAAATTAGACACACCAAAAATTGTAACATGTAACATGAATGTCTGGATAACAAGGATACCTTGAATAAGCTTTGAGCACAAAAGCCGGAGAAAGAAAATTAGACACACCAAAACTTGTAACATGTAACATGAATGTTTGGATAACAAGGATACCCTGAATAAGATTTGAGCACAAAAACCAACATCAAAATATTAGACTTCATTCTTATGCATTAGCTATCTTCCACAGATGTCCCAAAAATAAGTACTGTCATATCCAGATCAAGGATATATCTATACTACATAGCATCATAGCACATGATAGGATAGATCATTTTTGTATATCATTCTGAGCACAACCTTTAGGATCCCAAGTTTTGACATCAATGGAAATAATGCTAAATCATCTCAACAATCTCCCCCTTTAGCATTGATGGAAAAACAACAAAAACACAAAAACACAAAACTCCAAAATTCTAAGCGCTCCCCCTTTGTCAAGAAAATCAATTCCTCTTTTTTATTTTGTTTTTTGCTTCATTTTCTCCCCCTTTTTTCCATCAATGATAAAGGTCAAAGTAAAAAAAATTAGGAGATCAAGTAAAAATAACACTTTTCACATGAAAAATTTTCATGTACCTTTCTCTCACAGTTGGAAGAACCATCTTCCAAGCTTGCACTATAGAAACCATTCTAGAACACATACTATCCAGTAGATTTAATAACATAAACGAAGATGACTAGTCCAGAGAAAGGCACTGAAGTTCACAATTCTCTGCATCATAAAGTATCCTGGGGAGATGATCCAACTGGACCTCAACAATTTATTTGACCAACCAAATTTTTTTAACCAAATCTTCCCTCTATCTCTGAGTAAACAATAATTCAACTTGCAACTCTTCAACTCTTATTCTTTGTTTTCAATATTTATCTTTGAAGAAGTCAAAACACTTCCCCATATCATTCAGTTAAGATTCAATAGCTTCAATTCTGCTTCTAAAATTATCAATAGTAGCAGGCCACTGAAGACAATGCCTGAAGATGTCAGACATCTCCTTAATGCCTTCTCTTGTCTCACTAATGTGTTTGGATAATTCTTTTTTGATTTTGACACACCTTCCCTCAATCATAGCTTATATCTTATGACCTTCAGATCCTTTCCACAACAAACTTTCTTCAAAAACTTCTACCAGATCATCTGGTAATGAGTCAGAAACAACTAAAATAGTAATACCCTTTTTGAACATATAATAAAAAAAGCATCTTCAATTCTAGGCCTACTGCCTAGAGAGAAAGCATACCACATTTCACCAATATTTTTCATATCACCTTCATCTAACACCGAACAAACTTCATCTAGATTGAAACAATTAGATCTAGCTAGATACTTTTATTCCTTCTTTTCTTCTATGATAGTGATGACATCCTTTGTGTTAATTCTTCTCCTTGTAGGTTCCAGAGGGAAACCATAAATTACAACCTCTAACTCCTTCTTACCAGAGGAGGGACCCTCCTCAAACTAGCTAATAAGCATAGCACTGTCCACACTATCACATTGGAGCACAAATTCATCTACAAGGATGAGAAATAAAATTTGCATGCACTTGCTTTATCTTCCATACATTCCAAATATCTATTAACTTTCTTTTTGATAGGGATCTTGAACATCCACTTAACATTCTCCTTTAATGATAGCGAACTGAAAAATTAAAATACTAAACATATGAGAAAAGACCCAATCCGAAAGGGATAACTCTCAACCAAAGACATTCTGACATTCTCAATTAGGTTTTCCATTATTAGGCTACACATGTCAAACTATTTATTTTCCTTCACCATCTTATGCGAAAGATACACATCGATAACTGAAGTAGAAACTTCATGATTTTGGAAATATATTTTGTAAGTGATACCATAAGCAACATACCTTACTGCAAGATCAGAAATGGTATTTATCAATAGAGCTCAGGGGTCTTTGTCAATACCAGTATGTTCCTCCTCATCTATATATTTCACTATTTTCTTCCCAAGGAGGTCACCAACACTACATAATCCAGTAATAGCTTTAATGTCTTCCTTAGTGATTACATAGGGTTTGTCCAAAATGATGGTTCCATCCTTGAATTGACTCGACAAGAACAAGATAGACCCTTTGTTAGAAAACCAGGGGATTTCTCCCCATAAATCATACCCAGGGCACTTGCATTCTACAGTTCATTAGTCTTCAACCCTAGTTCCATTTCCTTCATCTTCCGATGATCAAATTCATCCAACTCTACTCCCTTTAGTCTTAGCAGAATACCACCACTGGATTCATAGTTAACAAAAACTGATTTCATAATTGTGCTTAGCTTCTTCAATCCTTTTATCGCTCAACGAAACCTCTTCTCCTTCTTTGAAAATTTTGAGAAATGATTTGAAACTCCACTTTTTATGCTTAATTTCTCATGATAATTTTTCTACCAAAAGCTTACATCGATGATGCCATCAATTATACTTTTCTTTTCGGTGATCCCACAATACTGGTTTACAATTTTTGGCCAAACTAGACATTGAACTGATTTTTTCTAACTAAATATTCACTTTTGGACACCTATAGTGGCTAACCCATTAGGAATTTGAACATGATGCAAACTAGTGATTTGTGACATTTTTTCTATAGACTCTAAATATATTTTTTTCAAAATTTTTGGAATAAAATTTCACTTCTTTTTCCATCTCCTTCAAAAACTAGTTTTTTTCAGTAAACACCATTTTTAAGGAGTGACACTCACCATATAACACAATTTTTTTCATGAAGCATAAAATTATAATTTTTTGAGATTTAGATTTGTAACCATGATATCTAGTGCTTCCAATTGGTTTCATAGTTTTTTATTGAATATTTTTTCTTTAATCAAGTTTCAAAGTCAAACCAATTACAATTCAGACATAGGCGCACTATATAACACAACTTTTTTTGTATGTATCGAAATTCAATTTTCATTTTTTTGTTGGATCATTGACTTCAATATCTGGTGTGCTCATATTTTTCAATTTTTTTTTTTATAATCTTCTATTTTTCCACATGTAGAACAATGAGCTTGATTTGAAGTGAAAAACCTACATTCACAAGAAATAAAAAATAAATATAATAATAAAATTAAATTTATTTAAAATTATTCTTTTTGGGAAGCTTATAATAAGTAATCCATACTTACAAAAAAAATAATTAAATGAATTCATTTGATCTCCCAAAAGGTAAATCAAAAGTGGTTTTTCATCAACATTTTTATAGGTGTAAAGGAGACTCTATTATAGGTATGGTTTAAAACTAGCGAGGTTCTATGCAAGGGGTTTGATCTAAGGTAGTTTGATCAAACCCTCTTCAATTGGAATGATTTAAATGGAAATTTTTAAGGCTTAAATCATTATATTTTCTAAAAATATGTGACTTCAGCAAAAATCATAATCTCCTAGAAATTGTAAACCAACTTTGTGGGATCACCCTTTTCAATCAGCCAGATTAGGATTCAACATACATCACCAATTGGATCAAACCTAGTCATGTTGAAAACACATCAATATTACTTCGGATAGGGGGAATCCATCAGGATATGCATACCAAAACTCCCCTTGAGCCAAGGTAGTTGGCTTACATTTTGGAAGAGCTACCCACACTCATTTCCTTTTTCTTCCAAACCATGATGGTCTTCTTAGATTCATCTAATTTTGTAGCCTTCTTTTTGTCTTTAGGCTTTTCTAGAGCAACATATCTACATGTGTTAGCATAATATCCAAGTTGACTATACTTGTAACAATTTTTTCCTAACAAGTTGGGTGATCCCACAATACTGGTTTACAATTTTTGGCCAAACTACACACTAATTTTTTTTTTTTAATTACATCTTCACTTTCAGGCACCTATAGTGGCTAAACCATGAGGAATTTAAAGATAATGCAAACTAGTGATTTGTGACATTTAGTATTTAGATTCTAAATATTTTTTTTTTCAAAATATTTGGAATCACATTGCACTTCTTTTTCCATCCCCTTCGAAAACTAGTTTTTTTCAATCAACAACATTTTTAAGGAGTGACGCTCACCGTATAACGCATAATTTTTTTTCCATAAAGGATAATTTATTTCTTTTTTTTTTTTAATTTATATTTGTAACTACAATATCTAGTTCTTCCAATTGGTTTCATAGCTTTTTATTGAATATTTTTTCCTTAATCAAGTTTCAAAGTCAAACCAATTACAATTCAGACATAGGTAGACCATATAGCATGTAACTTTTTTGTATGTATCAAAATTCAAATTTTTTTTTGTTGGATCAAGGACTTCAATATCTGGTGCACGAGCATATTTTTTTTGATAATCTGCTATTTTTCCACATGTGCAGAACAAAGAGATTGCTTTTCGATGAAAAAACTATGTTTAATAAAACTAAAAAAACAAATACATAATAAAACCAAAACATATTAAAATTATATTCATTAGATATCTCATTTTGAAGACTACAATCATCCAATTGGGTCTATGAAGTCTCCTCCATTTTCATCCTCAATCCAAGCTTTGAGGTGCAAAATTATAGACTTTTTTGGTGCTTGAGGGGCAGAAGGGGGGAAAAGGGGGGTTCGAGCAAACCAAGGGGGTTCACTTGAACAAGGTTTCAATCAAACCAGGGTTCGCTCAAACCAAGGTTTGATCAAACCACCTTTCCACAAGCCTTTACTTTTTCCTTTTTGCCAGGAATGGTGGGCCCCATCATTAAAGGAGTTCGTTCAGGGGGTTCTATCGAACCCCCTTTGGGTTTTATTGAACCAAAAATTCATTCGAACCCCCAATTTTTTTTTTTGCATGGGGTTGTTTTTTGCAACTTTTCCTTCCTCATTGGAATTGTAAACCACTTTTGTGGGTTTACCCACTTAACTAAGTGAACCCTAGATCTGCACTGATTAGTTTTGTGACCTTAACCATGGCATAAATAACAATTACCATGAAAGAGATTATTCATTCAATTCCTTCTAGTTGGATTAGATAATTGACTTCTACAATGAGTTGCTTTGTTATGAAACTTGTGACAATTAGAGCATTGATTACTCTGTTCCTTCTTGCTTCTACACTCTACAACCTTATGTCCAAAATTTTTGCATAGAAAACAATATCCATTAAATGATAAGTACCTTTGAGCATTTGGTTGCCTGACCGAGGGTCCTTTTGTAGATGTTCTAGAGTTTTGAGCCATGCTTGTTACAACAGATCTCACTTGAGCTTCAACTACTTTGTCTTTTCCCTTAGTGTTCTGATTTGAGTTTTCACTAGAGAAGCCAAGTCCTCCATTATCCTTGTTACATTTCTATAGGGACAAGACATGATCTAGAATTATGCTACTTTCACATATTCTTGCTTTTGATTTTAGCCAAGTTCTTAATTCTTGCTCTAATTACTTATCATTTTCTTTTGATTTTTGTTTGATAATATCCTTGATATTTTCTTTAGTCTTCTTTCATTCTTCCATTTTTTGTTTGATGGTATCTCATAGATCTTCTTTAGTCTTCTTGCATTCATCCAATAGTTGCTTTAAATCCACAATACTTTCCTTTGACTCCTTTAGTTCCTTGTTGACTTCTTTGTGTCTTGCTTTAAATTTATAGATTTTCTCTCTTAGTTTTAAGATACAAGAATTTTCCTCCTTGATGTTTTCTTTCAATTCTTCATTTTCAGATTTTGTGCTTTCCATATCGTCTAACATTATCTTCAGTTCTTCCTCAAAGTACAATAATCCCCCACCATCTTTTTCAAGCTGCCAAGATCAACCTCAAGTGGTTAAGCTCTATCTGCAAGGGACCAAGCTTTGATACCAATTGCTGAATAGTTTGGATAACTGAGAGGAGGGGTCAAATAGTTATCATAAAATAATTTCCTTGTCTTTAATTAATCTAGAGAAAGCTTATATTAGTCAGGGCATATGGAAAATTCACCAATAACAATTCATCGATGGAAAATTTACTGCCAACAATTCACCATGGGAAAATTCACCATCATGACAATTCACTGTGTGAAAAATTAATTGCATGAATTTTTGGTAGTTAATTTTCCATGGTGGTGAATTGTTGGTGGTGGTGAATTTTACCATGGTGAATTGTTGATGATGAATTTTCCTTCGATGAATTGTTAGCAGTGAATTTTCCTAGATCCATTAATTAGATAATAATCAAACAGATATGAACATGAAAGCAAACAAAAACACCATACACAATAAACACCAAAATTTACGTGGAAACCCAAGAAGGGAAAAACCATGAAGAATGCTAATTCTCAATTATAGAACACCGGTTATGGTGATTTTTATAAGGGCTCACTACCAAATTTCTCACTACAGGTGAGGCTCACTGTCGGGGGGCTCACTACGGAATTAAAACATCTGATTAAAAAATAGTCTCATTGAAAAAAATGAACTGATGAAGCTGCATCTAAATATGCATGAAGTCAGTTCTGATTACTAGAGCACAATATCTGTCTGTAGTAGATTCAGTCAAGAATCTTTTGTCCACCTTCCTTACACAACCTTTGCAAAACATATTACTTCTTCTTGAAACTCGCCTTCAACTTTTTAATCACATAGTCCTTCACACCCTTTTATTTATTCACACACTTCACAATATTTGGATTTTTAGTTTCGCATTCACCACACTTGCTTTCATAGAAGAGAATCAAATTTTAGTTATACCATTCCATGCTTCCATAAAATCCTAAGTCGGCCAAACATAATGTCTTCATAATCTCCTAAGTTGGCCAGACACAATTTGAATTAGGTCAACACAAAACATGTTGGCTTAAAGAACAACCTTGAAATACTCAATAAAACTTGGCATGCTAGCACCAGACCCAAAGGATAGGTCGCACATAGAGATCTTTTTACCACATTACCATGGGACCGATAAATAGGTCATAAATAAGATAGTATAATTACCAAAAGATAGAAAACTTTGAATTACATGAAATATTTTCTAGAGCTAATGGGAATGCCACCACCAAGACCAAATATCTATATCCATCAATTTCAGTACCAATCAGAAAAACACAATTAGACACACCAAAACTTGTAACATACTACATGAATGCCCAGATAGCAAGGATACCTGCAATAAGCTTCGAGCATAGCAGCCCAAATCAAAAGATTAGACTTCATTATTCTACATTAACTGTCTTCATCTGATGTCCTAAAAAGAAGTACTATTGTGTTGTAGAAAAATGGCCCCTTGTCATTTTCATGGCCTTTTAGGTCTTGTTTCATGGTGTTTGTCTATTTTTCTCTAATTTTATGTTGCCACATGGGTTGAACATGCTTATTTAGGGACTAAAATTCAAATAATGACGTCCTATGAAGGTGTTTTGAAGTGTTGTAAGACATTTCTACACTCTTCTAAACTCTATTAATTACAATTCATCTAAAAATCACCTTTTTATTCATTAAATTAAGTCCTATTTTGAAGTGTTGTAAAGTCTTGTAACAATATTTCACTCTTTTCTAGGCATATCTTCACTATTTATCCCTTTCTCATGCTTTATTTGGCCTCTTTATGCTCTCAAATGCTTAATTCAATGTATTTTTGAGTATTATCCTGACAAACAACATTAAATACAATATATTTCCTGACACACATTTTTAGGTCTTAGGTGGGACCCATTCACCATCGGTGGTGAATGAGTCCCCCTTGACCCCAAAGTCAAAATATTTTAAATTTCCATTTGGGATTTTATTCAAAAAAACTTGATGTCAGCCTATGATGAGGTATGGATGAGTAACTAAGGAACAATTGTGTATAAATAAGTCATTTTCAGCTCATTTCAACCCCCATTCATCATGTTCACTTATTCACCTATTCATTCAAGTATTCAAGCATTTTACAACATCTTTTCAAGCACTTTAAAGTAGCCATTGTCATTACTTCATACTTTCATCATCAAAGGGTTTGGTAAGTTGATAGAATTTGCATGTTGTTAGTTTATCATTCCTTTACATTTCATTATTTTTTTAAGGGTTTGACCAAGGCAAACCCCTATTTGCTAACCCCCAACCATTTTTCCTATATTGCATGTGTGTTTGTAGACCTAGGAATGCAGATTTGACAAGATTTTTTGTGTTGAAGATTCCTTTACAAGTCAACTAGGTGCTTCAAGCCAACTCAAGTCTATTTCAAGCTTGGAGAAGGTTTTATGTCTGTTTCCTACATAATTGACTTCGACAACCTGAAAAGCGGTGATTTCTAGATCTGGTGTTGCAAAGTTGTCTCCTAATTTTCTAGAAATTTTGGAGAGGAATGATTCACCACCTATGGTGAATGAGTCCCACCTTAGGATTGAAAATTTGAATTTTGTCAGATTCTGAATCCCGATAGACAAAAGCTTGTTCCTGACAATTTTTCACTAAGAGGACTAATTCGCCACCCTGGGTGAATGAGTCCCACTATGAAAAATTAGTGATTTCAAGCAGCATCCACAACATTCAAAATTCATCATACTTCACCCAAGTGCACTCTGATTTAGCTCATTTCTTTTTGGTCTGCATATTTTCTTCATTATGTGCATATCACTATGTGTTTTCAAACATAGCTCTAATTTCACTTTTGTATTCATATTCATTCATTTAGATTAGTCAATTTCATTTAGTTAACTTCATTTAGGTTAGAAAACATCACACATTGCATAATTTGAATGAACCATTAGCATTTTTTCTTCTATCTCTCTCCTTTTAGGTGAAAAACCCTAGAAGTGCAAGAGTAGCGTATAGGAGCCAACAGTTCAATGGTTCATTTTATGAACCTAACTTTTGAGCACTTTGCATTTCTAAAATTCATTCACCTATTGCATCCTAGTTTATATTTGCATTAACATTCAATTAGTAAACTATTTTGTTTTTGCATTCTAGGAATTTTTATCTTGCATTAGTGAAAGCTTCATTTAGATTTCAATTTTGCATCACATCTCATTGAAAAAAGTTAAAATCTGCATTCTACATCCTTGGTTGCATTCTATAGAACATTAAAATCACATTAAAATTTCTGAAAAACACACAAAAACATCATACTGGGACTCATTCGCCACCCAGGGTGAATCAATCCCTATGTACTTTTTACACAACATTTCTGGCACCTTTTTAGTATTTTTCTGGATTACTGTTTCCTATTTCTGCATTCTATTTTACTTTCTGGACATAATTTTTGTTTTTCCTCATTTATTGCATCTTAGTTTATTTGCATCATGGCATTTTCTTTCAATAAGTTTTGGAATTCATTAAAATCATTATTAGACATGTCCAATTGTGCCTTTGGTTGTGACCCTAATGACCTTGAACAACCTCATGCTCCTTTAACTCCTCGTGATTGTCCTCCATGTGAAGTAGACATCATTGGAGAAAATGATGCTAGCATGAACAAGTTCTGTAATGATTGCCTTGATAACCTAGAAGCAAATGCAACCTTTTATCTCTCCATGAGGTCACAAGACCTTCCCACTATTGCACCTCCTGATCACCTTGCATACTTACATCCTAAAATTAATATAGGACCTAAGGTTCCTCCCTCAAGTGGACCTAGTTCCTCTCACCAATCAAATTCAAAACCCTTTTACAATCACAAAGTTACAAAAACTACTATAAACCTTGAAGAAACATATGGTATTAAAGGATTCACTATCTTAAAAGTAAACAAGGTTGTGACACAAAACATGAACATGACATCCATCAAATTCTTGAACAACAGTCAACTGAAGCACATACAATAGGACTAGGACATCAAGATCCTTCTTATCCTGATAGACATCATCTTCAACCTAGGAGACTTCGAGATGCTGGAACAGTGATCTTGGATACTTCTCCTAACTTAAACATTCTCCTTCCACATGAAAAACCATTATCTCCTTCTCATGACAAGGATGTTAGGATCCCTATGGGTCCTCTTCCTTCTTCTAGTCATGAACAAGGCAAACCTAGCAAGCGAAAACAACCTTACAAACTCAAGAAGATCAATTTTCCCACACATCCTCGACCTGAATGTGAAAGGAGACTTGAACTGCTCTTAAAAAAAGGTCTTATACTTTTACCAACTATGAATAGGTTGGTTATTCATTTGAAAGACTCTAACATACCATTTTACAAATATCATTGTTAATAAATATTTAACCAGCTCCCTTTGAGTTTATTTTTCTATGCGGTGACCTGTACATCGCCAGGTCCGCTCAGCCTTTTACCAAGATATTGAATCTGCCGCTCCACGTGTCTGCTCTTCGCAACTTCGAGTATCGGCATTCCCTTCAGATCTCGGGAAGCTCCACTGTGCTTCCACATGTCACGGTTGCGAGATACTTTTGGTTCTTGTTTCCTTGACGCCCCATTGGGCTGTGAAATGCTGCCAGGATGTTGTCATTCCTAAAAGGTACTAATAGGCCCCACAATTTCTAGCTACAATGGACACTTGCTATGTGTCAACTAAACATAAATCTTTCAACACAGAGATAAAATCACAACTGTGGGTAGCGTTATGCTACCATGTGTCTTTTTGTGCCTGATTGGTAAATGTTCCCTCTGTTGTGATAAAGTACTCAGCCCATTTGACACGTGTTGCACTAATGCAAATCCTCTGCAGTGAAGAGAGAAAGGTTCATGCTGGAAGCAAAAGTTTGCCACGTGCCTAACCAACAGATCTCAAATGCTGGCGATGAACTGGATGAACCAAATAATGCTATTGGTTGCTGCTTGTCATAATAATTCACAACAATGGATGACACTTGTTTGATTAGGCCTAGCTGGGACCACCACCATCATTGCAGAAGATGCACTTGAGTTGAGAATGATCAAATGCTTGGTTCTTGATTATTTCTTTTGCAACGGCTTTCAGGAATATTATTTTTATGGCATCATTGCAAGGGATTATAGGATCGTTCTGTTATTGCTCTTTGAAGTGGTGGGAGGTTTTCCTGCTGTATATACTTTCTCTGTTGATGAAAAATGGTCCAGAATTTGGAACTACAACACTGGTTTTAGTAAAAGACACTAGGCCTTTATTACTATTTTATTTTATTACAAAACTCTCAGGCTATGCCCATTGTTTGGCCTTTCTATTTTTTTATGCTATTTGATCAAACTGTGAACTGTGCCCTTATTGTCTTAACACTTCATTTGGGAACTTCCATATATGTTGAATGCAAGTTTGCTTACCTCGATCATGTCTAAAGACTCTTCTTGGCAGTAGGAATGTATACAATGTTATTTTATGTGAAAGAATGAATTGTCTATGCTATAATCTTAAGTATTTGATGTTTTGGAACACTACAACACCATTCAGGCCCTTAAATCTATGATTTATCATGCCCATCATTAAATCTTGGCACATCACCTTAGGTTAAACTTTATTTTATTATATCTGCTTCCTTTTCCCTTTCCAAACCCCATTATAGAAGAAGTTAGCTTCTCTAAACATCTACAAGTCACTCAGTTTAGCGCAAAAGGTCCCCCTTAAACTGAGTTTCCCATAAGACTCTGTTACCTCATCAAATTTTAGCGTCAACAGTTTGTCCTTTTTCTGGCACGCCCGGTGGGACCAAGCTTTATGAAATTACATTTTAGAAGGGTGTATGAGCCATCAGCCTGCAACTAGATCCCAAACCATAGACGACCCTAGTTTACTAGTACCTCCACTAGGGATAGCCCAAATCGCAAATCAGCTGGTTATCGTCCCATCCCCTCCACCCTTACCTCTCACCATGTTGCTAGCCTCCAACAAAAACTATGTAGCATGGGACGTCGAAAGTCCCCTGGTAGCCCTGGTAGCACTCGCTGTCTAGGGTGCTACCCCAGTTTTAGCCATGAAAGCTATACCAAAGTTTACCAGAGACAGCTCAAGAATGCCAGCAAAACATTTATAGGATGTGGCAGATGTATGTCTAGTGCACAAGATTACAACACAGAATGTATCCCTAAGGCTTCTCGCCGCGTCTTTTAAAGGTAAGGCACTGGATTGGTACCGAACACTAACATCTAATTCAATCTGCACCTAGGATTAGCTTAGAGATCCATTCCATGAGAGGTTCTCAAATGACGGAGATCATTCTTCCTTGTATTATCGACTATCCACCATAAAACGAGCCCCCTAGGAGGCTCTGACGGACTTTAATGCCCGATTTCATGCAAATTGGCAGAGGATCCCTATTACCATAGGCCCGACTCTTGAGTTGGCATTTATATTTAATAGATTACAAAAAATTGCCTCCTCGACCTATTATGTCGATATTTCCTAAAATATTGATCTCTGCGCAAGAGGTCGTGTCAACTAGTGCACCCGCAACTACCTAGTCAATGTATACATATGCGGCAAGCCCACAAAATGTGGCTTCTACATCAAGTTCTTCCAAAGATGAGATGAGCAACCTTAAAGAGATTTTTTGAACCATGGAAAATGATATAACCACTCTCAAGCGGAACCAAATAATGCCTCCGAGCCCTGCATATCAAACTATGAAGGTAGGTGGTCTTCTTATCAATAGAATCAATACCAGGGTGCGCCTCGCACTATTTCACTAGCCCCAACTGCAAACCAAATGGTGTCGGTGCCTACTCCACTAATGAACGCATTGCCAAGTTTGAGTAGGGAATTAACCATAGGGTAGAACAATCTTGTTGATGATATCAATCCATGGTGTTTCCCCCACAGTGATGCGCATATGCCCCAGAACTGTCTGTGTGGCAACCTATAATAAAAGGTGGCGGAGCAATGTAGCCAAGGCACAACAATAAAAAATGGAGGTTATGTATATGCCTCACCACAAATGGAGAGTGCGGTCCTTACTGTGCAAATGCAAGGAATGTCTTTAGAACAAGAATTTGATATTGCTCCTGATCATGCGCTTTTCTCCTAGATCAAGGAAAAAGAAACAGTGTTTGCTAATGACGCATTCATATCCAAAACACCGCAAGTGCAGTATGATTATAACACATGCTCAAAGAGGAGATTCACCAGTGAGTCAGTTGTTTCGCATCTGGAGAGCCCGCAACTCAAAGGTGTTTTCGATCAGATTCCCAATGCTTGAATCGTCTCTTCACCTTCTCAACCACAGAAGGAAATTATTATAGCAAAAACTAAGGAGTAGAAATCTTTGAGTTTGTCACCTTTTAATGTGGTAGAGAAATTGAAGAAATCATCCACTAATATATCTCTATGGGACATTCTAGCTATCCCAAAACAAAAGATGCTATTACAGAAGGCACTTCAAGATGAGATCAGCCCAGCATCAATAGAGTCGTTTGCCAGTGCAAAGGTTGTTTATCAAATACCGCCAGCTAAGGTTCTTACAAACAATACAAAGGAATCCCCTGCTGAGGACAGAACTAGGTTGAAACCTCAACCCTTCTTCTTGAATCTCATTATAGGAAAGAGGTTGTTGCACAACGTTATGATTGATTCTAGTGCTAGTACCACAGCTATGCCTAAATAGATACCCGAAGCTTTGGGACTCAACTATGAACCTATGAAAAGAGGGGTGATGTAGGTTGATGGAAATAAAGTGGAGACTGTAAGTGTCATCAAAGCACTTCCTTTAACTTTATTTTCTTTCCCTAGTATCATGGTCCTATAGGACACAATGATCATAGATGTTCCTCCTATGTTTGGTCTTTGTCTATCCTAAGAATTTACTTCAAAGGTGGGCAGATACCTATCCTTGGATTGGTCACATCTGATACTTAGGACCAAACACGACGCAAAAATGAAGATACAATCAGAGGCTCTACATTTTGAACATGTGGCGGATGAAGCCTTGATTAGTTTTAAAACTATGCATACCTCTATTACCAAGCAAGAAATGTATTGCGTTGAATTGCTAGAGGAAGAGAAGGTGAGCGAAGATCGGAATGATAAAGAAGATGCTCTATTGAGTGAACACATAAACACTGATCCTTTTAGCAATTATCATGCTATAGGATTAGGCACATATGTAATTTATGATGAAGACCAGGTGCTTCCAAGGGTCACCAAAGAATCCGAAGGTAGCTAAGTAGATGAGATATGGACACTATACTTTGACAAAGCAAGAAGCAAAGTAGGTGCTGGAGTAGGGGTATATCTAATATCCCCGCAAAATAAAAAAAATTTGAGGTCTTTCTACTTTCATTTTTCCTGTTCAAACAATGAGGCTGAATATGAAGAGTTAGTCCAAGGCTTAAGCCTTGCAAAACGAATGGGCATTAAGCAATTAATTATGTTTAGAGATTTTGAACTGGTAGTTAACCAAGTTCGATGAATTTATGCAACAAAGAATGTCTGCATGAGATCCTATCGGCACCGAGTCTAGGACCTGTTTGATGGTTTTGAAGCTTTCAACATCCAGACCATTCCCCAAAGACAAAATAGCGATGCAGATTGCATGGCTGTGATTGGTGCTCAATTTGATCATGTCTCTAACTTGCTTCATAATGAACATTCAGTACGAGTACTAGTCTGACCAGCAATCCCTGACAATGATTAGAGTTGGCAATTCTTTGAAAGCGATGAACACATCACCTCATTTATCCAGCACTTAGGGGAGTTCACCGATCAAATTTAACCAAATATTTTTGAGGCTTATGAAGGACAAATTATGCAGCTCAAATCTAATAAAATTCTAAAAGGATTAGTTACTGTTGAAAACTTTTTCGATTGTGATGATGCCCGAAATGATAAGCAAAAGTTCATAGCAGACAAAAGTGATTATGTGGACCTTCAGGTCTCTGATGGTAGGAATCTTCGAGTTGGAAAAATGTCCCACACCATGATAAGGAAAGGATCATTAGTTTCTACGAAAAATATGGAGTAGTGGCCTAGTCCTACGATGATCTAGAGGGATACGATCCTGGCATCATTCAGCACACTATTGACCTAACAAAAGGTGAAAAACTAGTCTGAAAAAAATAGAGGCCATTCAACCCTAAAATTGAAGCCCTAATGGCACAAGAGCTAACTAAGCTCATTAAGTCATGCATTGTGTTCCCAATCAAACATAGTACTTGGGTATCGAATCTGGTCCCGGTCCAGAAGAAGAATGGAGATATCTGCTTGTGTGTGGACTTCCGAGACCTAAACAGAGCATCTCTAAAAGACCATTATCCATTGCCTTGTATGGAGTCAATCCTACAAACTGTTGCAAGATCAAAAAAAAATTCTCTGCTGGATGGTTTCTTTGACTACAATTAGATATGAGTTAAAGAAGAAGATCAACACAAGACTACGTTCACCACAAAGTGGGGGAAATTTTCATATTCGAAAATGCTTTTTGGTTTATCTGATGTAGGGGCAACATTCTAGTTGGTGATGGACATCACATTCAGTGAACTAATCAATAAGTTTATTCTAATCTATTTGGATGACCTTACTGTGTTCTCTAAATCTAAGGATGATCATTTTGATCATTTGGAATCAATTTTTCAAAAGTGCCAGGAGTTTGGTGTTTCCCTAAACCTGAAGAAATGTGTATTCAGAGTGTCGTAGGGTAATCTATTGGGGCATTTTGTGTTTAGAGAAGGTGTTTCAATTGACCCCAAATGAGTAAAGGCTATCAAAGAACTTCTCCTTCTGATAAATAAGAAAGGTTTTAAGTCTTTCTTGGGAAAAGTAAATTTTTTCAGCAAGTTTATTTCTGATTTTGCAGGAATGATTAGGTCGATCACCCTAATGCTGAAGAAATATGAAACATTCAAGTGGACAACCAAAGCTCAGGAAGCTTTTGAAAAGGTCAAGGAAGCTATTTCCACAACTCCGGTGCTGGTTAATCCAGATTAATCGAAGGATTTTATAATGTATGCTTTTAGTAGCAAGTCCAGTATTGCTACTCTCCTAACCCAAAAGGATGAAAAAGAAAAGGGGGAACATCCAGTGGCTTTCTATTCTGGACCCTAAAGGAATATGAGGCAAATTATAATTTCATTGAAAGATAGGCCTTTGCAATAGTAAAGGGACTTAAAAATTTTTGCCAGCTAATTTCCTACAACAAGGTGCTAGTGTATGTCGCACATTCTAGTGTGCGTGAATATATAATAGAAGGGGAGATCAGAGAAAAAAGGGCTAATTGAATCACTAAGATCCTTGAATATGACATTGAAGTCAAGCCTACTAAAACTATTAAAGGAAGAGGACTGTGTGAGTACATGGCACGGAACGAGGAGGTACCTATTGCAGAGGAGTAGCCGGAGCTCGTCTTGATAAATGAATTGGAATCAGAAAGCGTTGGCTGACTGATAGAATGAGGTTAATGCAAACCGGAAAGTATTCGCCAGGTCTCTCATCCCAAAAAGGGAGGTATTACCAGCTACAAAATTGTGGATATATGCTAATAGAAGGAGTCCTTTTCAAAAGGAATTTCAATGGTGTTCTCTTGCGATGTGTCACTTCGGAGCAGGCAAAGAGGATCCTTGACGTGTTCCACAATAGCGCTGTGGGCGAACATTTCTCTGCCAAAACCACCGCCATTAAAATCATGTGTGCTCGCTATTATTGGCCTACACTTTTTAATGACTCCCACTCTTTGGTGAAGGCTTGCAAAAAATGCCAGTTCTTCGTTAACAAAAGGAAGAATTCCACAATGCCCCTCAAACCCATAGTGGCGGACGAACCGTTTACACAATGGGGCCTAGACTTCATTGGAATGATGAACCCAGTTTCTAGTGCTAGACACAAGTGGATTCTGACCGCCATAGATTACTTCACAAGGTGGACGGAGGCTATTCCCCTTAAAAGTGCAACAAAAATAGAGATTGTATATTTCCTCGAGAAACTGCTGACAAGGTTTGGCCCTCCAAAAACTATCATTTCAGATAATGCTAGAGCTTTCCTAGGCACAAAGGTATGTCACTTTGCATTAAAGAAGTGCATATTCCTTAAAACATCATCAAAGTATTATCCACAGGGAAATGGTCTAACAGAGTCAACAAACAAGAGTTTAGTTCGACTTAATAAAAGGATTGGCTCGGAACACCAGAGGGAATGGCATAAAAGCTCTGAACAACGCTCTAGAAAAACCACATAACTCCTAAGCAAGTCCTTAATACTTCACCTTATTATTTGGTATACAAGAAAGAGGTGTTGTTACCCATCTCCATGGAGATTTCGGCAATACAGTTGTTGAAATATCTTGAGATAGAACAAAATGAAGCCATGGAGGTCTGGCTCACCAAACTATTGGAAGTACAGGAAAAAAGGGAGAATTCCCTAATAGCTATGACAAGCTGTCAATAGGTGGTCAAGCGATGGTTTGAAAAGAAGGCTTTCGACCAAGGTCTAAAATGCGGAGACTTAGTGTTAAAGTATGATAAAAGGGCTCCTATGCCAGGTTAGCACGGTAAATTTGATAGCCTATGGGAGGGTCCCTTTAAAATCATTTGGTGCAAAGAACACAACACTTTTGAGCTAAAAAATATGGAACATGAACCCTTAGGAATCTCGGTCAATGAGATTCATCTTAAGTTGTTCCATTAGGCGTTGAGCTCTATTTTTGTACATATGTGAATAGTGCTTTTATCTTTTTCCATTTCGTTGGCCGGTCTTTTTCAAAATTAGTTTGTGCTTCAGTGAATTTAACCCATTATTATTGGTGAGTGGAATACCAAAATTTCTTTACACAGAACACACCCATGTGTGGAGAAATAACAAAATGAAAGTTATGAGCCCATAAAACTGAAATTCAAAATGAAGAAAAGAACATGGTTTTTTAGAAAAGGATATATATCTATTTATATATGTTCTTTACATTACAAAAGTGGCTAGGAAGCCATATCCAAAATTTAACAAGTATCTGAACTATTATATAGATGATAGCCTTTTTTTAGGCTTATATACAGCTATGGGCAGGTATTCTAAGTTGCAGGCAGGGAGACATTTGTTGAGCAGGTAGGGGGGTTTTCATTCAAAGGTGTGGTTGGCAGAAATTGATGCATTAACTACAACATCCACTTGTTCCTCATCCACAGGTTCTTCAGCAGCACTGGCAACATCATTTGGCACAACCGCCATTAGCAGGGAGAATACCAGGATCCTGAAATCAGTATTCCAATCTACGTCTTACAAGGGTATTACGTTGTAGGTGCAGAAGAGGAAATGTAGGGCCTAAGTAACCCTCTGCTGGTGTTGGTCACAAGTCTGTACACAGAATCTACTAAGGAACAACAACCAAATGACAACAACTTCTTCCTCAATAAAGCGACACAGGTCACTGGCAGATGGCAGACCTACTCCATAGGTAGCATGAGGAACAACCTCACCAAGATCATTTAGGTACTTTTTGGGGAAGATTTCATTAACAAACTTAAGGATAAGAGGTCATGGGATGTTGATGTCTAGCATGGACGCTACAAAGTGGGAGCATATTTTGGTGTTCACCCAATACTTGTTCGTGTACTCTATATAGTCTTTGCCTAGAACCCACTTTATGGCTACCAGGACCAAAGAATGTTTATTCTTGGTCAAACGTTTCAGCCTCCTAGTAGAAACCTCCCCTAGGAATGTCATTTGCAACTTATATGAGGTTAAGCGAATTAGAGTATCCATAGCTTTGACACTATTGCTAGGCTTCTGAGCTAATGCCAAAATTTATCTATCACCTAACCTATGAAAATGCTTGCTTAAAACTATGCTACTGACCTATCACTACTCAAATGCTAAGTATGTTTTCCTCACTACTTACTGGCCTATTTATAGAAAAATAACAAGATGCATGCTAATCCGCTTCAAAAAAATGTGATATTAAGCTAGTTGCTAACTTGAAAGGCGTGCCTGGGTTTGCTCACATTTTTGGGCCAGTTGCATCAGTGATAATACAGCTTAATGCATGTTAGATTAATAGGAGCTAATTAATCAATTTTAAAAAGGTGGCACTCATTGGCAGTGAGACATATGGTCGTAGGCCATTGTGTCATCTCTCAAGCATATTCCAGAGCCCAAGGCAATATTCATATCTTTGCAAGTCGTGATCGTTTGCTTGGCGTAATCATTTCGGTCGAGATATTAATTGCCAGCGCATACTAATGCAGGGTTAGCAAGAAAATTGCCAGCTCAAGTTCCAAGGGGATCACATCGTATCACATGATTTCCAAACACAATGGTGAACTTCGGCCGCCTCAAAATGGAAAGTAGTTCAATTTGCATGAATTGTGAAATTAACGGTATATGCCAAATTAAATGCAAAAGACATGCTTTTGCCTACCACCTTGAGGAAAGATTGTCAAATATTGTATGAAGAGGCTTAATATTCCAAAGTCTTTTCACAAACACAAAAAGAAAAGTGTAGAGTTTTTCTTCTCCTATGTATCCAAAATTGAGGGGAATTGAAAAACCGGGAACTTGTAGAAATCTTCAAAGAAAGAAAAATGTCAAAAACTTCATCTCAGCCAATGTAAGAATAAATTAGCCAAGAGCTGTTTACGGCTATGCATTCCTCAGAAGAGGTATATGTCTATGAGAATGAGGCATACACTACACCTGGTATACCCAACAGACCAAAGAGGGCCTATACAAAAGAACTGAATAGGCCCAAGAATTGCAGAAACTAAAAAAGGGTGGAAGAAAAATGGGATAATATCTACAACCCAAGGCTTGCAAAAAATCCTAAGTCCCTTAGAGAGGAAGCGTGTGCAAGGTTATTGACACCAAAGGTAGACCAATCTATGGCACAGAGAGTTTGGTACAATGGTCTCCCTCAATACATGGTCCGATTGGTGCACTATTGCCTGGAGGTAGTTGATGTTGCTATCTAGTGTTATAATCCTGATACCCACTACATTGAAGGCCATAGCTTAAGGTTGTACATCACTCCACAAGCCATCTGACACATGTTATGCATCTCAGACCTAAGAGAAAAGAGAATATCGAGCCCTTTCACCCGAGCAAATGAGAGAAAATATGGAAGAACATAAGAAAGAGCTCAAAATTCTTGTTAGAGGAGACTAGTAGGAAAGGCATCCTAGCTGCTAAAGTGCTAAGTATTCTGTTGTCGCGAGGTGCATTACACAATGATCTCCAGGATGCCATGTCCATACTAGCCTTTATGTGCAGCCAAGACTCTGATGAGAAGGTAGAGACCTTTCAACTCAGACTGACATTTCAATTTCGCAAGCAACATAAACTCTTCTGGTATGATTTTGTTGAGTTTATGGTAGAAGAAATGACATGAAAAATTTGAGAATTACTAGGCGGAGAAAAAATTTAGGTTTCTTTCTTTCCTGGTCCACATGTTTCTACATCAAAACCTGAATTTCTTCGCCCAGTATTTTTTGCTATCAATTTTTGATGAGAAAAATAAAAGGAAGCCAGTGTCCACGTGGATGCCTTTTCTTTCCATGTCATACGATTATTATGCATTTTTGGACTATTTTATAGCTCCGGTCTTGCATGATTTGATCAGAAAAGGCAATATAATCTGGCTCGATAAGGAGCAGAGTAGATTTATGCAGAGTTTCACCCTTGCTTGTGACTGGTTCTTAGACAAATATTTTACGATCATCTAGATGCAGGGCTTTACTGGAAAACCTTTCCTGATCCTAGCCTATGTCACAGATAGAGTGCTCATGCTGGAAATGTTTCAATAGGTGTGTATAATTGATTTTACCTTCTGTAGCAGCGAAAAGGTCAAGAGGAAGGGATTCTTCTCTTATCCAAAGAATTTCAAGTCAGTGACTCTGATAAAGAAACAATTGGACCAGTTGTTAGAAGACAAGCTGGCCTATCTAAGGTTGGTATTGGTAGATGATAAGTGGGAATACAACCCTTTCAACAATTTATCAAAGCCACATATGAGGGTTATCCATGTTCACCGACCATACTGGGAGAAGCGACGTAACCTCCAGATAGACAAAGATGAGAATTTTGTTGAATTGGAGCGTATCCTTATGCAGGACACTAGAGATTCATGGAACAAGTTCTACTTTGATGTAGCAGTGGCCCAGGATAATGTCCCTATGGAGCACAGCATGTACAATAGGTTAAAGAAAGATAGGGAATTGAGTGAGGAAAAAAAAGTTGCTTTGTGGAATTATCGCAAGGAAATAGCACAATTGGATGCTCCTTACAATAAACTAAAGGATGACTAGGAATTTTAAAAATGGTGGAAGGAGGGCCACCCCAGCCCAAGCTCTAGTATTAATGGGAGCGAAGAAAAGGAGGAATTTGAGGAGCAGGAGGAGGAAGTGGCGACATCGGCCTCATCCGTGTAGAAAGAAAAAGGCCCTGGATAGTCCTCCTATGTGGCCATAAACGTGCGCTTTAATATATCAAGGGGCTTGCATACATTCACTTGGGCTGCTAAACCAGCCAAGCTATCACTATAACAAACGAAGATGACTACCGAAGCTAGAGAGAATCCACCTGTGACACGGCAGTGCATAGAGAGTATTATCGGAGAGGGTTCGCAAGAACCTACTAGAGGAGGAGTACTCGCAGTTAGCCAAGAACTGGAGGGAGCAGGGCAGTCACTAACATTTTTGGAGCTGCCAACAACCAATCAATAGGTACAATTTTCTCCTTCTCTTACATCTCATTCCTCAGTATTTTCCCTTGCCTCACTAGCGATCCCTACCATAGGTACTAGCCCTTTGCCTTTTGCTTTTAGTTTGACATATTCAGTAGGTTTCGCCCAGTTTTCTTACACCTCTCCTCCGCGTATGCTTACATCTACCACTGCCACTCAGGCCTTCCTCGCCTCGCTTTTGGAAAGCATTCCCCTTGTAAATGCTCCTCTTTCCACTATTATTGCAGATCCTCTTCCATTGCAACAGGCTAACACCTCGTTAAAAACTCTTCCACCATCCCAGCCAATGGGCCTTATGGTTGATTCTCCAATTCAGTCATTACAAATAACTAACTTTGCTATTGGTTCTCAAACCAAACTATGGAACGTGCCCCACTTCTCCCCACAAACTATCACTCTTCAGAAGAAAAAACAAATTTCCATTCCTATGAAGATTACCTATCCCTATGCCCTACCTTCTGGTGCTCCTTTCGTAGGTGGACTAGTTTCATCACCAGCCGGATGCATAGCATAGATAGATTACGGAAAGGAGGCACGTGCGAATAGAATGAGAAAATGAAAGGAAAAAGATGACAGTATTTTTACTAAGCCAAGAGTATAGGCTCTTTACAATGAGGCCCGGCAAGAATTGAAGTTCGCAACCATATACATGAGGATAATCAAGCCTTAGGGAGAAATGCAACTAGAATACTATGAGATATGTTGTAGGACTTGACATGAAAGTAGCTCGACCACAAGATAAAATTGAAATCATAGAGGAAACGTAATGGGTAGTCACTTCCAACTTCCTTAAAACTGGTCACCAGCTAAAGAACAAGGATGAGCAGCTCAAAGTAGCAGGGGAAAGGGTTAGTTTTCTGGAGAAGAAATAAAAATCCTTAGAGGTAGATATTGCTCACATGACTGAAAGGGTGCTGGCAGCAAAGGATGAGAGGAATAGACTTCAAGGAAAAATTGTGAAGACTCGAGTTGTCGACCCTGGCATAATAAAAGAGCTACAAAGCAAGAACCAGGAGGTGGAGCAGAATCTGTAACTGAAGAATGAAGAACTGGAGTGGCTTCATTTTGAGTATTGTCAAGGGATGACACAGAGAAATGAAGTGTTGGAACACCAATAGGCTCAATATGAGTAGAAAATACAAGAAAAAGAGGTTGAATTTAAAAGCCTAAAAGCTCAACTAGAGGAAGAACTCCGAGAGACAATGTTTTCTCTGAATGAGCACTTAGAAAATCACTCCCGAGCTGAGGAGAACTAGAATAAAGAAATGAGTAACTCTGCAAAATAGCTAGCGTCAGAGAAAAAGAAAAGGGTAGAGTTGGCCAAAGCCATTATTTTAAGAGACACATAGATTACTTTGCTTAAATCCTCTCTCATGCCTCCCCCTACACAACCAGATATCATTTCGCTAGTTAGGGAATTATGCATTTCTCACTGGGAAAAAATTAAAGCCTTTTGCCTAACACTACAGCCTACCCTTTGATTCATCACCAAGGCATCAAGGCTCAGCTAGGAGGCCCATAATACAACTGAGCAGTTCTCACGCCTCATCTTGGAGAGGGTTCTTGAGGCAAAAGATCTGCTCACCAAGCTATACTCGGTCTCTGATGAGAACCTTGCTAGAGCGGGTATTGAAGATTGGGATGCTGCCGCTCAAATGGAAAATAAGTTCATCCATTGCCACTCCACCTTCTAGTGCACTAAAGCAGCCATGGCCATTTTGGGTAAGAAATTAGATAGCATATGGGGAGGTTTTGATGAGTTAAATGGGATAGGTTTTCTATCCCCATTCCTTGAAGATGGCTCTATTGCCACGACCGAACAGATTGCAGAAAGGATAGAAGAAAGGGAAGATGATCCAAAGGCGTTCAAAGATTTTAGTGATCCTCCCACAACAACTAACATTGAGAGAGTCATTCACCCACTCTCATAGATACTATTTCATATACGAGTAGGGGCTGGTTTACCTAATGTGTTGCCTCACAAAGAAACTATTGATCTAAGTGGAGCAAAGGAGAATTTGCGCAACATAGTGAAGTTGTATGATGATGAATGGTCGCCTTTGTAGGTGGCACTTTCCAATCTCTGATTCCATTGGCCCAATGGATATGGAACTCTAGTCTGTGGAACCAGAGAAATTTTGGGTTCGCCATTCCTTAGTCGGAACGCCCCTGAAAGTCACCAAAAACTGTTAATAAATATTTAACCAGCTCCCTTCGAGTTTATTTTTCTATGCGCCAACTTGTACATCACCAGGTCCACTCAGCCTTTTACCAAGATTTTGAATCTATCGCTCCACGTGTCTGCTCTTTGCAAAAAAAGTATCAACATTTCCTTCAGATCCTGGGAAGCTTCGTTGTGCTTCCACATGTCGCGACTGCGGGATAATTTGGTTCTTGTTTCCTTGACACCCCATCGGACTACAAAATGTTGCCATGAAGCCGTCATTCCTAAAAGGTGCTAGCAGGCCCCATAGTTTCTAGCTACAGTGGACACTTGCTACGTCTCAACCAAATGAAAATCTTTCAGCACAGAGATAAAATCGCAACTGCAGGCAGCATTACGCTGCCACGCATCTTTTTATGCCCAGCTAGTAAATGTTCCCTCCTTTGTGATAAAGTACTTGGCCCATTCGTCATGTGTTGCACTAACGCAAATCCTCTGCAGTGAAGGGGGAAAGGTTCATGCGGGTAGTGAAAGGTTGCCACATGCCTAACCAACAAATCTCATATGCGGGCAATCAACCGAATGAACCAAATAATGCTATTGGTTGTTGCTTTTCATAATCATTCACACCAATAGATGACACGTGTCTGATCAGGCCTAGCTGGGACCACCACCATCATTACAAAAGATGCAGTTGAGCTGGGAATGATTGGATGCTTGGTTCTTGATTATTTCTTTTGCAACAACTTTAGGGAATATTATTTTTATGGCATCATTGCAGGGGATTGTAGAATCATTATGTTATTTCTCTCCAAAGCGGTAGGAGGTTTTCCTAATATATATACTTTCTTTGTTGATGAGAAATGCTCCATAAATTGGAACTACAATGCTAGTTTTAGTAAAAAGTGTCAGGCATTTATTACTGTTTTATTTTATTGCAAAACTCTAAGACTGTGCCCATTGTTTGGCCTTTCTATTTTTTTATGTTATTTGATCAAAATGTGAACTGTGCCCTTATTGTCTTGACACTTCATTTGGGAACTTCTATATATGTTGAATGCAAGTTTGTTTACCTTGATCATGTCTAATTACTCTTATTGGCAGTAGGAATATATGCAATGCTATTTTATGTCAATGAATGAATTATCTATGCTATAATCTTAAGTCTTTGATATTTTGGAACATTACAACACTATTCAGGCCCTCAAATCTATGATTTACCATGCCCATCATTAAATCTTGGCGCATCACCTTAGGTTAGACTTTATTTTATTATATCTGCTTCCTTTTCCCTTTCCAAACCCCATTATAGAAGAAGTCGACTTCTATAAAAATTCGAAGGTCACTCAGTTTAGCACAAAAGGCCTCCCTTAAACTAAGTTTCCCATAAGACTCTGTTACCTCGTCAAATTTTGGTGTCAATAATCATCACATCCTTGAACATCGTACTGAAGAATGCCAAAAATTGAAGGAAATATTGGATGAGTATCACTTCACTAATACCGATTGTTTCCTCGTCATACCTTAAAGCAACCAAATCCCATCATCATGCCATAGTTGTAGAATTCCCTATTCTCACTATTGTATGATCCTTTCACATCACCCACTTCGGCTCATTTTTTCCTTTACACTTTGTGGAATGCAAGACGTTCTTAGTCTTGTCCTTGTAACGCACTTGTCTTTGTCTCTTAACTATGTTATTCCTTTTCCACTTATCTATTTACGATTGAGAAACCAATAACTTAGTTAATGGTTGATTTACATTTGCATTACTTGTCCCTATATCCTTTTTGCATTTTCATGTGTTTGATGTTTCCACTCTTTGTAAACTTCTTCTATTTGTACATCTATTCTTCTATTCATCGTGCATTGTCTTTTTCTCTTTTTTATTTTGTGTTTTCCTGTTGGGGATGATTAAAATCATAGAGATGCCCTATCTCTCTTCCATGTTGACCCAAAAGGTGCTTGTCTTTTTCTCTTTTTGTTTTGTGTTTTCCTTTTGGGGATGACGCAAAGCATAGAGACACCCTATGTCTCTTCCATTTTGACCAAAAAGGTCCTTTTCTTTTTTTATTTTTCCTTTTTGTTTTCCTTTTGGGGATGACACAAAGTGTAGTGACACCCTATGTCTCTTCCATGTTGACCCAAAAGGTCCCTATCTTTTTCTCTTTTTGGTTTTTGTTTTCCTTTTAGGGATGATGCAAAGCATAGAGATGCCCTATGTCTCTTCCATGTTGACCCAAAAGGTCCTTGTCTTTTTCTCTTTTTATTTTGTGTTTTTCTTTTGGTGATGACGCAAGGCACTGAGACCAAAATGTCTCCTTCATGTTGACCCAAAAAAAATTTCCTTTTCTTTCTCCTTTTCATTTTCATTTTTCTTTTGTTTTCCTTTTGGGGGTGATGCAAGGCATGGAGACTACAATGTCTCTTCCATGTTGACCCAAAATGGACTTTCTTTTCCTTTTGTTTTCTCTCTCTTTGTGTCATTCTTCTAGTTCTATGTGCTTTGGGGAATGATGACAGTTTCGTGCTCTTTCATAACCACATTGCAACAATGAACATACTGACCCCAAATCCATAGATAATGGGATGAGCTTAAACAAAAATTCATAAAAAATTATGCGTACAACATTGACATGGACACCTCTATCAGTAGCTTGTGCAATCTCATGCAAGAGGATGTTGGTGAGACATTCATCCCTTTCTTTCAAAAATGGAGAAGCCTAGCTAGGCGGTGTCACATTGACATACCTGAAAGGGAAAAGGTGGACATATTCATTCAAACACTTCTGGGTCCCCTAAAATATGCATTGCAAGTACATTGTTGCACATCCTTCATGGACCTAGTTGAAAAAGGGGTTCAGATTGAGAAAGCCCTTATCACAAAGGGAGAGCTAAGGTACTATCCTTAAAACACAAATACAAATCCTCCCATCGACAAGAATAAATACTAGGTCAAAAATAAACATGTTACAAATGACGGTGTTGTTGACGCAAAGACTACAAACATTATGGGTCCTGTACTGGCCCTAAAAGGGGTTCAATAGCAAAACAGATCAAAAATGACATTGACACCCCCTACCAATGTCCCTTCAAACAACTAGAGTAGCCAAAATAATCAGGGACAATACCGTCAGATGAGACAATTTCCTACGGGTCGCACATACACTTCTTTGGGTGAACCCATTTAAGAAGTCCTCAAGAAATGCCTCCAAAATGGGGTCATCACATTTGAAGAACCAAAACCATATGACCCAGGAAAATTCAAACCAACATGGTGGGATGATAATGCATTTTGTGATTATCATCAAGCAAAAGGACATAAAACATCTAACTGTCAACAACTGAAAAACCTAGTACAAGATCTTATCAAGAGTCATATCATTGAGGTAGGTGGATCACAATTTTCCTCCAATTCAGACCATACTATTCATAAGAACCCACTGCAGGACCATGGTTCTAATAATGCTTCCACGTTAGGTCCATAGATAAACAATAATCATGCCAATTTCACCAAAGCCAAGTACGACTATTCTGGTGGACCAATTATAAATAATGTCTAAACTAACAACGAATACATCAATACCATTATGGTCAAGAGAGAACCTCAATGCAATGCTACTACTCAAAGTGGCAAGGTCACCATAGCTGGTCCGCCTCCCGCTAGACAACCCAAAATCACCATACCTAGCCCATCTCCTAAACAGTCAAAACCCATCTCAACCACAAAATAGTGGCAACCAAAGAGTCAGTTCAAAATTGTCGACCAATTTCTATACTTTAGTTGCTTCGTATCTCTCCCGCACATAAGGATATACTAGATAAAACCCTGCAAGAGTCATTAGTCCCCAAGGACATCAATGTCAATTAGTTTGAGACCATGGTGGGATACCTCACTATGCCTCACCACGTCACCTAAGACCAACCACAATTATGCATTGCACATTGAAACCTTCATCCATAAGCACAAGGTCAGAAGATTTTTAGTAGATGGCAGAGCAGGATTGAATATATGCTCCTTGAAACTGGTTAAGGCTATAGGATTTTTATATGTATGTGTAGACCCTACAAAGAGTATAGTGATCAAAGAATATGATGACAAAGAACGCTCTTCATGAGGCATTATTTCTCTTCCTATTAGAGTGGGACCAGTCATTGTGGATACAACCTACCAAGTATTGGATCTAGAACTACCCTACAACATCTTGCTTGGTGCCCATGAATTCATGCATTAAAAGTCGTTCCATCCACATATCACCAATGCTTAAAATTCCCATTTGACGACACAAAAAATACTATATATAGCGACCCTGACCCTTTTCAATACTGTACCAACCTAAGGGGTATTTTTGAAAACTAAGTATCTATCAATCGAGAGGCTTCAGGCCCCTCATCTTCCAAATACATTGATCCATCCACACTCGCATCATCTTCCACATCCACTCTATCCACTTCTTCCGCCACACCACCATCTTCCGCAAACCCTAAGTCCAAACCCACTATCAAGATCTAGGACCTCCACTGTGGAGAAATCAAATTGTACACAACATATAGCATCACAATGATACCCAAGTCTCTGAAGGTGTATGGTCGGCCATGTTTTAGAATGGAACCCAAAGAAATTTTCAAAGTTCCACCAAAAATAGTTTTCATCAAATGGGGAGACATGAGTAATGAGGACCTTGTTGATATCATAGGATGGCTCTATAAGGATATTGTCACACTACCCCCATTACTAGTTAAGAAATATGGCAAGGTATATGACATAATGAAGGCTAAAGGCTACGATGGTACTAGTGGCCTAGGGAGAAATAAACCTGGACAAAGAGAGCACATATAACCTTTCAAAATAATAAAATATCTTAGATTAGGGTTTGGATCACCCGACAATGACGATCGATGTACCATTGGAATTTTGAGTGAGCAAGTACATGCTTCGGAAAGTGTCAAGACCACTAAGGAAACCCTCACCAAAACTAACTCCCAAGAGTGGGAATTTGGCTTAGAACGATCCTTAAGTGACTATTGCCTCGATGATTTGTTTGTCGAAACAGGGGAACTAACCTTTGAACAAAGATTTTTGCAAACATTTAAAATCGATCAGGCACCAAATAGTCAAAGTCCCATTACCACTCCCCATGACATACAAGACCCACCATCTGAATCCCTTCAGTCCAATCCATCTGAAGTACCAGACAACACTGACAACCATGACTCTAAGTCCTTCACCCCTTATTTTGACAACGAATATGAGACTAGTGAAGGGGAATATTAGATAGAGTCTGATGTGGAGTTAGATGATGATAATCTCATCTACAATATCACTGAATTCATCTGCATGCTTTATGCATCCTCCCATCAATTCACCAACACTGACGATGGCATTTCCTTAGTTTATCCTCAGCTAGTCGATTGGGACCAACAAGGCCCACTAGTCCTGGACACATTTCAGAATGATGAGGAAATTACAGAGTTTATGGGATTACGTGAGGGCATACCCAATGGGGATCACAAGGCAGGATTTTCCATTGATTTAGATTGCATGACATACTTTGGTGAGACTTCTCCGTCCTCCAGTCGCAAAATTAAAAATAAGAATAAAATAAAAAATGAAACGTCTTTAGGTGAAAATTGAAAGGCACCTTCTTATGACAAAAAAGTAAAAAAAAAGGATATATATGTGGGTGAAAACCTCTCTGAGGTGCCCAAATATGGAGGACTATACTTTCTTCCCCATACAACAAGAGAAATCGGCTATGCTTATAGAAGACAACATATCAACTGTAGAAGATCACAAAATGGTCCTCTTTGCTGCATCATTAACTGAAGAAGAGAGACCGAAATTTCATAAATTATTTGCAGAACGTAAAATCAACTTCGCATGGTCCTATGTTGACATGCTAGGATTAGACCTAGAATTGGTTCTACACCATTTGCCACTATTGCCTAATGCCAAACCAGTCAAATAGAAGTTACACAAAATGCATCCTCAAGTTGCTCTATTGGTCAAGGCTGAGTTGAAGAAACTTCTAGACATTGGATTCATACGGTCTATTGATTATGTTGAATGGATATCTATCCTAGTGCCAATAACAAATCCAAATGGGTTGATCCATGTCTGTATAGATTTTAAAGACCTAAATAAGGCATTCCCAAAAGATGACTTTTCTTTACTGAATATTGATATCATAGTTGACCTCACAGTAGGATATGAGATGATGTCCATCATGGATGGTTTCTCCAGCTATAATCAGATTCGCATTGCCCTTGAAGACCAGCAAAAAATGGCTTTTACTTTCCCATGGGGTACATACTATTGGAATGTCATGCCATTTGGTCTCAAAAATGCAAGCACCACATATCGAAGGTCTAAGACCACAATCTTCCATGCCATGATGCATAAAATAATGGAAGATTATGTAGATGACCTATTGTCTAAATCAGTAACAAGGAAAGATCATCTAAAGGTGTTAGACACAATTTTCAAGAGATTAGAAGAATACAAAATTCGACTGAACCCTAAGAAATGTGTCTTTAGTGTCACATCAAGTAAACTCTTGGGATACATAGTCTCTCGAAGAGGCATTGAGGTCAATCCAGCAAAATTCAAAGCCATCATAGACATGTCTCCACCCAAAGGAATCAGTGAACTCAAAACTCTACAAGGCAGGGTACAATCTATTCGGTGCTTCATAGCCCAATTGGCTGACAAGTGTCCACCATTCCAATATTTGTTGCACAAGGGTATCCCCTTTGTGTGGACAAATTAATTTCAAGAAGCCTTTTAGCAAATCAAAGACTACCTATTTTCATCACCAGTCCTCATGCCTCCCATTCACAAAAAGCCATTGATTCTATACATCTCGGTAACTAATTCAGCACTAGGGGCATTACTAGCACAGAATGACCAAGAAGAAAAAGAAAGAACTATATATTACATTAGCCAGACATTGGTCGGGTATGAACTAAACTATACATCAATTAAATGATATTTTCTATCCGTGGTCTTTGCAGCACAGAAGCTAAGACATTATATGTTAAGCCATCAGACGCAACTAGTAGCAAAGATCAACCCCCTCAAATATTTGTTAAGTCGGGCAGCATTAACAGGACATCTGGCAAAATGGGTCATGATTCTGAGTGAATATGACATTCAATATGTAGAAAGAAAGGAAATAAAAGGACAAGTCATAGTGGACCAGCTGGTGGACGCACCTTTACAAAGTGATCACCCGTTAGTGGCAAATTTTCCAAATGAGTCGATATTCCACACAGAACCTAAGTCACCTTGGCGACTTTGCTTTGATGGATCACACACAAATCATGGCTCGGGGGTAGGAATCTTGTTCATCACCCATCAAGGAGACTCCATTCCTAAGTCTTTCTGCATTGCCTTCCCATGCACAAACAATGTGGCAGAATACGAGGAACTAGTTACAGGACTTAGAATGGCAATAAAATGGAAAATCATAGCACTACATGTCTATGGGGATTCTTAACTCGTCATCAACCAGGTTAATGATGACTATGACACAAAAAGATGAGAATTTGATTCCCTACAAATAGATTGTTGACAGTTTCCAAACATACTTTCATATCGTAACTTTTGAACAAGTTCTGAGAGAATAGAACAAGATAGCAGATACAATGGCTACAATAGGCTCTCTCCTCAACATTCCAAGCAATCTTCCTTAGCTGGACTTCCTAATAGAACAATTGATTGTCCTTGCTTATGACATTCCAGAGTCAGAGATGGTCTGCAAACTTGTTGGTCCTGACTCTCCTTGGTACCAGGATATTTATGAATACCTTAAGTCTCAAACCATTCCACCTAACATGTCCAATAACTAGAGGAAGTCCTTTATCTAAAAATCTGCATGATATGCCATCGTCAGTGACACTCTTTATCATCATAGCTTTGACAACACCCTCCTTAGATTTCTTGACACCAACAAAGCACGTACAACCGTATGTGAAGTAAATGATGGTATATGCAGATCTCATTCGAGTGGTCCTACTCTAACCAAGAAGGTAATGAGACTTGGGTACTATTGGCAGACCATTGAAAAGGATGCAATAGAATATGTGAGGACTTGTCGCAAATGCCAGATTCATAGTGATTTGATCCACACTCCAGTGCAAGAACTTCGTTCGATCACTTCTCCTTGGCCCTTTACTCAATGGGGACTCAACCTTGTGGGAAAGATTCATCCTACCTCATCCTATGGCCACAAACTCATAATCACCACCACTGAGTATTTTATGAAGTGGATCAAAGCCATTACTCTGACATACATAACTAGCAAACAAATATCCAAGTTCATTCTTAACTACATTATTTGTCAGTATGGCCTTCCGCAATCCATCATCACTGACAATGGACATTCATGAGTTATGTGAGAGATTTCACATCCAATACCATTTTTCATCTCTGTATTACTCGAAAGGAAATGGTCAAGCTGAGGCGTCAAATAAAACCATTGTTAAAATCCTCATAAAGACTGTCAATGACGCTGGCCATGACTATCATATACAACTCAACCCTGCTTTGTGGGCTTACTGCACTAGCATTCGTACGCCTATAGGAGCCACTCCTGTCACCCTAGTCTTTGGAGCTGAGGCCATCTTACCCATTGAGGCTGAAATTCCTTCTTTACGAGTCTCCCTGAAGGGTTTAACTGATGATGAGGAGTATAGACAGTCACATGTACACAAGCTAGAGATGCTAGAAGAAAGAAAGAAAAATTCCCTAAACCATCTACAAGCGCATTAGAACCATCTTTGTCATAGTTACAATAAGAAATTCATGGTTAGTAAATTTGACATTGGCAACTTAGTCCTCATGCAGAACCCTAAGAACTAGGTTGACAGAGAAAAGCTAGGAAATTTTGAACCAAATTGGTTGGGTCCTTATGTCATCATATCTTCTTTTGGTTCTGGAGCCTATCAGTTGGTGACTCCAAATGGGGAACAACTGATAAATCCTATCAATAGTTTACATTTCTGAAAGTTCTACACATAGCATCAGGAGATTGAGCTGAAAACTATAAAATACAAAAAAAAAATGATAAATGATAAAAAACCATTTCCTTGACGAAAACCTAGCAAACAGGCATCTTGGCAGCACCAAAAAAAATAAAAATAAATAAATAATAAAAATGACAAAAATAATAAAGAAAAATGATCCGTCCAACAGTGAAAACTTGGAAAATAGGCACTTTGGATAAGTACTATGGTAAAAACCTGACAAACAGGCACCATGAGTAATCAATCATTGCTTTGCCATCTATTGTTACTTTTTGTGTCGTGGCCTAGGATGAAATACATTTTTTGTCACCACCACATTATACCCTTCCTTTCATGGTTGATAAACGGTTGACGTCAAGTCCTTAATATTATTCATTTGGTCTCGAGGGCACATCCCTTTCACATCCTTTAAAATTGGCTAAGTCTTGGACCTGACTAGGGGAAAAATTATTATCATGTAATTGCAGTGGATGTCATGCATGGTTTTGGTAATTGCCAAAAAGTCCTAAAAAAAGCCCCAAAAACATCACAAAAAGTCTTGAAAAAGGACCAAAAAACATCACAAAAAGTCCTAAAAAAGACCAAAAAACATCACAAAAAGTCTTGAAAAGAGACCCAAAAACATCACAAAAAGTCTTGAAAAAAGACCAAAACATCACAAAAAGTCCTGAAAAAGGACCAAAAACCTTACAAAATGTCCTGAAGAAAGACCTAAAAACCAAAAAATGTCCTAAAGAAAACCGCAACAAAATGTCAAACCGCTCAAAGAGCATGAACACAGGTTCATTCCTTGTCAAGTCCATCAAATCAATCAGTCTTTGTCATTCATCTGAACTATGTTGTCTTTGCACATTTGCTACATAGGCAAGACTCATATTTGAGTCCCCGAGACATTAGGTCAGTCCTTTTAGGTTTGTCAAAATCAAATCATGATTCAGTATTTGGTCATTATGACAAATTCATTAGTCATGTCAAACTACGAGGTCTCTGAGTTTATGACATAAGCAAGGCCATCTCTCGATGAGCCCCCAAGGCCGCACTAGGTCAGTCTATTAGGGTATAGGCAATTACACTGGCACACACGTCAAAATGCCTTCTAGTCAAAATGAATCATTCCCAAATGGATAAAACTCCTAAACCAAATTATGGAAATCATTTATGTCAATATGGCAATCTCAACAGCACGTCAATCATATCATCATGACAAATATCAACATATGGTAAACACAAGTCAAACTCAGTCCAAACTTCAGTCAAAACTTAGTCAAAGGAAGTTTCATTATCATAACCAGGCAAACTGTCAACTCTTGGTTACCTTCCAGATGTGTCCTTCTACAAAATAGCCTCTATCATTTATGCCTTAGGATGTTTCCTTCCTAAGCGTCGTCATTGTCATCTAACATCTTGAGGGATCCTCTTGACATCTAAGGATTACTCCTTTTGACATCAGTATTCTTCAGATGTGACCTTCTGAAGAATAAACTCTGTCATTTATGCCTTAGGATGTGTCCTTCCTAGGCGTCATCATCATTTCAAGGGACCCCTTTTGACATTTAGGGATCAATCCTCTCAACATCAACATTATTCAGGATGTGTCCTTGAATTTGGCAATCTTTGACATTTGTCATTTTGACATCACCAAAACCTTGACACCCTGGCACCTTGACATCATGAAACTTGACATTTTGACATTAATACAGTGGATATCCAGAAGCACTCAGAAAACACTTGGCACTTGTCTTTTGTATTTTTATCATGTTATTACTTTTTCAGCGAGATCCAAATAATAGAATTTAGAGAAGCAACGATGTATCATGATGATTGACGCACATGATTACTAGTTTCTCAACGAGGTTCTGATTCTGAAATTTAGAAAAGAAATGACATATGATGATAAGGGCTCTATTTTGTATTTTGGAAATCATGCTGCTAGTTTCTCAAGGATGTCCTATAAATAGGATTTAGAGAAGTAATAACGTTTCATGAATTGTCTTTCTTGTATTTTTCTGCTTGTGGTTGATTATGACAAAAATACTAGGGTAATCACGCTCTTAGTTTGAGTCATAATCATCCTTGTCTATGACTGCTTGTGTTACGTGATGGTCCGACCTTGCACACCTTGATCTATATCATATCATGGTGTTTGTTGGCCATCACAATAGTCTTCCCAATGATGATTAAGAGCAATAAATATTAAAGTCATATGGTAAAGTTTTGAAGGATTTGGTCTAGGAACTAACATGCATCTCCTTTGGTCTGGTCATCTTCTCTCATCCATCTCATGATGATATCCTGTGACATACAAAAACATAAGTGCATACATGATCATATAAACATTGCATTAGGTCCATACATACATCATCCATAACATTAAATCATATACATGACATTTCCTATTGCATTCACATTATCAAAAACATGACATCCATTCAAGTAAATACATTATGCATATCATTATCACCATCATCACAATATCAACATAACAAATAAATAAGCACTGCATCATCATCACATTATATCATAAGAAAGCATCATAGAATATAAATGATACCATCATCCATCATAAATAAACATCATACATAAGGCATCACATCACATATATCATAATGCATAAATCAAAGAACATCGCATAACACACATGTAGGCCGCATCAAAACTACATCATCATATAATATCATCTCAAAAATGTACAATGTCATAGGATAAAGTCAAGAGATATCCCAAAAATGGTGCTCACAAGCTCAATAATATATACATAATCTATCATAACATGGAAACAAATACGGCAAGCATGCCCCTAGGGTAGACTCTCATCATCCCCTTGTGGCGAAGAGTGTGGTGGTTGGAGCTCTGTGACTAGCACTGAAATGATGGGTGGACCTATAATAGCCTCTTTCTGTGCAACCAATGGAACTGACACTGATGGCATCATCTCCATGGTAATACACACCTGTGATGTCACTGTGGCCTAGCTCTGAGAAGTAGAAGGATTTTCCACTGGTGGTTGCCTTTGTACTCACATCTACATTGAACTAGTGGACCCATGACTGTGGCTCGAATGATGACTCGAGGCATGCCTGTGAGAGTTGTGGGACCTGTGCCCTGATGAGGTAGACCCTCCTACACTTGTGTGACTCCTGCTATTGCTCCCACTCCCTGATTGGTGACCACTTCCTGTCCTCATCTATGACTAGGACAATGTAGGATCTTGTCACTTAGGAGGCACTTCCTACTCATATAGTGTTTTGTACTGCCCCAACCTCATGCTCACCCTGGCCAGCTCACAAACAATATCCCTAGAAGGCCCTGTGCATAATGTTGCAAACTTTGTGCACCACTGAGCTGAGTCTTGTTGACAGATCACTGCCTGATCCTGCTCTACCCAAGCCACCTCTAGCTTTGATTGTAGTGCTCGGACCTATGCGACACTCTCATCTAGTCTCCTCTAAAGGTCTACCACCCTCTGGTCTGTCGTGGCATCATGGGGTAGCACTGAGCTAGAGGGTATCTCCTCATCTCCCTCCACCATCCTCCATCTAAGAAGTCTCTCAGCCTCATCCATGGCATCATCGTCATCATTGTCATCCTCTGCCACGTCCTCTCTGCCGACTCCCTCATCTTGAGGCACATCTACCTCCACATCCTCCTCTTGTTTGGCCTCCTCCTCTTACATCGGTTGCTCCTCCTCCCGTCTCTCCTCCTCCTCCCATTTCTACTCCTCTACCACATCCTCCTCCTATCTCTCCTCCTCCACCACATCCTCCTCCTATCTTTCCTCCTCTCTCTTTCCCTCGGCCACCTCTAGGATAGCATCTAGTGCTACTCTCACCACACGTGGGCGCACCCTTTTTCCCTATCTCTAACCATCTCGCATCCATCTTTGGCTATCTCCTCCATCATCTCTATCATCCCCATAATCTCCACCCTGGCCTCTGTCCCTACCTCCATCCCAACCTCTATCCCTACCTCCATCTTGGCCTCCATCTCTCCCCTTGCCTCCATCCCTCCCCCGGCCTCTGCCTCTGTTACTGCCTTTGCCTCCTCACTTGGCCCTTGGCACACATGGTATGACTGACCTCCTGTCCATGGGTGTTGGCCCATCTAGATCTGTCAGCGGCACTGGTCTATGTGCCTGCCACCATAGGTCATAATTTGTTGTGGTCTCAGGATCTGCAATCTCACCTCTCCATCCCCATGGCTAGGCTCCTAGCCCATCGATCTAATACTCGGCGAATGCTACTAGAATGGCTAGCCCCCAAGCATACTCTCTAGAAGATCGAGCATACTCGATTGTCCCTACAAATACACCCTGTTGCTCTCTAAACTGTCTGATGAGACACTAAGGTAGATACATCTCTATGATCACCTAGCTCTGCACTATCCTACCAATCAAATACTGATATTAACTGCATAGGCTGAGATGGTTCATGTCATCATCCCACTACTGATAGTCTCTGTATGACCTCCAAATAAAGGACACCATCATATCAATCTGATGTCGCCACCAACCTATCTTGCCCATCTGGTCTGCTATAGAGCATCAGCATAGTAATAGGCATAGGACATCCCCTCAGCCAACTGTGGTCTCTGAATCGGCAGATGAAATATAGCTATGTGCTCCTAGGCCCAAATCATCATTAGCGTGGTCCCACAAGAGATACTCTCTACCCTCCGGTAAATAACCTCGGGTAGCTCGTGGTAGAATGTGCCCAATAAACACAATCCCCAGGCATAAACTATCCTTTCCCACCTCATCCCAATGAGGATGTCTCCCCAGCCAATAGGGAACCCATGTCCGCGATGGTCAAGAATCAATAACCTACCAAAAAGTGTCACCAAGAATGCATCAAAATAAGCATAGTGCTCTACCATAAACTCCCAATGGATCTCATATCCCTGGATGTCGAGTCCTGCCCCCTCATCTCGATAGTACGCCCTGAAGGTTTGCTTGCCATGGCGAGAGTCATAGATGATCCGCTCTCCTCAGATTGGCATGAGTAGAATGCAGTACACATCCTCTAGTGTGATGGTCGCCTCTCCCGTCGACAGGTTGAAAGAACATGTCTCTGAATGCCAACGCTCACATAGTGCAGTCAGTAGTCCCCTATTTTCCTGAATAGCAAGCATATATGCGACATAGAATAGACCGAGCTGCATCATTCATCGTCACTCCCGCAGAGTCAGCTGGTCAGCAAATTGGAAGGTCATTGGTTTGCTCTCTCACGTGTAAATAGGCACAAGTTGTCTCTACACAAAGCCAAAAAATGTGTCAATACCTTCTAGACAATTATCGATATCATCAAAAGCATTTCAGATTTCAAAAGCATCCAAATTAGCCCTAGTCAAAGTTAACAACAAATTTGTCGCGTTGACTTCAATTGCATCGCAAAGCAATGAATGCATCATTTCATACTCCAATTGCGTCACGACATGGTAATTGCATCATCCGATCACTCAAATGCATCACGATATTTGACACTTGCATCGTCACATTCAAATGTGTAGCTAAAATAGGTGATTGCATCACAACATGATGATTGCGGCATTCTAACTTTTGAATGCGGCTCAAAAAGGTGAATACATCACAGTTTTTGGCAAATGTGTCACAAACCCTCGACCTATTCTAAACTATCCTTGCACTTGCATCACGACACATCAAATGCATCAAACGCAAAGTCAAATGCGACTTACGTGCACGTATATGCGGTGCGGCACATTTTTTGTTCGTCCTAAAACCCTACTTTTGGCATGCAAAACGAAAAAATTACAAAGGGGGTTAGGGGTACATACCATTGGTTCTGAGCCCTCCGGTTGCCTGTAGGTCCACATGATCTCGCCATGATGCTTTGTCACTGGAATCACCATCCTTGTTGCACTCCTTTTTGCTCTGGGCTCTCAGAAATTTACAAAGTGAATAGTGGAAATGAATTGACTTTTCCTCCTTTTTCAACCTATTATAAAGTCAAAATGGCATTTGCCAACTGGGTTATTACTGGAGGCTCATTTGACCAACTTTGACCACCATGTTAGCTATCTTAAATGTGTCAGAATTTGAAACCATATGCGCCATCATTTTTCTGGTCATCAAATTGACTTATCGGGACCCTTCCCAAATGTTTCTGCCACCGGCCCAAAATTTGAAAAATTTTCCGAGGGGGCATTGATACTCTACAGCTTCACTAGGGCATGGCTTTGACTTATTTTCTTTGTCACAATGTGACACGCTACATCATGACAAAGAGGGGAAAAATGTAGACACATAAAAATAACCTAGGCTTGCAAGCTCTATTTTTACCACTTTCGTCCTAGCATAATTATGACATTTAATTATGTCTTTGGTCAACATTCGGCTATTAATTAAATAAAACATTATTATTTAATTAATTCATGTCTCTGGTATTCTTCATGATTATTAAATAAATAAATTATATTTATTTATTCAATACATCACTAAGGGTCTATTATTTGCTTACAATTAAATAAATTTATTAATTTATTTAATTACTCGTATTCATTTATTCTTCCTGATTATTAAATAAATGAATTTCATTTATTTATTTAATATGTCACTAATTCTCATAATTAAATGAATTTATGAATTTATTTAATTATTAATCATATCTTCTAAATTAAATAATTATCTTTAATTATTTAATTGTCAAAATTAATATTCCTCTCATTTTAAATAAATGAAATTATTTAAAATGTCATCACATTCTTAACTGTCAGTTCATTTTAGTAAATAATCTGAAAATTGATTATTTATTATTTCACAAAATCCATATTTTGAATTAATTTAATTCAAAATGGTAATATTCCTCCAAAAATTAGGTAATCAGGTAGATTCTTGATTTTTCAAATCTGATCTTTAGTTCAACTCTTGTCTTCTTGATTTTTCAAATCTCACAAATCAAGTAGTCTTTATCTTCTTGATTTTGAAAATCTTTATTTTTCTAATTAATTATCTCATTTATTCTCCACCGCTGATTTGATTTTCTCATATGACATCTCGACCACTCACTTAATGATTTTTCTCTAACCCTAATCAAGGATTGTCATATTTAATCTCATCCTGTGATTTTAGGTCTCTGTTGAAACTCGATCTTATCCGTCCATTGAAAATGGCATTTTCTATAAAATGTTATTTTTCTCTCATTTTTAGGGTACACACTGACACACTTAGAGATTTTACAGAAATTGCAACATTTATTATCATATTCCATTAAGTCTTGGCATATTTAGGCATAGGCATTTTTAATCATATGGTCATAGGCATAGGAATTTAGATTCAAATCCTTCAAAGCTTATGTAGGACTTCGTCAAAGATTGCTCACACATTTGATCTGAGGGCAACACGTCAATCAACAAGTTAGAAGGTGCTATAGAGGTAATCATGGAAGATTCGAAGAACAGGTATAATCATTCTTGCTTGTAATCTCCTTTGTACTTTATAGTTCTTTGGGTTTCTTGATCTTTATTGATTTGCTAACTTCTAATCTAACCTAAAATTAACCCTTAGTTGTACACCAATTCTACAAGTGTAGCATTGATGAAAGCTTTCATGATGATGAGATAGAGGAGCCTACTGATTTGAAGAGTACTTTTGATAATTTTAGCATATCAGATGAAAGTGGCAAATTAGAAACCATTTCAATTGTTTCCAATTTGACAGTGAAGAATGTAGCCCTTCTAGTTGTTGCTACAGTATAAATATTGGAGATATATATGCAAGAGATTCATTGAATGGATCAGGTCAAGTGGTTGGTTATGAGGAGCATGCATATATTGATAATGATAAACAAGACACTCATGTTTTGTTTGATTCTTTACCTTCTACTTCTTTTGCTGACTTTGAAGTTATCACTGAATGTTTGCATGAGGATAGCATTGATATAGTTGTACATGAAAGTGAAAATGTAAAGACAAACATTAGTACAACTAATGACGCTCTTTATGATGAGTTTACACTTGAAGAATGTGATTGTGTCAATCACATGGATTCATATACAAACCTCTTTTCTAGATATCCAACTCATATTTTTCATCATAAGCAGTATGCTTTAGATTTCCATGTTGATGTAGCAAGAGGTGATGTAGCAAGAGGTAAATTCTGAGTCATCTGAGCTTGCTCTTGTGACTTTTCTGTGTGATAACATGACTAATGTTGATAATCTTGTCTATGAGCTTGAAGTGGGAGATATTGTTTGGGATGTTGATGTTTCTTCTGAATTCCATGAGTGGAATGTGGATGAAGGTATTATGAATATTGGTGAATCTTGTTTTCAGGACATTGAGACATATGGTAATATCACTAAGTTGTGTTGTTGGGATGATGATAAATGTGTATGTGATGCAATCCAACTGAAATAATTTCAAATGTGTGAGTACTCTTTGCTTGACACACAAAATGATTGCACATTGTTTCTTAAGGATGATGTCTTCTCTGAGCCTGATCATTGTGAGGGAATCGGTAAATGTGATAAGGCTATGTTTTCAGGTTGTCTTGATCACTATCCTCACATTTTTTCACTTGCCATAGAATCAAAAAATGAAATGAGTGGTAGTGATGTAGCTTTTCATTTAGTTGCCATGTGATAGTAAAGTTAAATTCAAAGGAAACCTAACACTTGTCTTTGCAAGAATGAAGTTACTAATGTTACTGTGGTGTGGCAGAGGCAACTATGGATTAAAATAGATCAGCTCTTTTAAAATATTGGTGTTTGATAGAGGTAATAACTAGCTTCCCTTTTCCATTTGGTGCCCTGGGGCTACCAAATGAGGTTAAAAAGTTGAAAAAATAAAGACTATCACCCAATGTTTCTGGCACTTGGTCTGCTCTCCCAGAGATTTGAGTTCTTGATCTTCCCACAAGGGGCATACATCCTCAGAAAGAGCCACTGATGGCACCTTAAAAAAATCTAAATTTTGAAGGCATGTGTTGAAAAAATTTCCTTTGCACACTCAAAAGTGCACCTGCAAAATTTGCCCAAGTGACCTATTTTGGAGGGTCACAATTTGAAGCCTATTGATTTTCATGCCAAATGGATTGCTTCTCTCTATTCTACTTACATTAATGTACTCCCTAGTCTAATTTCAAAGCCCAATGATTATATTTTCTATTTTTACCATGTCGAAAGCAAATACAGTTTGCTCTATTTTACATCTGCATTTCTGACAATGTTTCAAAGTGGTCATCTTTGACCCTTAATATCTTTTGAAAAATGTGGATTGAAAAGAATACCTCTTGCAAACACATTCAACGTACCTAAATGACCTATTTTTTCCATTGGTATCCCTCCAAAATTTGTTTTGATATTTTTTCAAAGCGGTGACTTTGAGAGCCCTGATTAGTTCTAAACAAGTGCAGTTGTTGAAATGACCGACTGAGCAACTTTGACAATGAATAAATTTTGCCTCGATATCTAATTTTCCAAGTCATATTTTTCACTACATTCTTGGGTCAATTTTTTACATTCCTACTCAATTTCAGGCTCCCAAGATAAGTTTTGATGGGTTATTTAATCATTTTCTGATCCTGACAAGGCCAAAATTGGTGTCCCGAAAAGTTTCAAATTTTCAAAAATATAAGGACAACCCATTTCTTTTTTTGGTCTAAAACCTCTATAGCTCCATTTTCATGAAGATTTTAGGTCATTTGATACATTATTTTAATGTATTTCAAGTGTGGCGAACACATCCTGGGGGCTAGTTTACAAAGGAGGTACTTGAATTTTAAGGGTTGGGAAAAATTTGAGGAAATGAATTTTCTCTAAATAATTAATTATTGCTGCACACAAAAAATCTCGGCTCCAAGTGTCACTGTTTATCCCCAATAAATTTCTTCAAATGGGTCGCAGGTGTAATTAAAATTTGCATTTTTTCTAAAGTTTTAAATGCTTATGTTTAAAATATTTTTGAATATTTTATACATTATGCAAATATTAAAAATGCGTTTAGGGAAAAAAATAAAATATATTTCAAATGTTTCTCATGAAAGCAAGTTTAATTCTTGCTTGTGATTGATTGAAAAGCGACTTTCACAGCTTTCACTCTGCAGGGATGAACTCATGGCCAATCATTGTTTTTGTTTGTTTTTCCCATTTAAATCAATGATGGAGCAATGGATGTGTCCTCTCATTTCCCATCACAAATTTGAGGGATCTTTCCTTTTGCACATTGGTGATGGAGTATGTTTTGAGCTTTTTATTGTTCATCGCTAATTTATATCTCAGTTTCTTGTTGCATCCACGATGGAGCGATGACTTTGCTCATTGCTCATCTCAAACCTCTTCTCCATAATGAATCTATGATGCACGATGGTGCACTCCCTGGCTTCACTCATGGCTGATTTCTTATGATCTTCCCTCTCTCAAATCCCCGATTGGCGATGGTGGTTGGGGTGAATAAATTTTTCACAAATAAAATAAAGTTCTATTTGTTGAGGTGAAAAATGGCTGGAGAAAAGTAATTGAAGGTAAATATTAAGGTGCACAAGTAAATTTATATTTGCTTGATAAATGATTTTCATGAGAACTTGGCTCATTTTTTCATCGCCATTATATTTCTTATTTTGCATTTTCTATTCGCGATATGCGATGAATGTTGGCAACGTTGGAATAAAGGAAAATAGTGGAGCCCAACTTAATATCAAATATTATTATTTGATAATATCTTAAAATGAAAATAAAATATTGGTAAATGTTTTTACATAGTTGAGTCAAAGAATCAAATTCTTTTGTAGTGCAAATTAAAAAAAATTATTCTAGTGGGAGGTGAAAAGAAGAGGACATGGGTACTTATTTTATTACCCAATTGAAAAATTAAAGCGTTCACAAATAAAGTCAAAAACTTTATTTATTGAGTGGTAAAATAAAACATTTCATGAGGATTTTCAAAATGTAAAGGGCTTTGTACTGTCGAGTGAGAAGAAGGTGATTGCACAGGTGAAATGGGGATTTTACAACCAAGGAACTTTTTTACAGCTGAATAAAGTCTAAAGGATTTCACTCAAGATTCTTTTCAGTTGTAAAGAATTTTCAACATGGGTAAAAGGCTGAATGATGAAGGATGGAGTCTTCCCATGGGGAATATTTTTCTATTGCAGGGCAGTGGAGTGAGGAGCAAGAAAAAAAATTGCTAGATGGAGATTCTTTAGTAAGCAAAGGCAGTTACTGATCTATGGACCTGAATGTGCCAGATGTCATTGGAAGATCTCCACTTAGGGTTTCTTTCTCCTTAAGTATTGTTTTTTCTACCTCATTATAAGATAGGTTGTTTTGTAATTAGTCATAGAGTATACTATAATATGAATACAGAACATTTTAGAGTCAAGTTTTAGGGTTTTATTTTGTCAATACTTATGCCATTTTGATTACAATACTAGCAAAATAATGTTGAATGTTTCAAGTTTGAGACTATTTTACTCTCTTGTGTGTTGGTTTTATAGATTATGAATAATCTAGTCAAGGTTGTCTTATTTGTCTCTATCAATTTCAAATGGATGTGTGGCTCTATTCTTGTTTATTAATTCAAATAATTAATGTAGGTTCTTTAATATAGTTGTAAATTTGTATTGAACTGAGTGCTAGGATGCTAGTAAGAAGTAAAGGTTAAGACATAATGCTAAAATGTTGTAATGCAATATTTCAAAGCTTCATATACTATCAAGTGTGAAAATTGTTATCAGATTATGTATGTGTTTGAATTGACTCTGTTCCAAGGATGAGGCGTTGATCTAACTATGCTATTCATGTTACATTTGGTGGTTAATGCAACAACTAATCATCTTTTAAATCAAATTTACTTATAAGTCTTGTCATGGGTGTGTGTGGAATTCAAATAATCATATCTCTCATGTTTAATGTGTAAACTGTATTGAAGGTCAGCCATACCTTTAGGGTATTGTGTATGTTAAGCATGTAAAGGAGATTCATCTATTCACTATGTGTTTGATACTTTGGCACACAAGTATCTGATAGCACATTGTTGGGATCACCCCCCCCAAGTTTAACAGAGCCTAAAGTGCAGGGGAGAAAGGGGTATTTTATTTACTCTCCTGTTCATTGGCCATATCAACCCGTTGAGTTTGAATATGAGAGAGTGGCTACTCTTTAGGACTCATTGTATCTATTGATTTGGGAACTAACATAGTGTAGATTCGCCCCTGTGTCAGGTGGATTTACTCGTAGAGGGCATATTTTCCCCTACGTGTAAAACCCAAACCTATAAAATTTGAAACATCAAGAAAACGTGAAATAGACTTGTGACGTGGGTCCCACCGAGCATGTCAGAAATGCGTGCAGTGAGTTTTCCTACTCTAAGATGCAAAACAAGATGAATGCAAACAAGGAAAATTAATACAACACCTCAATATAAGGCCTAGTTGAATCCAAACAAAATACAAAGAAAAAGGAACCTTTTACCTTGTTTGAATTGATGAGTTTGGTTGGCCCTTTTTTATGCTTGATTGTGTGCTCCTTGCTTAGCAAAATGGCATGTAACCTAGTGCAAAATGAAGCTAATGGAATGTAGATTGCAATGGTGGATATGGGTAGTTGGATAGATGCAATATGGTGGCTCTAATGGCTGCAAAAATGGTGGATGCTTGATGGCTTGAGAATGGCTAAGTTTTGGTTTGAATGCTTGAATGCTTAGTGTATATTGAGTGATGATCAAAATGAGGGAAATTCCCCTACTTTTTGGGGAAGTTCTTCTAAATGAATGGATGGCTAAGATGCATCCATGGTGGAAATAATCAAAGGATAGGGTGAGTTGAGAACTCACAAGCCCTCTCATACTGACATGTGGCAAATGAGTTGGCCAAGGAGAGGTGAGGTGAAGATGATGTGGAGGTACTATGATGTACCTTGAGAGGACATGTGAGGAATTAAAAATACCTTACAAATCCTCATGGGGATGGGAGAAGGAATTAAAAATTCCTTAAAATGTCTAGGATGAATAAATGTGAATTTGAAATTCACATGGGGAAGAGGATGACTTCTCCAAAAGGAGAAAGCATTTAATGTAAGTTGACTAAGGAAACATGCCATAAATGGCATGAAGATTAGGTTAGCCTAATCAAGTGATTAAGGTTGTGTGAAGGCATGATTAGATGGACTAATGAAATATTAGAGGCAAGTGGGAGATTATGGAGGATGTGACCCTAATGATGATTAGGGGCGTGCACATCCTAATCATAGATTAATTAGATTAATCTAGATTAAAGAGGAATTTGGAGGATGTTGACATGAGGAGAGAGAAAGAGATTAATTAAAAATTAATTTAATTCATATAGTCAATGACTAAATTAAATAAATTGGTTTATTTACAGTATGTATAGGAACATCATGGAAAAAAATAGGCCCTTAAGTGGCAAAAAATTCAAAAAAATCAAAGTTAGACAACTTGAAGTAAAAATTTGAATAAGTTATCTATATTATTTCAAAAATATGTAAGAATAGGATCTGTAGAAAATTGAATTTAGTTTCTAAACTATTAGGTTTAATTTTTTTTTAAAACATCTATTTGGTGAAAATTTCAAATTTCAAGGTAGTAGTACTTAAATTTCAGGGAAAAAATAAGAAGTAGGTGTCTGTCTGACCACCCTAACCACAATAAAATGATAATATTTTTTTATAAAATTTTAGACGTAAGTAGAGGACTCATGTCCGGATGTGATACATATTTTTTGTAAATTTTTTTCCAAGTAAATAATTAATTATGAATTTTTATTACAACTTTTAAAAATATAAAAACTTCGTATGTCTGACCACCTTAACTTGGTCAAAACTTTATGAAATTTATTTTTATTTTTTTAATCCTATAGTAGAGAAGTATAAAATGTGATGCATGTTTTGGATTCAAAAATGTGATACCGTTTGAAAGCTATAGATGTTTTTCAATTAGCCTATCAATGGGACTTTAATCATAATTCAAATAGAAAATGAATAATAATTATTTATTATATTCAAAGTAAAGCATAATTTATATTGGTGGAATGCTAAGAATCTCCTTTAAAACCCTTTTCATTTGATCAATTTTGGGTAAAAAAAAAGTCGCCAGCCACATACCCTACAAATACCCATCATATCGCCACTTTTTTGCCCATCATGATTCTACACATACCCTTTACTTAATTTAGAGATGAATAAGGTGAGGTATTTGATTTATCAATTAAATACCTTAGGGGACATTATCCTGACATGAAATACTAACCAAATAATATATTATTTAATTAATATGGCTTAGGGATGTAGGATAGAAGAATGCAAGGGTGAATTTGACCATATGGGAGTGGTCAAATTCAGGTGTCTACAATATCAATGAAGAAATAAGAGTGTGCATAGATATTTAATATGGAAGATAAAATTGCATGATTGATGATCTTGTTGATAAGAGAAATTTCATAGATATAAAACTAGCACTTGCCCCAATGAGGTGCAATGCTTACGTCGATAGGCTGATATACTTTGGTATTTTTATTAGCAACAAAATCCATGGAGAAGAAATGTGCACAACTGCTATTTTGGGGAATGTGCTGATTCAATGAGCATGCCAAGAAAAACAAGAAAGGAAAATGTTGGCATTAGACTGGAGGAGATCCCATTGGGGTTCCACCATGTAATAGCCTATAGGCTAAATATAATTGTTTCAGTACTAAAGTACAAAATGGAAATGAAGGGTAATTTCAATGACCTTACAAATGGTATAAGGGTACAAGAAAACTAGATATTTCAATGGGCTTACAATTTTTTTGTTCCATTTTTTTTATTTGGTTAACTGAACTCCTCCTAAAATATACAAAAGCTTTCTCACAGGTAAACAGTATGAAAATATGGTGTTTGAAGAAATAGTGTAAAGATGGACATAATATGGTGCAATGGCATAAACTTGGTGAGATTTCAATTCTTTTCATTTGTCATGGAAATAAAAATTTAGAAAGTTAATAAAGTATGTGTCCCACGTTTTTAGTCTTATCAGACTATAAAAAATTGTCAAAACATAAAATAGTCATTTGTGATATTTTTTTAGAAGATTCAATTTATAGCTTTTCTAATTTTTTTAAATAATTTTTTTTATAATTTTTGTTTATTTTTCTCTTTTTAAAATAATTTTATTATTCGATAATGAGTGACATTTTATCTTAATAAATAATTTTTTCAATACTAAATTACCAAATGGAAATGAAGGGTAATTTCAATGACCTTACAAATGGCATAAGGGTACAAAAAAATCATATATTTCAATGGGCTTACAATTTGTCTATTCCATTTTTTTTATTTGGTTAACTGAACTCTTCCTAAAAGATACAAAAGCTTTTTCACAGGTATATATTATGCAAATACAGTGTTTGAAGAAACAGTGTAAAGATAGACATAATATGGTGCAATGACATAAACTTGGTGAGATTTGAATTCTTTTCATTTTTCAGGGAAATACAAATTTAGAAAGTTAATAAAGTATGTGTCCCACCTTTTTAGTCTTATTAGACTACAAAATTTATCAAAACATAAAATAGTCATTTGTGATATTTTTTTAGAAGATTCAATTTCAGTTTTGCAAAGTACATACTATAACTAGGCCCTATGAAATGGTGGCCTTTCTACTAAAATGCATAAAGCATGAAGGACACAAAGCTCATATCACTGAGGTGACTGAGTATAGGAAGAGCTCATCTTGGGGAGCAAGTAATTATCAGTCATTTTTGTGCTATTTAACCCTCATAAGTGCAGGATTTTCTTAAAGTTTGCTACTAATATTAGGGTATGTGCAGGATCATGATGGGCCAAAAAGTGGCAATATGATGGGTATGTGGCTAACAACTTTTTTTAACACAAAATTGATGAAACAAAAATGGTTTTCAAAGGAGATTCTCAGCTTTCCCCCAATATAAATTATGCTTTACTTTGAATTTAATAAGTAATTATTATTCCCTTTCTATTCAAATTATGACTAAATTCCTAATTGATAGGCTGATTGAAAAACATTTATAGCTTTCAAATGGTATCACATTTATTGAATCCAAAACATATCTCACATTCTATGCTTTGCATACTATAGGATTAAAAAAGAAAAAATTTGAATTTCATAAAGTTTTGACCAAGTTAAGGTGGTTAGACATATGAGTTTTATATTTTCTAAAAGTTGTAATAAAAATTAAGTAATTAATTATTTACTTGGAAAAAAATTACAAAAATATGCATCACATTGAAACATGAGTCCTCTACTTATATCTAAAATATTATAAAAAATATTATCATTTTATTGTGGTTACAGTGGTCAGACAGACCTACTTTTTTTTTCCCTGAAATTTAAGTATACTTCATTGAAATTTCAAATTTTCAACAAATAGATTTTTTTTCTTTTTAAACAAACCTAGTAGTTTAGAAACTACATTCAATTTGCTACAGATTCTATTCTTACATATTTTTGAAATAATATAGATAACCTAGTCAAGTTTTTACATCAAGTTTCCTAACTCTGATGTTTTTGAATTTTTTCCATGATGATCCTGCACATACCCTTTACAATGAATTTGGTATGCATTTACTATGGTGGTGCTTTTGGTAGTTGCTGCATGTATATGCACATTTCTGGTTTTGTAGGTGTATAGATTTAGTTTTCCACAATTTTTTATAGATATAAATATGATATATTTATATTTCTTCCATGGTAGGAAAATCTCATGGGGTATGAAGATAGTAGTGAAGAGGAAGAATTTTCAAAACAAGACACTATTTGAATTCATCAAGTATTGCCTTTAAGACAAGTAGCTCCCAACAAAAACAAGCATTGTAGTTACAGAGGCATTTTTTAGGGATGTAAGAAATTTAATAATGTAGTTTAGTGGTAAGGTGGGTTTCACTTTCTGGAAGTCTTATCAGCTCTAATTCCAAAGGCCCTATTTTGATTCTTGGGAAGAACATGAAAATGCAGTACAATGTGAGATGGGTTACCTTGTGTGAATTACCTAGGTTACGCAGGTTCTATTCTTATGAAACATGTGTGAGAAATTTTGAAATAGAAGCTAGGTTAACCATGGAATAGTTTCTCTAAATTAGAAGGGGCACAACCTATGCATCCCCTAACACATAGTCTTAAATACAACTCTAATAATAGACACCCCAATGCATACAAAATTATGGGTGTTACATGAATTGCATCCCTAAAAATAAATATTTTTTAAGACACATGCTTGTAAGGAGTCTACCAATATGGAGGATAAGATAATTCCTTAGTGATTTGGTTTAGGTTCTATCAAATAAACTAAAATATTCTTTTTCTTTTTGTGATATAAATATTGTTGATATTTTTCAACAAATGTATTACTCACTTTCATCATATGATCCTAATTAGAGGAATTAAGTTGTATAATGTAACCAAAAGGATTTATTAGGAAAGCAAGTGAAATCTTTGATAAACTTGACGTAAATTCTAATAAGGTGAAGGAAGATGAATTTTTTAACAATACATTCCTAGGTAATTATTTATCCTTATCCATTTAATTTAAATCCCGAGTACGATTTGTATTTTCCTTTTATGTTCAAGTGAGGTGCTTGGATCAATTTCCCTATGTTGGGTTCTCAATCCATGACTACATCAACTTTGTAGCCTCTAGATAGAAGAATATGAATGAAAATTAGTGTGTCCCGAGGACACACTCAACATTAATGGAATTCAAGACCATCTTTTTAGGATTGTCACTTGTGCTTCTTGATAAACCATTCTACTATAATCTCCTTTTATAATACTCATCTAAGATTCTTGCCTCTTCTAATGGTGGATTTCACAGAGATAAGATGTGGCATAGTCTAGATTATTGCTCTTGTTTTCTCTAGAAAACTAGATATAGTTGAGTTGCAATCCTAAATTCTATAAAACCAGTCACACTATACTTTACAATAGCTAGTCCTTGTAATCTTTGATGCCCTTTTTGTGCCATAAGTGATTAGTTGTATCTTTATTATTAAAAACAATAACAGGCTACGTTTATGCTTTTTCTGAATCCATGAATCAAACAATTCTTGATGGGACTTTATACTATAATTTGTTTCTAGAATTCTCACCTAAGCTTTAACCTAGCTTATGTCAGTGGCCCCCATATAGATTTCATGTAGCATGGTCTAAATTATGGACCTGCCTATTCTCGAGGAGATTCAAAGAGGGTTGTGTTACAGTGTCCTAGAGATTGAAGTGTTGGCAAGGGTATATATCACATGTCAACTTCCTATGACTCCAACTCTATTTTTTTCTATCATAATATAATGAATTCAATCTCTCTTATTTTTTTAGAAAAAAGACAAGTAGATTTTTTTTTCTACATTGAAGAAAGAAGTCAAACTCCTAGATAGACAAATGTAGGCTTCTAGAAAGAATTTCTCTCATAATACCCTTTTGCAATACTTTGCTAAGATTATAGCCTCTTCCATTAATGCCAATCATACAGATATGAAGACAATAGTCTAGTTAATGGCTCTTTTCTTCTTTCGAAGGTTTAGACTAGTAATACATAGTTTTAAATTCTATGAAATCAATGAGACTATACTAAGGCACTCATAATTACCTTTTTATGCCATTATAGAATCACTCCTCACACTATTATTAGTAGAAAAGAAAAGGAACGAGGCACTTTTTTCAGCCTAAATGATAAACGTATAGTTAATGTTTCAAGGCAGCAGTTTTGTAGGAAAGTAAGGCTTAAGGACAAAAATTTGCACAGGAAACTATCTAGCCGATGACTTGTTCCATTTAGGCAACAGTTAGATAAATAGATTGACTCCTACCTTGAAAAGCTTTAAGCCAAGTAGAATTTGAAGCTGATTCAATGAAATAAATGGTGTATTAGGATCAAAGTAATTACAAGCATAGGTAAAATTAGAAAGAATTCATAAAACAAAGTCCAGACCTAGATTATTTTGAGCATATCTTCAGGAAGCAAACCCTAATCCACATCAAGCTCCAGCTTGTGAATTGCATCTGAAATAGTTAACCAAAAAAATATCATTGCAGAGTATAACTCAAGACAGGTTTGAGTCCAACTATTTCTACTACAGTAAAACAGATAAATATTATTTACAATTCAAAATTTCACCAGTGTACGAAAACCATTATCCTCAAATTACCAAGCTAAACTAAAAATGCAAGAAAAATGTATCATCTATCCTACTGCTAAATTCCAATCAGCTCTCAACAAAATGTCTAATTGATTTTCTTAAAATTCTAACCCTTTCAAAGTGAGCAGTTTTGGCAATAAATAACTCAAATTTTCCATAATTCCCTCCAAAACAATCCATCCAAAGTTGTATCTTTTCGCATGCAAACAATCTCTCCACCAAGGCAACTTTCTATTTCAGCTCTTCACTTGAGTTTAGTTGACCTCTGTGAGCTTTAGTTCGCGATTGCAATTTCTAGTTTCACTTTGAGTCTATCTTTTCTGTGCGATGAGAAAAAATATCTTTCTCTAGAAAATATGTTAAACGTACCTACCATACATTTAGTTCACTTGCACCATGATGATTTTTGGAAAATCTCCTCTTTTGCACTTTAGATTTGTAAATCATCTTCAAATATCTATTGCAGATTTCCTTATCACGTCGGGCCCATGAGCATCAATGATCATAAACCATTATCATTCCAGCTTTAACAAAACTCGTGATCGTAAAACATATTAATTAATTTCATAAATCAATTAAATTCAAATTATGTCTATTGAATGCATAAACTTTAATATGTTCACAATTAAAATAACAATAATAAAACCCCCTTTTAACTTAATGTTATAAAATAACATTAAATACAATGCCATGACGTCATTGACTTTTCAAATCAAACAAATGCATAATTAATTAACTCATAAAGATCCATAATTTCATTAACATACACGAATCAATTTATTTTTCCTTACGCATTTGTCATGGTTCCTCATTTTTTATATATTTTGCAATCATGGCATTCCATGAGATGAATTTGTCTTCGAAGCTTCCTGTAAAATGGTTTAGATACTTTTCCCTGTATTATCCTCTTAGTGCATAGACATCCTAAGCATTCCACGACACTGTGAGTTGTTCGGACCTATAATTTCCTGAGGTGGATTCCCCTTTTGGACTGTATCTTCTGAACAACTTCTTCTTTATAACTATTTGATACATTTCTTCCTGAAAAACTCATAGATAAAGAAGGCAATATCAAGGTTATGTGATTTTTTCTCATCACCTGAAAATGATGCTAATGAATTGGAAACAAAATGAGGAATGTGGTCTGCCTTAAACTAACAGTTGTATTGGCTCAAAAGTTCTTGAAGACTATTGAAGAGATACATTTGCATAACTTGCAAGAATTGCGTTCATGAGAACACATTTTGTTGATGGATTGTGCTAAAGAATTTGCATGGCCATGTCTCATACATGTACATGCAAAAGTATTGCCGATGTTCCCACATTTTGCAGTGATGTTTATTTGCTTGGAAATCTCAAAACCCCCCTATGTTTTCTCTCAACCTCGCATACTGCGGTGCACTCCCTACAATCATGGTGCGACATGAGATCAAATTTTTGTGAGTTACTTAGCTTCAAACACCCGCAGCCCTGTTCATGCTCCCACATTTCTTTGATGCATTCGGTCAAGAGTTAATGCGTTCATATTTGTATGATTCCACATTTGCAAGTATGTCTACCAGGCATTTATATGTCGTTCCTAAGCTCCCACTTTGGTACAATCAAAGAAGATGGTGGCAAAGGATTTGGAGTTTAGCTTTACATCTACATATTACAATCATGATAAATTAGGAGATGAAATATTTTTGAGGCATTCTATAAAACCAACTAAGTGAGCTCCAAACCCTTCAACTCCTGTGTACTTAATGCCCTACAAAACAACATCCCTCTAAACCTGAGGAGAAACCTTGGTCCGCGACAAACTGAGAGACCTTGACGGAAGCACAACATTTATGTCGATGGCGCTGTTGTAGAGGAAGCCGCGATCAGAGCTCATGTGTCTGTAGTCATGCGCTATGGAAAACAAAAACCCTTATCATTGGCTTCATCAACTCGAAGGGCGCGATAAATGCTTGGAAAAGGCATATAGCTCATCCTCATCAATAATCTATAGGTGCATCACATTGCCCAAAAGGTGCACACATTACGCACGGCCTCCACGACATTGCCATTTGGAGTCCCCTCTGTCCTCACAAACGTCGCACCTTCGGAAACCTTCCTCAACGCCTCGCCCAGGTCTCTACACTTGCACACAGACGGGCGCCGAAATTTGTGCTATTACATGGGGGAACCCCACCAGGATCTCCCCGGTGGCGTCAGACTAGAGGAGATCCCGATGGGGTTCCCCCACATAAATAGTCTATCGGCTAATTATATATTGGTGATGATGTTGTTAAAGGTAAGTATTCAAGCATTTAGTATGAGGAAGACTAGTTTAGTTTTAACAATGATAAGTTTCCTTATGGTGTTGACTATGGTGACAGTAAACTTTGGTTATCTCTTTTCTTACTATGATTACTCTCATGAAGAGGAAATGGAAGTATTTATTTCACATGAAGAGTTTATTGATGTTAATATTCATGAAGAAACATGTTCACTCAAAAGTGAACAAGTTTTATATGTTGTGGTGAAATAGAGGGAAAATATATTGTAAATACTTATTATTCTCGATAAGGACATATAAGAAATTAATTTTAAGTAATGAATGTGACAAAAGAGCTATGACACTAAGGCTATAATTACAAATAGCTTCAAGAAAGAATTAGATAGTCTATTTTAGTTTTTTTTTAGAATGGGATGACTATGAAATAGATGATTTTCCCTCACCACTCTTTAGAATCAAAGGAGAAGACAAAGAATATCATGACCCATGGTGTAACCAAAACTGTACAACAATAAGGGAACCATAGACCAAAAATTGGCCTATGTTCAAGGGCTTATAGAAAGAATCCTTTACAATCAAGACCACATATATATAGAACACCAAGATGATAAAATGAGAGAAATATCAACACACTTTAAAACATACCATCTCAAAGCTTAAATGAATATTAGATATACTTTAGTAACTATAGAGTTGGAAGATGAAGAGGTAGGAGCAATTGGGAAAGAGAAGGAACTAACTACTAAAAATATAGTAAAAGAGGGCACTATTGAAATGAATATTGGTTAGATAGGAAGAAATAATATGTACATTTTATAAAAATATTGAACACAACCTATTTATATGTGAGATAGCAAAAAAATAATTCCAAAATGCTCCATTGTATTCAAAAATTCATGAGCTCTCAAGCACTAATGCAAATAGAGGGGCAAATATAATGCTAAAATGTCCCAAAGAACTCACCACAAGGGTATGGGGATGTCATAAGGAGGATAAAGAAAATATTTACATGTCTCATATGAAGAAGAATTAGAAAATTAATATTGGGAGAGAAAGAATAAATCAAAACAAGGCTTGCTAGAATACAAAGGAGAGAATAAGGCTATGGTAGTTAGAGGATAAGAAAAAAATAGTGTAAATTTAAAACAACCAATGTGCAAGTCAAATGATGATGATAAGGACGAATAAGAATAATACTTCTTTCCAACCAAAAAAAACATGACAGAATAGTGGAATGAGAAAAGTAAAACATAAGTAAAGAATACAAAAGAGAACAATACTTCATTGTTCAAGGCTTGCATCTTAGAAATATAAGTTTCAATATTAAAACAACAAGCCTCATTAATGCAACAAGGTAATAATATTCCATAGGAATTAGGAACTTGAGGTGGCTATATCCTTAAGAAGTATGAAGTAGTGTCATGTTGTCTGGTTTTGTTTGTTTTTCTAGTGCTGGGTTTCAGTTTCTTTCCTATTATTTTGTTGGTTTTTTGCTGATGGTTGTTGCTGATAGTTTAGTGTTATATGTTTGGAGCAGCATTTTGTAACTTATTTTGTTTTGGGTTTTGGGATGCTACTGATAATTTAGTGTAGTATCGTTTGAGCAAAATTTTGTACCTAAAGTTGTAAAGGGTTTCAAGTTCCTTCAAAACCTATTTTTCCCATATAATCAAAACAAGGTAATATTATTGGAAAATTAAAATAATTTCTAAATATTGGAATAAGAAAATAGTGAGAAAACTACAATTTATATCTTTGAATATAAATATTTAGTTGCATGATGAACTCTATACATCACAAACTCATCTATGATTAAGATAATTAATAAGATATATTATTTATAAGTAGGAGGTATTTTACACAACGTGTCAAATTGTTATATTATTGATATATTATTCATAAGGCACAACACTTGTTAAAGGTTTTATGAATGGGGTTGCAAGCTAAGTGGGTTTAACCTCGGAGAGAACTCTATGGTTAAGCGCACTTGAGCTGGAGTAAAATTGGGATGGAGACCTCTTGGGAAGGCCCAGTACTTCACCTCTATGAGCATCACCTAGATGTAATGAGTGCTAAGTGGACCATTCATTATATTGAGAGATGGGATGGTTGAATCTTGATAGCAATATCATAATTTGACACGCTGTGGAAAATACTTCCTACTTATCAATTGTATCAATTGTTGAGCTAAAGGGGCTCTATAATGAATGGTTCATAAGGCACAACACTTGCTGAAGGTTTTGCAAATGGGGTTGCAAGCTAAGTGGGTTTAACCTTGGAGATAAGTCTATGGTTAAGCGCGCTTGAACTAGAGTAGTATTGGGATGGGTGAACTCCTGGGAAGGCCCAATACTTCACCTCTATGAGAATCACCTAGATACAATGAGTGCTAAGTGGACCATTCATTATCATGAGAGATGGGTTCTTGTGAACAACTACTCATGAAACATGGGTCAATGAGTTTGACTTGAAACTACACGGTTGAATCTTGATAGCAATATCAAAAGATATATTATTTCAATCATGTTATAATAAGCATAAGACCACAAGAAAAAAAAATAATCCATAGTAAAAACACAAGAGAGAAAGACATAATCCACAATTAAAACCATAAGAAAACAAAAGTCTACAATACCAGGGACTATGATCCTTGAGAGATCATTGCTCTAGTACAACTAGATAGAAATGAAGAAATAAAAAATAGGACATAACTAGCCATACCCTAATTATGGTATCCATAAGTAGACCATATCAACACAAAAATAAGTAGGTCCATAACAATGAATTCTGCAAATTATTTAGATAATGTTTCTCCTCAAAGTTCAAATTGAGATTGATGTGTGATCATGAACCTTTTGATTAAAATTTAGGTCCATAAAAATCCACAAAAAACTTCTCACCATAATAAATAGCTATTAGGACAACTGTATGCTCTATCAAGCTAAATATAATCTGGTATGGATAATTTGTATTTATTGGTCAATTTGGTAGACTAAAAATAGTGGGATGATAGATAAGGAATAGATAGGAATAAAATAATATGATTATTTATGCTAAGGTGGTGAGATATGGGTGTGAAGATATATGGGAAATAAAAATAATTATAATTATATGGAAAATTTGGATAAGTAGAAGAAAATAGATCGCAATATTAGCTAGGAGGAGATAATTGTTTAAAATTTGAATGAGGAGATGATAATAGGATAAGATTGGGAAGGTATATGAGTATAGGGTGAATGAGGAGGGGATAATGGGATGAGATCAATATAGGATAATGGGACAAGGCACAGATGAGATAATATGATGGGATTAAGAGGGAACAATGGAATGTAGTTTTAATTAAAATTTATATAGCTTTTGACTATAGTACATGAAATGGACACTTGAGGTGTGTAGTAGTAATGGGGAAGATATTTGGTCAATAATGAGTGGAAGGAAAGGTTTCTTGTAAGATTATGTGTATATGATGAAATGTCGATATAGATGGTATAAAATAAAAGGGATAAATGGGTAGGACAATAGGGGATAATGGAACAAAGGGTAAAATAAGAGAGGGAACAATGTGATGAAATTAGAAGGGGATAATGGAACATAGGATGAACTAGTAAATATTAGTGAGATGGTCCAAGAGGAGATTACAAAACACAGCGTGAATTATATTAGATGTTAATGGGATAGAATTAGGAAGGAATAAAGTAACATAGGGTGAATCATGAGAAGATAATAGGCCAAGATGAAGAGAGGTTAATGGAAAATAGGATTGACTAATTAATGTGATTGGAAAATACAAGATAATAAATATATGGTGAACTTTTAGAGGTTAATGACATATGATTAGGAGTAAATGATGGAACATGGGGTGAATTATGATGTTTCTTAGATTTTACTATAAGACATGAATTTGGATCTTGAGGTGTGTATTATTAATGGACAAGATAATTGGTCAATAATAAATGGAAGTAAAGGTTTATTTTAAGGGTATTTATATAATATGAAATATGGAGGGAGGTGGTAAAACATAGGAGAGATAAAGTTAAAAGATCAAATGGGGATAATGGAGTCTATGGTGAAATAAGAATGGGTGAAATGGGATGGAATGAGATGAAAATAATATAACATATAATAATATTACATATAAATATAAAATTACTAAAGAACTATAGAAATATTGGTTTTATAGGTTTAATTTAATGGAGTTTATAAGGTTTTTGCTAAATGATAGATGAAATATTTTGTAATTTTTTTTAATTTATATTGTAAGGAAGTAAAAATAAAAATTTCATAAACAATATCGGGATTTCAATATTATTTTGAAGATTTAAATTAAGAAATCAAGTAAATAAGAAAGTTTATAGAGGAATTATTTGAATTTTAATAGGAAGTAAAAATAATAGAATTGTTTTATAAATAAGTGCTTTTATAAGTTTTATATTTATATGTAAGATGAAAATTTAAGATTGAAAATATAACTAATGTAAATAGAACTAAATCTAAAAAATATATTTTAACATTAGAAAAATATGAAAAAAGTTGTTTAAATATTAATTTAATTTTAGTTGTAATTCCAATAGGTTGAGTTAAAATTAAATGAAATCTTATCCTCAAAAATAGCTTTTTTTTTAGTTCTAATTTCAATCTTAAATTTTAATCTTATATATAAATATAAAATTATTCAAGCACTATAGAAATATTGGTTTTATAAGTTTAATTTAATGGAGTTTAAAAGGTTTTTTGCTAAATGATAGATGCAATATTTGGTATTTTTTTTTAATTTATATTGTAAGGAAGTTAAAATAAAAATTTCATAAACAATATGGGGATTTCAATATTATTTTAAAGATTTAAATTAAGAAATCAAGTAAACAAGATAATAAGTTTATAGAGGAATTATTTGAATTTTAATAGGAAGTAAAAATAATAGAATTGTTTTATAATTAAGTGATTTTATAGATTTTATATTTATAAATATGTAAGATTAAAATTTAAGATTGAAAATATAACTAATGGAAATAGAACTAAAAAAGGAGTTTTTTTTAGGATAAGATTTTAATTTGTTTTAGCTAAATCTAATGGAAATACAACTAAAAAGAGAACTATTTTTTAGAATAAGATTTGAGTTTCTTATATTTATTCTTTTTCATTAATATAAATGATGATAATAAAATAATTAATCAATATTTATTCTTTATAAATTTTTACTGAATTATTTTATATAATTTAGCTAAATGCATATACATATTTATCATTTTAATAATATATTTTAGCAGTAGTATTTAAATGGGCCTCTCCTTTATTTTAGATTTAATAGAAGTAATAGAAGATAATTTATTAAATTATGATGATAAACATTAATAATGTATTATAAAAGGTTGTTTTCATGATTTTTAGCATTGAATTTAAATAGAATGATTTAATAAATAGATAGTAATCTTAGTCAATTTTCTTATAGGCCATGGCAAATGTTGTGGAAGAAAGCAATCAAAATGATCTAAAAAGTGAAAAATGAGAAGAATCTATGTCAAGTCCTTTCATATCAAAAGTGTTAGTTAGATCAAATGAATTTAACAAAACCCATATTGAAAGTCTACAAAGATCTCTTTCAGATGACTGTGAACAATTTGTTAAGAAACTTGAATTAACAAGCATATATGCATGAAATATCAATTTTTGGGAAATTGTATCAATGGTAGAGACTACTAAAAAACTTCGTGCTACTTCACAAAAGGTATTTCAATTTTGCAACTTCCTGAAAGAGTTGTATTATGATGAACAATACGAGGAAGGTGGTTCCTCTCGTATTGTTGAAGAATTTCAGGTGTACTTGGATAATGTGTAGAGAATAATATTGTTGTAGGAAATCAAATATGAATTTTGTATCATTTAGACCTCATATTTTAAATTTAATTGAATAATGTTTTCTATCATTTATTAGCTATTTATTTGATCAAGAAGTAAATAAGTTGTGTTAAATTATGTATTAAATTTCTTTGCATACCTTTCGATATAAGGTGCTCTTTAAAATAACACATGAGTTGTATAACTATTCCACTATTTTGAATAGTGTATAATTGCAATAGTTATCTTTTGTTGTGTGGTTTTTATTATTTTAATATTTCTTTTCTCTTATAGAAATGGTTAAATTGTTTAAATTTTTTCAAACTTTGTTTTCTTCCATTTTTATGGGCATGTTCTAATTCTATTGAATAATATTTTTCCTATATTATGATGGCTCGGGCATGAATCCTACCAACAATCCACATGATCACCCAGTTGCTAGAGAAAATGAACTTCTTACAAGAATAGTTCCTATTGCAACATTGAATCTGTACCAAAATAGATGGTCAATAAAGGCAAGAGTCACTACAAAAGGTAAACTTCATCATTTTAACAATGCAAAAGGAGATGGAAAAGTTTTCAATTTTGGCTTGGTTGATTCAGATGGTGGTGAAATAAGAGTAACATGTTTTAATGTAGTTGTAGAACAGTTTTATGATCGCATAAAAACTAGGAAAGGGTTTATCATCTCAAAAGGGAGAATCAAACCTACACAAAAAAATTCAACCATTTAAAGAATGAATGAGAAATTTTATGGGTATGTGCAGGATCATCATGGAAAAAATAGGCCCTTAAGTGGCAAAAAATTCAAAAAAATTAGAGTTAGGCAACTTGACGTAAAAATTTGAATAAGTTATCTATATTATTTAAAAAATGTGTAAGAATTGAATCTATATCAAATTGAATTTAGTTTCTAAACTACTAGGTTTGTTTAAAAAAAACATCTATTTAGTGAAAATTTGAAATTTCAATGCACTAGTACTTAAATTTTAGGGAAATAACAAGAAGTAGGTGTCTGTCTGACCACCCTAACCACAATAAAATGATAATATTTTTTTGTAAGATTTAAGATATAAGTAGAGGACTCATGTCCTGATGTGATGCATGTTTTTTGTAATTTTTTTCCAAGTAAATAATTAATTATGAATTTTTTATTACAACTTTTAAAAAATATATAAAATTGTATGTCTGACCACCTTAACTTGGTCAAAAGTTCATGAAATTCATTTTTTATTTTTCTAATCCTATATTATACAAAGCATAGAATGTGAGACATGTTTTGGATTCAAAAAATGTGATACCATTTGAAATATATAGATGTTTTTCAATCAGCCTATCAATCAAGACTTTAGTCATAATTCAAATAGAAAATGAATAATAATTACTTATTAAATTCAAAGTAAAGCATAATTTATATTGGTGGAAAGCTGAAAATCACCTTTAAAAACCCTTTCGTTTCAACAATTTGGGTAAAAAAAAAGTTGTCAGCCACATACCCATCATATTGCCACTTTTTGGCCCATCATGATCTTGCACATACCCTTATTAGAAAGTAATTTGATAGTTGAGTTGTGTTTGGAGGATAGCTTTATACCATAACAACAATTCCATTTTACACCAATAAGTGAAATTGAGAACATCAAAAGCAATTCTATGGTTGATATCGTTGGTGTTGTTTTGTCAATCAACACACCAAACACAATATTTAGAAAGGATGCCACACAAACTCAAAAAGAACCCTTCAACTAAAAGACATGTCAAGTTGTATGGTGGAATTAACAATGTGGGGTGGTTTCTCCAATAAGGAATGCCAACAACTCCAAGAAATGTGTGATTCAAGAACTTTCCCCATTCTTGCTATAAAGGCTAGATGAATTAGTGATTTTGGTGGAAAATCTATGGGAACAATTACTATAACCCAACTTCTTATAAATCAAGATCTTCTAGAGTCACAACGATTGAGATTTTGGTTTGATACAGAAGGGAAAAATCTTAATTCTCATTCTATTACAAAGGAAAACTCACTTCTAATAGAAGATAAAATGTTAAAAAGTATCACACAAATTGAGGATGAGGAATTTGGTAAATATGATAAACCTTATTGGATAGTGATAAAAGCTACCATATCTTTCATAAAGGTAGACAATTTTTGTTATACAACTTGCCCCTTGAAAATTGGAGTTAGGCAATCCAAAAACAAGGTGAACACTAATGGAAATGGTAATTGGAATTATGGAAGATGTGATAAAAGTTTCCCTGAATGTGATTATAAATATATACTTCAATGTAAAGTGCAAGACCATACTACTTTCACTTGGATTATTGCTTTTGAAGAAGCGGCGGAAGAAATTATAGGTGTTATAGAAAAATAATTGAACATTTTGAACCATGAAGAACAAGATGATGTTAAGTTTGAACACATTATACAAAAAGTCATTTTCAAAAAATACATATTTAAACTTCAAGTGAAAAGAGAGACTTATAATGATGAACAGAGGATTAAGTGCACTGCCATAAAAACAAGAAAGTTTGATTATTCATCTAAAAGCAAAGCTTTATTAGATTAAATTGCTAAGCTCTAGGTTTCATTACATTCAAATGCTTGAATGTATATTTTGTTAAGAATGTTTTCAAAAATTTCAAATAAACTCAGTGGATATGTCTAATTTTATTTCTTATTTGAAAGACAATGCTGGGAAATTTATATAATAGAAATTTTGCGGACAAATATATAAAAAGTTATATAAAAAGATGTGTTATAGTTGTGCAACTTGCTACTAGCAAGATAATTTTTAACCTTTTTTTCTACCAAGTCTATTTAGTTTGATAACTTTATATTTCATGTATACATGGTTGATTTTCTTTTAATAGAAATGTATTTGTTATTCAACAGTTATCTAAACTTATCTTGTATTTCAAATATTCATTTTTCATTTTTCAAAAATGTGAAATGCAATTACTCTACAATAGGCATAGGTTTACCATTCTTGTACTTTAATTTTCCAAGTCCAAGCTTCTTGTGGCTAGGACAATGCTCCATGAATAATACAATTGTTTTCTCTCAAGTATATATATAGCTATGGTGCAACCAAGATTGAATTTTCAATCTGAGGAGGAAAGAAGGCAATATCAACTAGCACATTGAAGGGAATATCAAAGAAGACAACAAGACCAAATGATAGATATTCAACAAGAAGAGGAAAGAAGAAGAAATAATGAAGCTCAAAGATAGAGATACACTAGACGAAAGTCAGAAGTAACACTACAAGAATTGGAAAATCAAACTAGAGATGAAGCAAATATGGATAAAAATAGGCATCATTGATCATCTGAACAAAACTTTCATTGTCGAAAACAAGAAATTCAACAAGTTGATACGTGATCAAGTATACCCAAGAATGAAAATTCAACATCAATAGGTGTCCAAGAAACATATCAACATGGAATTCAAATTGGGATCAATTTTACTTTAGAAAGAAGTCTACAAATTGATTTCAAAAGATTCCAGATGCAATTTCGACAATAATTAGATGGCTTTAGAATGCCAAACATGTGTTATGTTTGTCAGGAATGTTACCTAGGAATCAAAGTATCTCACACTTCAAAAGGACCCATATGTAATAGATGTCGACAAGAGAAAGAAAATCATAGGTTTTTAGCTTCAAATAATATGGATCCCAACCTACAGCCAAAGGAGATTGCAAAATTGACCCAGGTAGAAGAGATGTTGATTTCACGTGTTAGCCCAAAACTACAAGTCACACATGCAACAGGTGGTCAATATAAATACAAAGGACACAAGATAAGTATTCCACAAAATGTAGAACATGTTTCAAAAAAAATTCCACATACAATAGAAAAAATTTCAATCATTATTGTTCAGAGAAGGGACCAGCGTGGCACAAATTACAACTTTACAGTCAATAGAGATCATGTGTATAAAGCACTTAAATACAAGGTGGAGCATGACAAGTTTTACTCTGATGTTACAATTGATGAAAATGCTCTCACTAATTTATCAAGAAATTCTGATGAAAATATTTTCAACAAATTAAAGATAGTGCATATGGAATTTGATTCTAATACAAATGAAATCATATTTGTGGGTCCAGTGGCTAAGATAAATGAAGGTAATATAATCGAGCACACGACATCAATGGCTTCTAGACCTCCTAATTCTCAAAGAGAAATGGAATTGAAACATGCATGGATTAATAACCCTGACGCAAATCCAACAACACTAATTGATTGGCCATGAATTGGTGCATCTCCTATCAATGGATATGTCACATCTGGATTACTTGATATGGAATTTCCTACACTGTTTCCTGATGGAAGATGTGACTAGTTAGAACCCCGCATGAGACGAGTGTATCTACATGAAAAGAAGTTTTCAAGGCATGTCTATCACCATTAATGAGTTACGTGAGAATATGGAAAATATACCCCAGGGTGAAGCGACAATAGTGGTTTACAATTCAAGTGAGGAAAGAAAACTCACAAAAAATGAATGCATAAAAAAAAACTTGATTTTAGGGGTTCGTACGAACCTATTGGTTTGACCGAACCAATTAGGGGTTTGGTAGAACCTAGGTTCGGCTGAACCCTCTTAATACTTTCCCACCAAAAAAGCCATCAAAATCCCTTATATAAGGGGGTTTCAAATGAACCTTGGTTCGAGAGAACCCCTAGTGGTTCGCTTGAACCACTAGGGGTTCGTTTGAACCCTTTTATTTCGCATCCCCCCTGAGATAGAAAAAAAACTTTAATTTTGGCACTTCAGAGCTTGGTTTGAGGATGAAAATGGATGAATATTCACAAACCCAACTAGAATCAGGTAGTCCTCAGAACGAGCTATCCAACAAATATTATTTTAATATGTTTTGGTTTTATTATGTATTTGATATTTTAGTTTTATTAAACATAGGTTTTTCATCGAAAATGAAGGTCTTTGTTCAACACATGTGGAAAAATAGCATATTATAAAAAAAAAAATGAGTGCACTAGATATTGAAGTCCTTGATCCAATAGAAAAAAAATTGAATTTCGATATATACAAAAAAAGTTATGCGTTATACAGTCGCGCTATGTCTGAATTGTAATTGGTTTGACTTTGAAACTTGATTAAAGACAAAATATTCAATAAAAACCTATCTAACCAAGTGGAAGCACTAGATATCAAAGTTACGAATCTAAATTCGAAAGAATTAGAATTTTATCCTTCATGGAAAAAAGTTATGCATTATGGTGCGACACCTTTTAAAAATGTTTTTTTGAAAAAACCAATTTTTGTGGGAGATGGAAAAAGAAGTGGAATATGATTCCAAAAATTTTGAAAAAATATTTTTAGAATCTGTAGATAAAATGTGACGAGACTCTAGTTTGCATCATCTTCAAATTCCTCACGGTTTAGCCGCTATAGGTGCCCGAATGTGAAGATTTAGTTTAAAAAAATAATTTTAGTTTCTAGTTTGGCCAAAAATTGTAAACCACTATTGTGGGATCACGCCCCACTCCCATATAGCTAATAGACTGATGCGATTTGGAACCACATTAAGGGGTACAAGGTCATATTGGGCTAAATGTCGTGCATAATTGATAAACATGCTTCATCAAATAGGCTCTCCTACAATATTCCTCACTTTGAGTACAACAGATATGTATTGGCTTGATTTTCATGTATTAATGCCAGGAAGACCACTAAACACTCCACAAGAAGCTCAAATTTGGAGAAAATAAAATTTTATAGACTATCCTCATATAGTTGCACACTACATGCACTTAAGACATTCAATTTTCAAAAAAGAAATTATAGAAAAAGGAATGAATGTTAAAGATTACTAGACTAGATATGAGTGGCAACATAGGGGGCCACCACATGTGCATGGATTCATCTATATAAATGGAGCACCAAATATGGACAACATTGATTGGTCAAATGAGGACCAACGAAAGAATGATGAGAGATATTTCCATTCCATTGTTCATGCATGTAATCCTAGACATAATCCACATCAACAAAATATGCAGGTATGTTCATAAACATTTGAACATATATATCCACTATATCATGTAAACTACTTATAGTTCATGCTATAATAATACATTTGTTTCTATTCCTATTTTAGGCATTCCAAAATTTTCTTCAAAATCCATGCACGAAAAATACAAGACAACTTGTAGAGATAGATATTGAGCATGACTATGAAGAGATCCTTAACTATGTAGAACAACACACAGTGTGCAAAGAGGGTACATGCCTAAGGAATAAAATAGCAAAAATGGTTTGCAGGTAACTATTTTATTAAATAAAAATATTTGTATCAAATTTAAATCTAATATTATTGTAAGTTAAAAATATATATGATCTTTTCATATACATTATAGGTATAATGCTCCTTGGCCATTGAATCTTAGGGAATCCAAATTATATGAAGACACAGAAATAGGAGAAAAAATTTTGAACCAGCAAGAAATGATGATAGAGTGGATTCACATAATTGCCACATACTGCAACTATGGAGAGCAAATATAGATTGGTAACTTGTCCTTTCTAAGCATGCAGTAATCAAATATATTGCAAAGTATGCAGCAAAAGTGGATAAAATTTCATAAACATACCACCAAATGTTGATGTGTCTTTCACATATGGAAAACCCTGATGATTTAGTTGCACGAGCATATAGAAGGCTTCTTACTAAGACAGTTATAAAAAGAGACATTGGAGCCCAAGAAACATGTCACATGCTGCTAGAACTTCCATTAGTAGAGAGCAGTAGAAGATTTGTTAATCTAAATGTTTCACGTGAGGTGTTTAAACCTGTAATTGTACATACAAAAGACAACAATGAATAATAGACAAAATCTCTCATTGATGGATATAAAACAATGCCTTCTTCTATGGAAGGTGTCTCACTAATTGATGCAGCTAGATTATGGATATATAATCCTAAACAAAAAAGAGAGAACAAATGTGAGGCAAGAAAAAGTGCATCCATTGTTAGAATTTTTCTTAGGTTTGTATCCATTCCTCCACGCCAATCAGATAAATGGATTGACTTCAATTTATTAGATTTATTATTGTACAAACCATTTCATGACATAGAAAGAGAATTTGGTCATGATGATGACTCCACAGTAGCAAAGTGGGAGTCATTCAATTATAATCCTTGGCATGTGGAACAAACAACAACTATAGAAAATGTTGAAAATAATAGTGATTCTGAAAATGAAGAAATGGAAGTTGTTCATGGAAATACCATAGAGCATGAATGGGAAATTATATCTAGACTGCATTATGGTCAAGATATACAAGTCTCTGAAATAGATATGCTTTCAGAGAAGAGATATTGATAGACGTGTAGATTGGTCTTATGAATATCAAGGTGAAGAGTACACAACTAGAGCAATAAATTTTATAAGTAACATGAAAGATCATGGATGTATCATACATGATGATATACCAAAAAAAATTGACTACACAAACCTTAGTGGTAAACAAAAAAAGACACTTGACATAATTATGACACACTTCCATACAAATCAGAATGGAGTGCCATTAGTCATGATAATCCAAGGAACAACAAGAACAAGAAAGTCATATTTAATCAGTGCCATTAGTCAAGCTCTTCAACACGTGGCTATGCCATGTTGCTCTCCCCTTCTACTAATTGCACCAACAAGAGTTGCAACATTCAATATAGGAGCCTCTATAGTTCATTCAAAATTAAAAATCCCAATACGAGATTTTGCTCAGCTAGAAGGAACAAGACTTACAAGTTTTCAAGAAGAAATAGCACATATCAAATACATTTTTATTGATGAAATGAGATTCATAGGTCAAAACATGTTGGAAGATATAGATTCTCGACTTAGAAAAGCATTCCCACGAAGTGCACACATAAACTTTACAAGTATACCTTTCATTATGACTAATGAAGACATGTATTCCATACATTATTTAATGTAACTTATATGTACTAAATTACTATAATATTAGTATACATTTTGAAAATAACTTTTATTGATTATCTTTTAGGTATATCTATGATTTTGGTTGGAGATTTGGGCCAGCTGCCTCCAGTCAATGATAGACCAGTGTATGACAGCAATAGATGAGCAAAGTTATTGTGGGAGGAATTCAAAACTATAGTTACCTTACATAAAATATTTTGAAAAGATGGAGAAAACATCCAACAACAAATATTTCGTGAACTTCTAACAAATCTAAGAGATGCAAACCCACAAATTGATGATTGGAGGTTGTTTATGATGAGAAACCCTACTAAGCTAGATGTTGCAAGCAATTATGAGTTTGATAATTTTGTCCATTTGTTCTCCACAAATGACAATGTTCATAACCACAATAAGAAAATGTTATATTCATTGAATCATCTTGTTGCATGTAGTGTTGCAACAAAACTAGGAAGTGTTAATACATCAAATGATTTCTCAAATGATGAACTCGACCTAGAGTTATTGATCAGTAAAAATTCAAGGGTCATGTTGACTTCCAATATTTGGATACAAGCAAGTCTTGTTAATGGAGCTCTAGGATACATTCGAAAGATTGTCTACAAACCATGAACTATTCCACTTGAACCACCAACATATGTGATGGTTGAGTTTGACAATTATTCAAGAATACCATTTGAAGATCATCATCGAAATATAATTCCAATAACACCAATACAGAGGGGACGAACACTTCAATTTCCATTGAGATTAGGATGGGAATTGACTATACATAAATCTCAGGGATTGACTCTTTCAAAAGAAACAGTTGATATAGGAACGAGAGAAAGAGCAGGATTGAAATTTGCGGCAATATCTCATGTAAAATCTTTAGAGGGACTAAGAACAATGCCACCATTCACATATGAACGTTATGAGCAAATGAAAAAGGGTAAACAACTTGCCAAGCACAAGGGTGAAGAAAATAGACTCAAAACTTTTGGAATATTATAATTGATGTAATTTTATTTTTTTGTTCAAATTTACTTCAATATACTTTATGGTGGATTATTTTGTTATGGATAATTTATTTATGTTCATATACTTTATGAACATAAATATTTTTTCATCCAATAATTTATTACATCAATTATTTACAATGTATTAAGGTGAATCATAGATGGTTAGACTAAACATTTTTATATGCTTTATAAATGATTATATGGCTTATGAATTTTATTTCTATGATGCATTATTAGTCTTATGTTTTATAAGTTAACTTAAATTTCACATGGTTTATATAACTTCATTATTTTCAAACTATAAAATAGATATATTTGACTAAATGATGATACAATGTATATTTTAGAAAAATTTACATAAATTGAAAGTTACAATGTCTATTTGACTATATATATCATATTTTATTTTCATCTAATTCATTTTGTGATTCACAAATTATGAAAATTCAGATCAATGAAAAATTTGTTGAGCTCCAACGTAGAAACACTCAATAATGATAACTCTCGGTGTATTTTATAGATATTGATATTTAACATATGTATATAATATTAAATATGGAGGGAGGTGGTAAAACATAGGAGAGATAAAGTTAAAAGACCAAATGGGGATAATGGAGTCTAGGGTGAAATAAGAATTGGTGAAATGGGATGGAATGAGATGAAAATAATATAACATAGGACATGGACTAGTAGATATTAGTGGGATGGGCTAGGAAGGGATGGTGGAACATAGGGTAAACTATTAGATGTTAATTGGATGAGATTAGCAGGAAATAGAGGAATTACAGGTGAATTATGAGAAGATAATAGGATAGAAAAAAGAGGGTATAATGGAACATATGATGGACTAGTAGAGATTAATCGAATGGACCAAGATAGGATAACAAAATATGGGGAACTCTTAGAGGTTAATGGTATTGTAATAGGAGGGAGTAATGGAACATAAGGTTAATTATGATATTTCTATGGTTTGACTATAGGATAATAGCTTGGATCTTGAGGTGTGTAGTAGTAATGGAGAAGAGACATAGATAATTTTGAGTTGAAGGAAAGATTTCTTATAGGAATAGATGTGTATAAGATGAAATGTTGAGGGAGGTGGTATAAATTATAAGGGATAAAGGGATAATAGAAAAAGATTATAGTGGAGCATAAGATGAGATAAGAGAGGGTAAAATGGGCTGGGAGTAGAAGGGGATTATAGAACATAGGATGGACTAGTAGAGATGGGATGGCTTAGGAGGGGATAAAAAAACATAGGGTGAAATATTAGATGTTAATAGGAAGGGACTTGGAGGGAATAAATGAACATAGGGTGAATTAGAAGATAATGGGAAAAGACCAAGAAGGGATACTAAAACATAGCCTGGTGAAATATGAGAGGGTATTGGGATGGGAACAGAAGAGATAATGTAACATTGTAAAAACTAATAGAGATAAATGGGGTAGGTAGAGATGGGATAATGGAACATAGGGTAAACTATGAGAGAATAATATGATGGGAGTAGGAAGGAATAATAGAGTATATATTGAATTAGGAGGTATCTATGGTTTGACTATAGAACATGAATGATCCAAAATATTTTGTGAACTTTGAGGATTATACCTAGTGAGGATTTTATAGTATTGTAAAACACATATAAAATGTGTTAAGGATATTTCTATTTTGAATATAAGAGTCCATATTACCTAAGAAAACTTGTGGGGGAGTTGTATGCCTTAAAACATATATTTAGTAGAGAAAATATAATTTGGTAAACTAATCAAACAAGATGTATGACACAATTTTCCAAACTCATCACAAGAGATGTATGCCTTAAAATCTATTTAGAAGAGCTTGGATAATTTGGAAAACTCATTAGATGTGATGTATACAATAATTTAGAAAACTCCTTAAAGGAGATGTATGCCTCAAATTTTGAAAAAAATATTTATTGGCTTTGAATTGAGTCCATTTATACATTTTCAAAGAAGTTGAAAGGTCACCACATTTAAGTCCTCATTTGAAGTCAAAATGGATAGCATAAAATATAAAGTCATTAAATACTTGGATGAGGAAAAATTAGTTATAAAATTAAAATATATCATTTAGTTGGGGTGCCCCAACTTATTCAATTCATTCCTTCCCCCTTGAGAGGCAATGGACCCCATTTTTCTTGGTTGAAATTATGCCATTATTTTCCCACTTAGTTTTGGGTATGTGTAGGATCATCATGGAAAAAACAGGCCCTTAAGTGGCAAAAAATTCAAAAAAATTAGAGCTAGGCAACTTGACGTGAAAATTTGAATAAGTTATCTATATTATTTTAAGGTATGTGCAAGATCATCATGGAAAAAATAGGCCCTTAAGTGGCAAAAAATTAGAAAAATCAAAGTTAGGAAAATTGGCATAAAAATTTGAATAAGTTATCTATATTAAATTTCAAAAATATGTGAGAATATAATTCATAGCGAATTGAATGTAGTTTCTAAACTACTAGGTTTGTTTAAAATGTAGTTTTGTTTAAATTTCAATGTAGTAGTACTTAAATTTTAGGGAAAAAATAAGTAGGTGTCTATCTGACCACCCTAACCACAATAAAATGATAATATTTTTTTATAATACTTTAGATATAAGTAGAGGAATCATGTCTCGATGTGATGCATATTTTTTTGTAATTTTTTTCCAAGTAAATAATTAATTATTATTTTTTATTACAACTTTTAAAAAATATAAAAATCTCATATGTATGACCACCTTAACTTGGTCAAAACTTCATGAAATTCAATTTTTCTTTTTTTAATCCTCTAGTATGCGAAGCATAGAATGTGACGCATGTTTGGGATTCAAAATATGTGATACTGTTTGAAAGGTATAGATGTTTTTCAATCAGTTTATTGATCAGGACTTTAGTTATAATTTGAATAGAAAATGAATAATAATTTCTTATTAAATTCAAAGTATAGAATAATTTATATTGGTGGAAAACTGAGAATATCCTTTAAAAACCATTTTTGTTTTATCAATTTTGGGTAAAAAGAAAGTCGCCAGCCACATACCCATCATATTGCCACTTTTTGGCCCATCATGATCCTACACATATCCTTCAAAAATATGTAAGAATATAATTTGTAGCAAATTGAATGTAGTTTCTAAATTTCTAGGTTTATCTAAAAAAAAATCTATTTGGTGAAAATTTTAAATTTCAAAGCATTAGTACTTAAATTTTAGGGAAAAAATAAGAAGTAGATGTCTATCTGACCACCCTAACCACAATAAAATGATAATTTATTTTTGTAAGATTTTAGATATAAGTAGAGGACTCATGTCCCAATGTGATGCATATATTTTTATATTTTTTTTCCAAGTAAATAATTAATTATGATTTTTTATTACAACTTTTAAAAATATAAAAACTCATATGTCTGATCACCTTAACTTGGTCAAAACTCCATGAAATTCATTTTTTCTTTCTTAATCCTATATTATACGAAGCATAGAATGTGACGCATGTTCCAAATTGAAAAATTGTGATACCGTTTGAAAGCTATAGATTTTTTTCAATCATCCTATCAATCAAGACTTTAGTCATAATTCAAATAGAAAATGAATAATAATTATTTATTAAATTAAAAGTAAAGCATAATTTATATTGATGGAAAGATGAGAATCTCTTTTAAAAACCATTTTCATTTCATCAATTTTGGGTAAAAAAATTCATCAACCACATACCCATGATATCGCCGCTTTTTGGCCCATCATGATCCTGCACATACCCTTCTCTATTTGAAATCAACCAAATGGTCTTGTCATTTCCAATATATTTGAAAAACCAGTCCATGACTAATAGATATCCCTACAAGCATTGAGTATTTATTTTTCCTACTAAAATTTATACATTAAAAGCCAACCGCATTAAAGCCAATGTCTTATTTTAGTGGTTGGCCACCTCAAACTTGGATTTGACAACAAAAAGTTAAATATCATGAGGCATCCTCTCATGAAAGACAATATTATAGGAAAGAGAGGGGTTCATGAGGAAGAAGAACATATCCAAACAATTTCATTTGCTTGAAGTACTGTCATAAAGCATGTTGACTTGTGCACCCATTGTGATGGGAATGATGACATTAGTCAATTCGGTGAAGGAAGAGCTAAAGAAAAGAAAGTAGAGATCCATGCTCATAGTCCCCTTGGGGCAGACCACTAGATCACCCTCGTTTAGCATATTTCTAATCATTTACGCATCCCACACTTTGATTTCTTAAAACTTTGATAGATATTACTACATAACTATGGGTCTAAGTTCCTTTTGAAATTTTTGTAGTGCATTTCCCTTCCAATGATCCTCCTCCAAAACTAAATATGACATGGCTTCCAAGAGATAAATTCAATGTAAAAAAATTTCCACACTCACTATGTTGGTTGGGCTCTATATTATAAAATTGAGGCTTCTATCCATCGTCTATTTGAAATAAGATTTAAAATAGCCACAAGACATGCTCCATGGGATCGAGGCACAATTTTTATTTGGGATCTAAAATATGTGCATCAATTAGGAATTGTAAGTGGACACTAAATTAATATTTGTAGGCGATACAATTGTTTCTTCAACCTTGCTAACATATTCAATTTGTACCCCTCTTTTCTAGGTGTTGCTTCAATAAACTCCAATATTGTTGTAATTTATCTCACCATTTAAACATCTTATGGTTCTCCTCCTCTTAAACCTCATCCTCTATGTGTCATTTCTTCCAAACCTTCTATAGTTTTAGGTCTTCTCTTTCCTATCTCACCCATAATAAATTCCTCTAAAGTTTCCTCTCTTGACGTGAAAACAACAACTTACTCCTTCACAACCTCACTATAATACAACTTGATGCAATTGAGATTGGTGAATTCTATCAAACACCCAATCACATAGCCAAATATCTTATTCAACACATAAAATCATTTATAGAACAAAAAATACTAAAATTATTTTCTAGAAGCAAATTCTCTATCATAGGAATACGTATTCAAATTTATGTTCTTCATAGTTGATCCTTCTACAATTGCACAAAATATCCCAATTGATTACCATCCCTACCATTTTATCCATCAAAAAATAGGAAGTGATTCAAATTGGCTATTACAACTTCCAATTTGTTACAATAAATTGAAATACAGATGTAGGTTGAAATATTACGAAGTTCAAATGAACTCAAAGTTTTTGAAAGGTGTAGTGACAAATAGGAACCTTGTAATTGTAGTTGTGAGCTAAAACCTTGAAAGTGTAGAAGCAAGAAGGAAATTCACAATCAAAAAATTTAAACAAAAAATTCCACTTTAGTTTCATTTGAATAGTAATTTTCTATAGTTTTTATAAGATGGCATAATAAGGGTGTCATGTTGACATCATATGCAAAATTCTTCAACAGAACTAGTTCATTTCACTATTAGGTTCATTTCAGTAGGGGTTACCTATAAATGTTGATAACCATAAATTTCTTGCAAAAAAATTGATGCACATGAGACTTCCACAAATAATAAATAGAGCCAAAACTCTTGCAACCATGGAGCTGAACTTGAAATCCTACCAAGGTTAGATGATGCTACTTTTCCTACAATGTGAGAAAATCTATTAGAACCAACCATGTATCTAACAAAAAAAAAAGTTTTAGTTCACTTTAGAACTTCCACAAATATTTTTTGTGGCCTGAAATCCTACAACCAACAACAATCTAAAGTCTCACAAAGATCTAGTTCACATGTACTTCTCTACAAATTTTTGGTAGCAAGTTGAAAAGTTAGAAGGGCATAACAAGCACATTTTTCATCAAAATTACACCAAATTTGACCTGTGAATACCTAATTGGCTCCTTTACAATATGAAATCATCAAATTACTCTAACTATTTCTAAAAAATCCTCTTAAGTAACTAACCAAAATTGTACTACAAAAACCAAAGCAATTAAAATAAAAATATATGTTTTAGTGATAGTAGAGGGTATGTGCAGGTGTGAACCATGATTCCCAACCTACAAGAACACAAGAGACACTTAATAAATTAGATCAAATGCATAGTTAGAAACATGATTCCTCAAGAAATTCATTTAAATTACAAGAGAGAAAGGAAATGAGATGAAGAACACCAAGAAACTCAAAGCAAATCAAATCCTATCCTAACGCAATATAAACTCCTAATATCTCGAGGGAATTGGTGCCAATTTGATGTGAAAATTGGCCCTTTCCCAACTTCAATGATGCAATGTTGATTTTATGAAGAGATTTGATCCACTTTGATGAAGATTTATGAATGCTTCAAGCTAAAATATGCAAAAACCTAGCTAAGAACTCAATGGTGATGGATAGAATTTGCTAATGATTTGAGCATAGTAAGTTTACTCAAATTGTGGATGATAAAATGAGGATATGAGCTCTTTATTTAAAGAATGCCAACATGGATGAATATCCATATTTTAGCAATGTGGGACTAACATTCATCCAATAGCATGATGACACTTGTCAAGCTATGAATGGGTGGAGGATGTGCAAAATTTGGGGAATGTGCCAATAAATGCATAAATTTGAAATTCAAATTTGTTGAAATGACATGTAAGAGGGAAGGGAAAATGCAATAAATGTCACTTGGCTCAAGGCAAAGGACATGTAAGAGATTTTAAATGCCTTGTTGCATGTACATGTTGACTTGGAATTTTTGAATTCAAATTGAGAGAATATTCCAAAAGATGCCTTGTGAGGAAAATAGGGATTTAATAAATGAATTAAATCTATTTTCATGTGCAACTTGCATTATCTAGAGGATGTGACATGAGATGAGATTAAATTGATTAAGGGATATTTAATTTATTGAGAGAGGTTAGATGATGTGACCTATTTGACTCAAATTAATGGGTTTATTTAAATCAAATATGAGAGGAATATGAAAAGAGATTAATTAAATAAGGATTTTGATTTATTTAATTAAAAGAGATGGTGTTAGATTAAATCAAATAAGGTTTTAATTTATTTAATTTAATGGATAGAGTTTAGAAATTTAATCAAATAAGTTGATTATTTAATTAAATAAGGATAATTAGATCAGATGGATTGATTTAATTAACGAAAGAGATTGACTTGATTAGATAAAATGATTTATTTAATTAAGGGATGAAAGTTGATGAATTTAATCAGATAGGGAAATTTGATTAAATCGTTAGACCGAGGGATGATTCAGGAAGAAATGATGTTAGTAATCAGGATCAAAGTGTGATATCAATATGTATATTTTTGATGTCTACATTTTTCCCCTCTTTGAAGTGATGCACTTGTTGCATTGGCTCAAAGAATAATCTTGCTGAGATCAAAGTCAAAAAAAATTGATTTTTTTTTCGGATGCCCCACTACTACCCCAACGAATGAAGAATTACGCTAGTATACTACCTCCTCGAGAAATCGGGCGAAGAGGTTTGATTTGAGGGTCGATCTCTCGAAAAAAAGGTTCAAGATCAGTTCAACTCAAATATTTGATGTAGACAGATTTGATGATGTAGAAATTCATCAGCCATGGGTAGCCTCATGCCTATTTTTGATATATTACACCCACTTGATCTTGATTTGTACCATGACAGTGATATTATTGATGATGAGATGATTATGATGTTTATATGTAATGGATGATATGATGATGCATGGATGATATGGATGCACATGATTTGATATGATGATGCTTGGATGATTATGAAAATGGATGATAAATGTATGGTTTATGAGATGTTTAGAATAACCAATCTATATTATGCAACGATGGGGATGAATGCATGTGGTATGATTAATGATTTCTATATATGATATGATATTCATTATGCGGTATGGTTTGCTGATGCAGGATGGATGCAATAGTGATGATTATGATTAACTGTCATGGTACCATGTTAGCCCAAAAAGAAAGAGATAGAAGAAAACAAGAGATTCCAACAAGACATGAGATGATGATGATGTTGATTACTTGTCGAGGAGTTGGGATTTTCAAAGGCCCAATTACCTTATGTTTGATAACACACATAGGTATGATGCATCAGGGTATAAAGAACCAGGATGGTGTACCTAGTGCGATGGACTTTGACTCAACAAATAGATAGGAGTATTACTGTTCACACTTGACATACGAAAACCTTGCTAGGATGTACCTAACAAAGCAAGTATTTGCCGAGGTTATATTACAAGAATGTCCAACAAGCACAATAGATAAAAAGATAATGATCGTTTCCCCATTCCTATCTCTCTAAATCCCTTCGTTGGGGACATCATTGAGAGGTCCTTGGAATGATCACAATAAGATAAACCAAAAGAAAAGATCAAGTACACAAACAAGCCAATGTTCTTCATACCTTCAGCCAAAGGGATGTGTTTTGATAGGATAAGAATCCAAAGTGATATCCAAAATGATGCCCATTGTCGGAACAATATATCCTAGGACATGCATTGTATAGGATGATGATGGGTTGATAAGTTGATTGATAGGTTGATGATATAAAGTTGATTGACATGTCTAAAAATGATCAAGATTTTTATTTTGTTTTAAAGGTTTTTTGTTTCGATTTTGATTTTACGATTGAAGTTTGCTTTTGCTGACTGCTGTTATTGTTTCTGTTTATGTTGTCAAAGGATGAAGATGACGATCGGTTTATTATGGATGATTGGTTATCACGGGTGAAATTGAGATGAGATGGATGGATTTTTTTCAAATATTTGGATGTTTTTGATGTTGTTGGAATGTTTTGAGGTTGTTTTTTGGGTTTTTGTATTTTTCAAATGTTTTGATTTTTTTATTTTCCAATATTTTTGGATTTTGCATTTGATGTTTTTTGAATGTTTTTGGATTTTTTATTTTTTGAATGTTTTTGGATTTTGATGTCTTGGGGGCTGATCAAAGATTAGCCTTGCCTACGTTTAAGCTCAAAGATGACGTAGTTCAAATTTCAATGTTTTTGACACTTTTCTAACATTTTGAGTGTTTTTGGATTTTTTATTTTTTTGATGTTTTTGGATTTTCGCATGATTTTGACGATCTAGATAAGGATGTGTCTAATGATATTAGTGGTCTGTTTTGGATTTTGTTGAAAACCAAGCTAAGGTTGATTGATCAGATCGATGGATTGATGATCATAACATTGTTGAGGATGCACAACAATGCAATTATAGTGTTAAGAAACACAAGGATTGGGAAAGATATCCCAAGATGATGATGGGTTGATTAGATTTGATGATGATAACATTGTTGAGGATACACAACAATGCAAGGATAGTGTTAAGAAACACAAGGATATCCCAAGATGATGATTTTTTTATTGGATTTGATTGGTTACGATTGATGAAGCTTGATTTGGAACAAAAGTTGTTCAAATGATTTGATGTGACATTTCAAGGGTGCATTAGATGTGACTAATATTGATCATTTGAATCGATGTTCAATTGAAGATAAAACTTGATAAGGAACATCTTCCTGTCAAAATATGCCATGGGCTAGTAATTTGGATTTTGCTCACAAGTGGTGGACCAATTCGATTTCATGTTTTCCAATGTTTAGATCACCACATAAGTTGGAGGATATAGATCAAGATTTATTCTCAAAGCCAGATGTAAATATCTACCCCCAGTGTCTAGCAATGTATGGAATGTTATGGATGGATGCCTGGATAGGTGTACGAATGGATGGATATGATAATCACGCAAAGGCTTCCAAGGTTTATCTTGCGATAAGATAAGGTGTTCAGATAAAGAATGCTCAAATTGGATAATGCTTCATGGCTCAGATAACGTTGCATAGGATAGGATCAATTAAAATGGCCCATGTCAAGATGTTTACCATAAGGAAGCATAAAGTGTGCCCCAAAAATTTTTAAGATCAAGATAACTTGGACCATGGATGGAGATGGATGAAAATGGATTGGATAAAATGGTTCATGGATGACTTGATTTATTATGGCTGAGATGGATGGAATGTCGGATTTATTATGGATGGGATGAGATGCTTTCTCCTGAAGTGGCGTACATAGATGCTCAATTCCACACATGACACCTGTTTTCCAGGTTTTCATCATGGTCTTTCCCAAAGCACCACCCATGTGGTTTTCACTAGAGGATGATTTTTTTCTTTACTGTTTTCAATCCTTTTTCTAATTTATTTTTGGATTTTCATATTTCTTGATTTTATTTTATTTTTGGTTTTTTCTGAAAGATTTTAAACTCATGTAGAATCACAAGGTGTTGCTAATGTAGATGCCCCTATCATAATGTGCCATCGATATCCTTCTTGAAGAAGTTGCTTTGCCAAGATACATGCACTCGAATACAACTTTTGGGATTCTCTATTTGCTTTATCGATACTAGAGTTAACTTTGTCTCTATATGTACATCACGATAGAGTGCCTTATGAATCCTTATGATGAAGGGTCATTGCCAATACATGGTCAATGTGAGAACTGGATATCATGCGTGGAGGCGTTGATGGAGTGTGGTTAGGGATATGAGATGGATTGGTTGATAACTTGGAATCTTTGACTCTCCAAACTTGGGAAGATGAGTAATGATGGGTGGATACGAAAGTGTGGGTAGAATTAGGACCAACTACTTGATACACTTTGTACGTCACTTGAAAATCCTTCTTTTTCTTTTTTGGACATCTTTGATGGATACTTTTCCCCTTTCTGTCTTGCCCCATAGTTTCTTTGACTGATGGAGTTTGATAGGAATAATCTTTCATTGTATGTTTTGGTATCCATGCATATTTGATTTGTCCATTATGCTTCTCAGCTTCTTTTTCTTTGATAACATTCCTTATGCTTTGATTCCCATCTTTCTTTTGATGTTGTCCCAATTCATGGATGGGGTGATGGGTGAATGAAGATTCATGATGTGGCTGGTTGTAGTATTGACACTAGTTTCATCATAAGGACTCTTTGTGCTCCCTATGTTGACGTTTACTTGAGATGAAGTTGCCCCCAATATGGTAGAAGTAGTACCTTCATGCTTTGATTCTTCCTGTTCTAAGAGCTCTTGTTTAGAATGAATTCTCTGATAAATGACCACCATAGGTGACGTTGTTTCAATTTGTTGCTCTGCTAACTCTAGATGTTTTATCTGACTTGTTTCCTTGAGCGGATAATGTTGGATATCTGCATACCTGATGTCCTCAGTCTAAATTCAGGATATATCTAGTCCTGATGTTGATAACTCAGTTTGACTGTAGGAGTTAATAATCTACTCTTTTTGTGTAACAAAATCTTGTTCTAGATGAAGATCATCTACGTGTCCATCCATAGAAAGCATCTCGTGAGTAGATGTATGGATATGATCATCTTGCATAGATAAGAGAGTGTCCATTAGATTATTGTAGTATCTTGAAGATACAAATTCTTGATCTTGGATGATTCTGAAGTTTCTTTCAACATGCTTTGGATCAAGTTCTTGACATGGGTCAGTTTCAAATAATGGATTGCTTACAAAGGGTTCTTGGATGTCGTCATTAGACATGGTAAGTGGTTCAATATCCTAAAGTGTCAAGTTCAGGTTTCCTTCAGTATCTATAACCATGAGGTCAAAGGGGGTCAACATGTCTTGGAAAGGACCATTACTAGACCTTAGTGGAAGATTTTGATCTTGCTTTGGGATAAATTCTTGAGATATGTCCTCTAACTCACAAGGCAATGTAGATACATTTTCAACATGATCATAGGTCAGCGGATCGTGCATTATTTCAATAGGATCAAATAATCCCAACACTCCTTGAAATAGATCACTAAAAAGTGGCTCTTATGTATGGTGAATTGATCATCGGATGGGTTGGAAACATCTTCAAGGTGCTTATCAATGGAGAAATCTTGATCATTGTTTTCAACAATTATGGTGGAGAGATTTCCAATGTCTTCAACCACAGGGTCAAATGATGTTGACATTTCTTGAATTGGATCATTGTTGGGTATTGTTGGTGGATTTTGATCATGATTGAGAAGTGACTCTTGACGTATGTTCATTTGATCATTGGATGGAGTAGACACAACTTCAAGGTGCTCAGTGATGGATTGATCTTTCTCCATGTTTGTAAAATTCATGGTGGAGAGATTTCCAATGCCATCATCAGTAGTTGAATGTTCATCATTATCCTCAATAGTTATCATTTTGCATGTTTGTGCTTGTGTTTTTTGTGTAGCTTGAGAGGCTTGGGCAGCTTGGGTAGCTTGAGCGGTGTGGGTAGCTTGATATTGTTGAAGCACTTGTTGGTAGGCTTGATATGCTTTTAGTGTGATGTTACAATATTGACTTATTGCACTTGGTTTTGGTGGTAGTGGTGGTGTATTTGGAATCGTGTTGGATGTAGTGACAAGTGGTTGAGATACACTTGGAGTGATCGCGGTAGTGAGGGGTTGAGATATGATGGTTGTGATAGGGGTGGATGGAGTGATTGACGTGATAGGAATGGTCGGAATGACCAAAGTGATAGGTCCTTGGGAGACCATGTTTTGATTTTTCAGGATTGATGTTGTCATTTGATTCAATACCATCTGTTGATGAGATGTTGATGGTATATTCCAAGGATTTGATGTGATGGCTTGATTGGTGTTAGGTGGATTGATTTGAATGGAGTGATTGGTGCTAGGTAGAGGGGGAATCCCTGAACCAAGGAATGATATAGGTAATGGTGATGGAGATTTCCCTTGGCGCAATGACTCAACTATTTTAGTAAGTGTAGCAATTTGATCTCACCAAATTTGTTCTTGATTTCGATCTTGACTCCCTTGATATAGTTGATTTGGTTTTTGTTCACGTAGATTTGGGATGCATACTTGTGTTTGATTTTGGACAATGTTTTGATTTGGGATGACACTCAAATTTGGCATGATAGGTTGAAATTGACCATTGTTCATATTTGGAATATTCATATGGTTTGAAAATGTATCCATCCCAAAGTTTTCTAGATTCATGTTTCGAAAACTTTTGTTTGGTGCATTCTCATTTGGCTTGTAGGGATTTGGTGGGATGATGTTCATTTGAAGGCTCATACATTGATTGTTCGATTGGAAAACTTGTAGGTTTGGATTTAGATCTACCATTGGGAAATGTGTTCCAATCTTTGATTTGAGCATACTCACACTTGTTGTGCCATTGACATTTGTAGAAGGTAATGATCCCATGTATAAATGTGAGTGTTGGAAATCCTTTGGCATTGTAAGGTTTTGATAGTTTGGTTGGTTTGGACCACTCATGATGTATGGATCAAGTTTACATTCCATGATTTTCTTGTGTTTTGACCTTGTTGAAAAATTGACCTCTAAGGTGTTTAGGACCAATGATGAGATGAAGGATGAAAAGGGGTGAATGATGAGTGTTGGACGTTTAGGTACTTTGTATCAATGCTAGACTTAGGGATTGATTTTTATTGTTTGATTTGGATAATGAAATTGTAAAGCCTAAGATGTTAGATGATATCTTAGGATGAACTTGTTCAAGAGATTGCTAATTCAATTAAATGTATGAGAAAGGATGCATTCCCACACACCTAACTAAACAAGGTGATTTTGATTTTGATGATTTACCCAAGTCTAGAATGATGTTTCTAAAGCTCTAAAGTTGTTTGGTGGGATGGGATGATAAATTTTTGAAATGGATGAAGTGTTTGATTTTGATCCTAAATGAATCTAAGAAGGACTTGTTTACAAGGCCAAGGTTTTGAAGAACATGCTTTTCCCTTCAAACCAAAAGATCAATGTCTGATCAAAAGACCATAAGATAAAAGATGCATAATCACATGTGTGGGGTTCAATTGATTTCATCTTGATTAGTGAATTTCTTTTACCAAAAATACTTTCTTGATTATATTTTCAAACTAAATTTCCAATGTCCTAACTTCTTCAAACCCCACAAGATATGTTATGTGGAAATTCAATGAAATTAAGGCAAGGGTTTTCCTATTGTTTACTTAAGGAGACAAATTGAGATATAATCCAATGTTTAGAAACCTCTAAGGATGTGAATCCCAAGGGAAAGCAATAACATATGGATTGAGTCAACTGTATTTGTCTCCAAAAGGGTTTGAAATTTAGATGATGTTAAGTGTTGGTTTTCAAGGTATTTTCGATCAAGCAATGCATTTTGTAACCCAAGAATAAGTACAATCCTATGGATGTGTAAGAAAATATTTGTTCGATTCCCACTTGGACAAGTCTAGCTACGCTTATCTCCAGTGAATGGTTAGATGCTTGACCCCACTGGCTCCCCTCCATGGCTCATTAACGTCAATCGGGATAGCCAAGCATCAACACCCATGAAACTCCCATGGCATACTTTCCATTTCTACTAGAAAACTGTAAAAGTGTGGGGTGGCTTCAAAATGACCATTTTTACACCAACAAATAGATTAAGGATTTTGGAAAATTCTAGCACATGGGTTTTAATAAGGACTTTTTGTTTGTAGGAGTTGACCCAATGTGGCAAGATTCCCCTTTCGGATCCATCTTGTTGGAGTCAACCGCGTGATATTGGAATTTCTTCCAATATCCACATTTATATCCTAGCTGGAAATACTCTTAGCTTTAGAGTGTTACCGGTTGAGTCGTTCCCTTGGGTGAGTACTTTTTCCCCAAGGCAGGCCCTCTAGGATAAACAAAAGTGAATGAAGAACAATATTCATAACTCGATCAATCCTTTTTGGCAACAAGGAGAGAGAATATACGCAACAATTCCCCCACTCACACTCGCACAAGATGTTGTTCAATTTTAAGCCCAAATCGAAGTGTGGAGGTGATTGCTTTATCTTAACCCAAAGTCATGAAAAAGGCCTTTTGATTCTCAAGATCACTATAAAGTGTGAGAGAAGTGGATTTGTGCTTTTTCAATGGCTTTAGTCTAAGTAAGCCCTCACGAAAAACAAAGATACACTTATTCCTTTTAGATCCTCAAAGAAAAATGTGAGTTCGTTTTAGAGCACCAAATAAAGTGTGAGAAATTGCCTTGTTCAATTGTTAATCCAATAAACCAAATCTAGTAAGTTGTGATCCTAAAGTTCATTTTAGCCTTTGCAAGAAATGGAAAAGATTCTTTTTAAGCCCAAACAGAAACTAGTGTCCTAAGAAGGAGAAGGTAACAAATTCTTAAAGAAGTGTTAAACAAACACTAAAGTGTTTAAAAACACTTTGATTGAACGAAATATCCTTCTCATGCTTCTCTTTCTTTTGCTTTCGATTCCCAACCTACAAAAGTGATCAAAACGTTAGATGATATCAAAAACAAAAGGATATAGGGGTTAGATGAATCATTAACCAAAACACCTTAAAACTTAGCCAAGTTATCATGTGTTTTGACTTTAGATGCAAATTTTAAATTTTTTTCTCATTAATAGTTAAGAAACACCTACACCATTGGATAGCTTACAAAATTCTACCCTATTTCAAAACAAAAGTATCAAAAAAGACCTCCCTATGACCAAGATATGGTCATTTTAAAACTAACTCTAAAAGCGCTAAAACAGTGATCATGAGCGCTAAAAGAACACTCAAGAGCGCTAAAAGAACATTAAAGAATGCTAAAAGAACATTAAAGAGTGCTAAAATAACCTTCAAGAGCGCTAAAATAACCTTTCAAGAGCGCTAAAATAACCTTCAAGAGCGCTAAAACAGTCTATAGAAGCACTAAAAGAACCTAAAAGAGTGCTAAAACAGTGAACATAAGCGCTAAAAGAACCTGCAAGAGTGCTAAAACAATGCACATAAGTGCTAAAAGAACCTGCAAGAGCGCTAGAACAGTGCACAGAAGCGCTAAAATGATGAAAATTTTAAAAAGTGTGTTAGATTTGTAATTCAAGCCCTCCTTCTAGCACCAAAATGTGAACCATGATTCTCAACCTGCAAAAACACAAGAGACAATTAATAAATTAGATCAAATACATAGTTAGAAACATGATTCCTCAAGAAATTCATTTAAATTGCAAGAGAGAAAGGAAATGAGATGAATAACACCAAGAAACTCAAAGCAAATCAAATCCTATCCTAATGCAATATAAACTCCTAATCTCTTGAGGGAATTGGTTCCAATTTGATGTGAAAATTGGCCCTTTCCCAACTTAAATGATGCAATGTTGATTTGATGAAGAGATTTGATCCACTTTGATGAAGATTGATGAATGCTCCAAGCTAAAATATGCAAAAACCTAGCTAAGAACTCAATGGTGATGGATAGAATTTGCTAATGATTTGAGCATAGTAAGTTTACTCAAATTGTGGATGATAAAATGAGGATATGAGCTCTTTATTTATAAAATGCCAAGATGGATGAATGTCCATATTTGAGCAATGTGGGACTAACATTCATCCAATGGCATGATGCCACTTTTCAAGATATGAATGGGTGGAGGATGTGCAAAATTTGGGGAATGTGCCAATAAATGCATAAATTTGAAATTCAAATTTGTTGAAATGACATGTAAGAGGGAAGGGAAAATGCAATAAATGTCACTTGGCTCAAGGAAAAGGACATGTAAGAGATTTTAAATGCCTTGTTGCATGTACATGTTGACTTGGAATTTTTGAATTCAAATTGAGAGAATATTCCAAAAGATGCCTTGTGAGGAAAATAGGGATTTAATAAATGAATTAAATCTATTTTCATGTGCAACTTGCATTATCTAGAGGATGTGACATGAAATGAGATTAAATTGATTAAGGGATATTTAATTTAATGAGAGAGGTTAGATGATGTGACCTATTTGACTCAAATTAATGGGTTTATTTAAATCAAATAAGAGAGAAATATGACAAGAGATTAATTAAATAAGGATTTTGATTTATTTAATTAAAAGAGATGGTGTTAGATTAAATCAAATAAGGTTTTAATTTATTTAATTTAATGGATAGAGTTTAGAAATTTAATCAAATAAGTTGATTATTTAATTAAATAAGGATAATTAGATCAGATGGATTGATTTAATTAACAAAAGAGATTGACTTGATTAGATAAAATGATTTATTTAATTAAGGGATGAAAGTTGATGAATTTAATCAAATAGGGGAATTTGATTGAATGGTTAGACCGAGGGATGATTCAGGAAGAAACGATGTTAGTAATCAAGATCAAAGTGTGATATCAATATGTATATTTTCGATGTCTACAGCAGGATCATGATGGGCTAAAAAGTGGCAATATGATGGGTATGTGTAGGGTATGTGGCTAACGACTTTTTTTTGCTTAAAACTGATGAAACAAAAAGGGATTCTAAAGGAGATTCTCAACTTTCATCCAATATAAATTATGTTTTACTTTGAATTTAATAAATAATTATTATTCATTTTCTATTTGAATTACGACTAAAGTCCTAATCGATAGGCTAATTGAAAAACATCTATTATGCTTTCAAACAGTATCACATTTTTTGAATCTGAGACATGCGTCACATTCTATACTTCATATACTATAGGATTAAAAATTAAAAAATTGAATTTCATGAAGTTTTGACCAAATTAAGGTGGTCAGACATACGAGTCTTTATATTTTTTAAAATTTGTAATAAAAAAATCATAATTAATTATTTACTTATGAAAAAATTACAAAAAAATATGCATCACATCAGGACATGAGTTCTCTACTTATATCTAAAATCTTATAAAAAAATATTATCATTAAATTATTGTGGTTAGTGTGGTCAGATAGACATCTACTTCTTATTTTTTTCCTAAAATTTAAGTGTTACTGCATTGAAATTTTAAAATTTCACCAAATAGTTTTTTTTTAAATAAACCTAGTATTTTAGAAACTACATTCAATTTTCTACATATTCTATTCTTACATATCTTTGAAATAATATAAATAACTTATTCAAAAAAAATTTCCAAGTTTCCTAACTCTAATTTTTCTGAATTTTTCGCCACTTAAGGGTCTGTTTTTTCTATGATGATCATGTGCATACCCTAGATTTATATAATCCATAGAGAATGTTTCTAGTTATTCTATCTTTTATTTTGTAATATTTTTTGCATCAACATTTGAGATCACCCACAGTGATCCATCGTTAGAATGAAGAGTTGAAAAGAGAGAAATAATTAGTTGTAGACCCAAGACTAATAAAAAAAGGAAGGGGGTGAGAAAGGGGGGAAGACAAACACATCCCAAGGGAAATGAATTAAAAATATCAATACAAAGAAAAAAAGAAGAGGAAGAGAAGAGGAATTATTAACAACTAAAAATAATGCAAATTAAGGAAACACCAAAACCACTAAAAATCAAAAGCAAAAAAGGAAGAAACAAAAATTGAATGGAAAAATTAAAGAAAACACCAATAAAAACAATAAAGATAATCCAATAAGCAACAAAATTAAAAAATAATGCAAGAATGCATGAAATAAAATCAAAAATAAAAAGCACAAAACAATAAAAAAAACCACAAAATTACTTACAAAATTAATACTAAGAGATAAATTAACAGATAAGAACTGTATAAGCACAAAAAAAAAAAAGAAGAAAAGGAGACTCAAATCTAGGGGAATGAAAATAAGAATATGTATATGGATACATGCATACATTAAAAAATGTATGTGCATATATATACACTTCCAACCAAGCATGCATACCAATAAAAATATATGATCATGAATGAATGCAAAAACATACACGTATAAGTGCAAAAAAGAAATTACATAAATAGTTACAAATAATATTATAGTGACATATTTTAAATAGAAAAACCAAATCTAAAGAGGAAATACGAAACATTAAAAAAAAACATACAAACAAACATATAAATAAATGCAAATATTAAAATAAACCATACATACAAACATACAAAAATACACACTTAAGATAACATATTTTCATAAGAAAAATGCACAAATTTAAATATGAAATAGTGTAAAAAAATATATAGATAGAACCTATCTATAGCTGAAAATGAAAAAAAAGGGCATTAAACAACCAAAACAAATATACATACAAAATCATAAAAAATAGACAAATAAGTGTAAATTATTTTACTCAGAAGAATGCACAAACAATTGAAAAAAAAAAACTACAAATTAACTACAAAATAAACAAACCTATAGAAGAATATACTAAAGCTAAAAACATACACACAAATCACATATAAATGCAAATATTAACATAAGTAAATATAAAAATAAAATTACACTAAGGCTATATATATATATAGTAATGAAAGGGAATCTATAATTATATTGATTAAATAAATATTATAACTAGTTAAATATATCATAGTTATAAATATGGGAATAAAGGTTTAGAAAATATATATTAAAGAAACAAGATTTAAATATAAGATTAGGTTACATAAAATAATAGTGATATATATATATTTATATATATATAAAACAAAGGGAAATTTGTAGTGTCCAAAAATGTCATTGGTGACATTTTCACACTTGTTTGGTCCCTCTTTGTAAAATTGAGTCTAATGATGCCTTGACTTAGTGTTGTAATGTGTTTAACACACTCGCATTAGGTCTTGGGCCCTTGTGAACTAATGAATTTAAATGGCACCTTTCTAAAGTGTTGTGAAGTGTTGTGAAGTGTTGCAACATACTTTCACACTTTTTTAAGGTTTTATCAATTAATTGAACCTAATAAATCTCTTTTTAATCAAAATAAACCTTAATCTTACCTTATTTAAAGTGTTGTAACACACTTTCACACTTTTCTAAGGCTTTCATTAATAATTGGGCTTTCTTATGCTTTAATTGGCGTTATTTTGCATCCACAAGCCTCATTTAATGCATCTTTTCGAGCATAATCCCGTCACAAATCAATAGTCAATCATAGTTCAGGTCTTTTTGGCTTGTGTAGCCCATATTTAGTGATCTAGGACTCATTTTCCACCTTGGGAGAATGAGTCCCACCTAGGTTTCTAGGTCCCAAACTTGGTTTCACACCTTTCTAAGCATTTTTTAAAATGGTCCAATAAATTATGCCTAATGGGACTCATTCACCACCTTGGGCGAATGAGTCCTGTGTGGCCCAAAATGAAAATTAATTCAAATTCTTGGTGGGATTTTATCCTCCTAGATCTGATTTTGACTTGTGTTGTAACCTCGAGAATTCTTACATAATTAAGTATAAATACAAGGTTCTTTCATTGATTTAACCTAAGAATTCATGAGATCACCATGCAAGTTGAATGAGCATCCTAATAGCAAGCTTAAGTTCACAAGAGCATTCAAGAGCCTTAAGAGCATATTATCAAGCATTTTAGAGCAACATTCAAGCATCAAGCATCACATGTCAAAGATTTCATACATCATGTTTGTTTTTGAGCTAATAATTGTGATGTAGGGTTTTATAATTCAAGCTAGCATTTCATTCAAGATCTATCACCTTCAAGAAAGAGTCAAGATCTACATCCATTTGAGCCATCTCATACATGTTTGCGGCCTTTTATTTCTAGGGTTTACTGATTTGCAACACTAAATTTTGTTCATTCATCATTCTCCATTCCTATTTCATTCTATTTCAAGGTTTGATTACCAAAACGAGGTTTGACCAAGGAAAACCCCTATCCACTAACAAAACAACATTTTCCTCTCTCTTTAGTGTGTGATTTGCAAGTTTAGATTGAAGACACATTAACGAGAAAGATTGGAGAAATTTTTTAAAGTTCCTAAAATTTTTCAAAGTTGTCTTTAAGCATTGCAGAACATTGGAGAACACCCATAGGTTGATTTACAGATATTCAGATCTAAAAACCTAAAGAAGTAGATTGAGCAGATTGAGAAGAAAATATTTAGATCCTAAATTTTTAGAAAACCCTAACTAGACTGATTCATCACTTTTGGCAAATGAGTCCTAGTTCAGGTCAAAATTCATATTTTTGCAAATTCAAATACCCATTTGCCAGATTCTTGTTCCTACACAGAAACCTAGATTTTGGACTGATTTTCCCAGCTTGGTGAATGAGTCCCAATCAGCATTAAAGTTATAATTTCCAACATTGTATGCCTCCTATTCATCTTCAGATTCCCAGGTGCACACAATTCATCCTACAGTTTGTTATTCTATTTTATTTACATTTCTAGGTCATTCAGTTAAAGTTTGCATTGAATTAGAGTTAAGTGTTTCATATTACATTTCATTTGTCTTTCCAAGTCTTAACTTGGTGGTGAACCCCTCATTTGTTTACATTGAGCCTCTAGGACATCCATATTGCAAGATCTCTTTCTCAATTGCATTGAGATCTCTAGGGTTTGTTCTTGAATGAGAGAGAGTGAAGATTGTCATTATATCTCCCAAGAATAGAAACCACACAATTTTCCACCTTTCTTTTTGGTGAACCTACATTTGGAACATAACTCCTATTTGGATTGCATTATCATCCTAGATCTTGCTTGCATTAACATTGCATTAGGGTTTGCATTAGTTGTTTAGCATTTTAGGGTTTCAAAATTTTGCATTAGTGAAAGTTCATATAGCTTGGATTTTTGCATCTCATTTCATTGAAATTCATACAAAATATGTATTTTCACTTAAAATTCAGATCATACAACATAAAAAGTATAAAAATAAATTGAAAATCTTTGAAAATATTGAAAAAAATCCCCATTGTGACTCGTTCACCACCTTGGGGGAATCACTCCCAGTGCAGATTCTATATTTCATTTTCTAGCACTTAAAGCTCTATTTTTGTAATCCTGTTTGTTGTTATTACCTTTCTATTCTAGTTTACAGGCATCATGTTTCATTTAGTTTAGTGCATCTAGTTTACATTAGTTCATCTTATGCATTGCTTAAAATTCAAAATTGCATTTATAACATATCATTTCACATTGTTGCATAATTTAGAATTTGAAATTTGCATCATGGATATGTGCTTTGGTAAGCTTTGGATGTCTTTGAAATCCCTATTGGATGTGTCAATTTGTGCTTGTGGAAATGATCCTAATGAAATTGAACTTACTCGTGCTCACTCAACTCCTAATACATGTCCTCATCATGATGTTGACATCATTGGAGAAGATGATGACAACATGAATAAGTTCCTAAATGATTGTCTTGACAACCTTGAAGCTAATGCATCCTTTTATCCATCCATGGAACAACCAATACCCCTTATAATACCACCACCTAATATGTTTAGTTACTTACATCCTAAAACTAAGACAAGAATTGAACATAAGTTGCCTACAATAGGTGAACCTAGTTCCTCTAAGGAAGAAAATACTCAACTATTCTATGTTAACAAAGTGATAGATACTCCCATCAATCTAGAAGAGACATATGGAAAATTATTCACAATCTTGAGTAAACAAGGATGTGATACAACAAGTGAACATGAAATTCATCAACTCTTAGAGAAAATACCAATTAAAAACACAAAAGGGTTAGGATATCAAGATCCTCCTCCTGATATGAGTATCCTCCTTCCTAAAGAACAATTGGTGCTTCTCAAGGAAGAAGCAATCATCTTTGGTCCTCCTCAAAAATCAACTAGAGAAATTGGTGAATCTAGCAAGCACAAAATACCTTATAAACTAAAGAAAATTCAATTCCCTTGTCCACCAACTGATATTGAAAGGAATTTACAGATACTCCTACATAGAGGATTGATTAAATTACCTCCCATAAGAGAAGACCAAAATCCAAATCCTAAGAACACAAACACATCACACTATCAATACCATTGAATGCTTGGACATAGCACCAATGAGTGTCATACATCACAATGATTATTAAAAAGCCTTGATATTATAGAAATAATCCGTTAAAGTGGGATCCTTTCACCACTTGTCATATAATAGTTGTAGATTCTTGTATTCTCACTATTACACAGTCTTTCCCATCACTTACCTTCACTCATTCTTGTCCTACACATCATGGGGGCAAGAAATAGTTAGCCTTGTCCTAGTAGTGCATTTGTCCTTGTCTCCTTAGCTAGGTTGACCTACATATTCCCTACTAGTCTTTTACATTATTCATTTTACATTTTGCTTTGTGTGATTGCATGTGCGTGATGTGATCCCTTGTGATGTTTCATTTGATGTTCTCTCTTTCTTTGTGGCATTCCTCTATTTGTACCTACATTCTTCTCTATGTCGTAAATCTTTCAAAATATTTTCTCTTTTTTTTTTATTTGTCTTGTGTTTTCCTTTTAGGGATGGTGCAAGGCATCAATAAATTCATGTTTCTTCTAGGTTGACCCAAAAGGTTTTTCTTTTTTTTCTCTCTTTGTGTCATTCTTCCAATTCTATGTGTATTTGTGGAATGATGACAGTTTTGAGCTCTTTAGAAACATTGTAGCAAGAACTTACTGACCTGAAATCCATAAATCCCTTGTTTGTTTGGATTTTTGGTTTGGGGGAAACCCCTCTCTTTTCTTTTTCTTTTGCATGATGTAGCTTCATTTGGAAACATATGACTTATCATAGGGCTTTCTAGGTTAGCTCTAATGTCTTCTTTATTTTTTGAATTTTCCATTTGCTACTTTAAAGTAATTGTTCATAGCATGGTGTTTAGAAGTTTATTTTAAGTGGGGGCATACATTACCATTATTCTTTCACATTTTTCATGTTTCATGGTGCAGTCTTATTATTTCATGCGATGCATTTTTCGATTTGTGGTGACATTGGGTGTGATCTCCCTCAAGATTGTGATCTATCTTAGCATACTATATTCCTCTTAGTGACTTAATGCCACACACTGCATCACTTAAGTCATGAATCTTCTATTGGTCCTCTCTTGGAGACATTAGGCACAATGTTCCCTAAGTTAAATACCTTACATGAATTAAGCAAGAATCCTTTGAATGTTCCTTATTGTTTCATTTATATGGACACCTTGCATAATACTCCTTGTATTCCTATTGAGCCACCTTGTTTGTTCATGCATTCCAAGAATATGAAGTTTTGCTTGTCTCATGAAGCTCAAAGTTCATTGTTCATGAGCTCCAAGCATATGAAGTTTTTCTTGCCTCATGAAGCTCAAAGGTCATTTTTTCATGGCACCTTATTAAAGTTATCATGAGGTATAATTTTGGTATGGTTTGACAGGAAGCCCGACTAAGGCATGAATTTTCCTTAGCCACTCATGTGTGAGTGTGAGTACATACCAGCCATGTGTGTATGTGTCTCACCTCTTTTGGATCCTCACCCAACAGATAGCCTAAAGTTTTGTTGCCTCATAGTCAAATTGCATTTTTCAGACAAACAAACTAGATCTGATCTACTTTGTGATGGAAAAATGGTCTGAAAAGCTTTATTTGACTCTTTTATTTTATTTTACCTTTTCTTTTTTTGTCTTTGGTAATGCATTCTTGTGCTTTTCTATTGCTCTTTATATCATTTTCATGTGTGTTCTTTTGTGTCTATGTTGGTTTGTCATGGGATCTTGATCCTGGGGGCTTGATCGCCCCTCTTGATCTTTGTCATCCTATCTTACTAGTATTGGTTCACTTGGACCACTCTTGATGCATGTTTGCATAATTCAGTGTGATTTTGAAGCAAGTTCATCCTCTCACTAAAGCGGGGACTAAATGTAGTGTTGAAAAATGTTGTCGGTGACATTTTCACACTTGTTTGGGCCCTCCTTGTAAAAATTAGTCTAATAATGCCTTGACTTAGTGTTTTAATGTGTTTGACACACTCGTATTAAGTCTTGGGCCCTTGTGAACTAATGAATTTAAATGGTACCTTGCTAAAGTGTTGTGAATTTTTGTAACACACTTTCACATTTTTCTAAGGTTTTATCAATTAACTGAACCTAATAAATCTATTTTTAATCAAAATAAACCTTAATCTTGCCTTATTTAAAGTGTTGTAAAGTGATGTAACACACTTTCACACTTTTCTAAGGTTTTCATTAATAATTGGTCTTTCTTATGCTTTAATTAGCCTTATTTTGTATCCACAAGCCTCATTTAATGCATCTTTTCAAGGATAATCTTGACACAAATCAATAGCCAATCATGATTTAGGTGTTTTTGGCTTCTGTGGCCCAAATTTAGTGTTCTAGGACTCATTCGCCACCTTGGGTGAATGAGTCCTACCTAGGTTTTTGGGTCTCAAACCTAGTTTCACACCTTTCTATGCATTTTTTTAAAATGGTCCCATAAATTATGCCTAATGGAACTCATTCTCCACCTTGGGAAAATGAGTCCCATGTGGCCCAAAATTAAAATTAATTCAAATTCTTGGTGATATTTTATCCTCCTAGATCTAATGTTGGCTTGTATCATTGTATTCTTGGGAATTCTTACATAATTAAGTATAAATACAAGGTTCTTTCACTCACTTTCACCTAAGCATTCATGAGATCATCTAGCAAGTTGAATGAGCATCCCAATCATCCTAATAGCAAGATTAATTTCGCAAGAGCATTCAACAGTCTTCAAGAGAAAATTATCAAGCATTTAGAGAAACATTCAAGCATCAAGCATCATGTCAAAGATTCTATGCATCATGTTTTTTTTTTTGTGCTAACAATTGTGATGTAGGGTTTTATGATTCAAGCTACCATTTCATTCAAGATCTATGACCTTCAAGAAAGTGCAAAGATCTACATCCATTGGAGTCATCTCATACATGTTTTCAACTTTCTAGGGTTTGGCGAGTTGCAACATTATATTTTATTCATTCATCATTCTCCATTCCTATTTCATTATATTTCAAGGTTTGACCAAAAAGGGGTTTGACCAAGACAAACCCCTATCCACTAACAAAACAACATTTTCCCTCTCTTTAGTGTGTGATATGTAGGTTTAGATTGAATACACATTGAAGAGAAATATTGGAGAAAGTTTTCAAAGTTCCTAAAAGTTTTCAAAGTTGTCTTTAAGCATTGGAGAACATTGGAGAACAACCATAGGTTGATTTATAGATATTCAAATCTAGAAACCTGAAGAAGCGAATTGAGCAGGCTAAGAAGAGCATATTCAAATCCTGAAGTTTCAGTAAACCCTAACTAGATTGATTCGTCACTTCTGGCGAATGAGTCCCAATGTGGTCAAAATTTAGATTTTTGCAAATTCGGATGCCCATTTTCCAGATTCATGTTCCCACACAGAAACCAAGATTTTGGACTAATTTTCCCAACTTGGAAAATGAGTCCTAGTTAGCACTAAAGTCATAATTTATAGCATTTTAGGCCTCCTTCCAGTCGTCTTCATATTCCTAGGTTCACACAATTCATCCTATAGTTTTTTATTATGTTTTATTTGCATTTCTAGGTCATTTAGTTAAAGTTTGCATTTAATTAGGGTTAATCATTTCATCTCACATTTCATTTGTCTTTACAAGTATTAACTTGGTGGTGAACCCCTCATTAGTTTACATTCAGCCTCTAGGACAACCCTATTGCAAGATATCTTTCTCCTTTGCATTGATATCTCTAGGGTTTGTTCTTGAATGAGAGAGAGTGAAGATTGTTATTCTAGGTCCTAAACCCTAGAAAATCCCACAATTTTCTTCCTTTTAAAACTAATAAATATATAATAATTAAAAAGAGAAAAAGTAAGAGGTAAAAAAAGGAAAGGGAAGAGAGACAAAGGCAAAGAACAAGAAACTTGAAAGAAAATCAAAGAAAGGAAAAAATAGAAGAGAACTAAAGAAGAAGAAGAAGAAAGAAGAAATAAAAAGAAAGAGATAAAATACAACAATACAACCAATAAAAGCTCGAAGAAAGATGGAGAAAAAACCATAAGCAAAGGATGAAAAAAAGAAAGAAAAGAGGCAACAAAGCTTAACCTAAAACAAAGAAAAATACTCAAGGTACACAAAAAAGGAAAGGAGGGGGAGTAACTAAAGGAAATAGACACAAGCAAGAAAAGGAGGGAAGGGAAAGCTTAATACATCAACCCAAACCAACCAGTGAGAAGGAAAACTAGAAAAGGGGAGAGAGAAAAGGAGAAAAAGGGGGGGTCAATGATGGGCTCTATGGTGTTTGGAGAGGTTGGACAAAAGAGGCTACCAAGATAGTCTTAGACTCCACCCTTCATCTCAATTAAGGTTAGTGGGGTGAATTAAGATTTTATGTTAGAAACGAAGATCTGAAATGCAAACCAGAAAAGCCTTCCACGGAAGAGAAAAACAGAAAAAGAAAGAGCTTTGCAAAAGATGTGCAAAATATTATTATTCAGGAATTCATAATTACATGAGATAAATTGCTTTATAAAAGAAAGTATGCATAACCCTAATCTTATCTTGAGCAACAAGATAGATCAATAAGATAAAGATGAGAATAATTAACCTAGGGATTAAAATATTACCTAAGTAAAGTTATGCAAGTGTAATTAAATATTAATTACACTAACACCCCCCCATAAGTGCAACTTAGGGAGACGAAAAAAGCATGCACCTAGAACTAAGATGAATGCAAGAAAGTATGAATGGGTCCTGGAAACAAAGCTTGATTAGGTACCCATGTACAAATGCAATAATGAGGTAAAGAAGGAAAACCCAGTGGGACAAAACCCCCTACAATGAGATGACTGCTGCAAAGAAGCACTGGAAGAACATTGTGGAGTAACACTGGAACCACAATCCGAAAAGAAAGGAAAGATACTTGTTTCTACAAGAAACCAAAGTGGAATCATAATAATGCGACAGTAGACCCGATGCCATGGAACACTGGAAAACTCACAAACTGGAACAACCCTGGAATCTATGAAGCAATAGTAGATGATATGATGATAGAATCTAGAAACTGTGTGTCTCAATGCCGATGCCAAACTGAGACTAAAAATATTCCATGGGAACAAGTACCATAAAGACTCTGGAACATTAACCATAAAAACATGGCCCTTAAACTGGGAAGGATCTAAACCAATGTGGATCAATAACCATAAACTCTCAATCTAAAGTGTGAACCGATGTGAATCTGATATGTGTCAAGCTAGAGAAAAATGTGGCCAAAAGAAACTAAGAAACTAAATATAACCCATGTGACTTTCCATCAAAACAAGATGAAGATGGAGATCAAAGTGCATACACACTCTAATCAGATTATTATGCAAGAAACCCCCCTGATGGAACTTTATCTCAGTTCATTTATTACAATAACCCAATGATTGTAAAAGGAGAGAATTCTAACATGCATAAACAGAAAATAAGATGATGTGGTACTGAAATGAAGTACAAATATTCAAGTTTCACCTTTCCAACTACAAAAACATCCAAGTAATCTCCAAAACACCCATTGGGAAAAATATGGAATAATGATCAACCTGGGATAGATACAAAAAAAATTGGATGGACAACAATGTAGAGCTCCTCAATACCTTTCCAACACTGCAAAGATGGCAAAAAGTTATGAACTTGGAAGCCAAAAATGAACATCTGACTTCAAAAAGCAATAAATGTAGTTAAATAGAATAATACTAAAAAATAAACTGTACTACAGGAAAGTGCTCGAAACCAGCTTTCTGGCGATATCTCTTTTTCCCAAAATGGACATCGTCATATGCAAAAAATACACCTGATTTAGTGAAAAGTGCTCCAGAATGGCCAATAAGCCCTGCAGGGCCCCTAGGGAGCTAAAACAAATTTGGCCCTTGGTCTTGTGCGTGACCAGCGGCTGGAGGGAAGGTGTTAGGGGTAGAGCTCCTAGTCATAAATATTACCACGTAGGGTGCAGAAGGGTCAGTTGGGGGTTGGGCACATAACGTCCAGTCCTCAAAAGGACTGGCAGTTTGTTGGTGGGAGCCCATGGGGGCTAAGCTCAGCTTGGCGGTGCCTGGGCGGTGGACACTGGAAATGATGGTGGACCGGTGGTTGGTGGGAGGTGGGGTTGATTTACACGGGAAGCATCAGCACATTTTTCAAAAAACATGTTTTTTTTTTTATAAAAAAAAATATGCCTCGGTCTACATGCTGGGGAGGTCGTACGACCCCCCAAACAAAAAAAAATTCCTTCTGGACCAACTTCACCAAAATCAATGAAACGAAAGGCATTTTTAGGGTTTTTAGCCAGTGTGAATGCGATGGTGACCTCCATTTGTGCCCAAAATGCTCTGAAAATTTGGCTACCCCTAGATCTTGCAAAAAATCTCTAAGCTTGAAACCCTCACAGATCTAGAAAACAGTGACCAAAATCTGCAAAATAAAAGTCAATCCTAACTTTTTCCAATGCTCTGAATCCAATGGTGAAGCCTGATCTGATCCAAAACACCTCATAAATAAACTCAAGGCATAATACCCTCGAGGAATCCCGAACAAACTCTGTAATGATTTTCTCAAAAATCTAAGAAGGGGGTTGCAAATCAAGGCTTTAATACCATGTTAGAAACCAAGATCTAAAGTGCAAACCAGAAAATAACCTTCCACAGAAGAGAAAAATAGAAAAATCAAGAGCTTTGCATGAAGATGTGCAAAATATTATTATTCAAGAATTCATAATTACATGAGATAAATTGCTTTATAAAATCAAGTATTCATAACCCTAATCTTATCTTGAGCAACAAGATAGCTCAATAAGATAAAGATGAGAATAATTAACCTAGGGATTAAAATATTACCTAAGTAAATTTATGCAACTGTAATTAAATATTAATTACACTATCATTTGAATGGCTTCCTTAAGGTTCCTCTTATGGAAGTTGTCTTCTTTGCACAAGATATGGGTGTTTTGAAGAAAAATATGATGTTTGGTCGAAGAGGAGTGCTCAACAAGGGATGATTTAAGAAACTTGAAAGACAATCAAAGAAAGAAAAAAACATATAAGAGAACTAGAAAAGAAGAAGAAAGAATAAATAAAAAGAAAGAGAGAGAAAACACAACAAGCAAAGCAATAAAAGCTCAAAAAAATACAAAGAAAAAACCATAAGCAAAGGATGAAAAAAAGAAAGACAAGAGCCAACAAAGCTAACCTAAAATAAAGAAAAATACTCAAGGGACACAAAAAAGAAAAGGAAGGGGAGTGATTGAAGGAAATGGACACAAGCAAGAAAATTAGGAAAGAAAAATCTTAGGACATCAACCTAAACCAACCAGTGAGAATGGAAACTAGAAGAGGGGGGGGGAGAAAAGGAGAAAAAAGGGGGGTCAAGGATGGGCTCTATGGTGGTTTGGGAGGTTGGAAAAAAGAGTTTTCCATTAAGATTGGCTTAGACTCCACCCTTCATCACAATTAAGGACGTTAGTGGGGTGACTAAAGATTTGAATGTCTTCCTTAAGCTTCCTCTTATGGAAGTTCTCTTCTTGTGAACTTGAATTCTCCTACATTAGCCATGGATAATCCCATTAATTTCTTAGTCTTGATCCAAAAGATCTATTCTATAATACAATTATTGGGATTAAAATAATTGCATGTAAATGCCACTTAAGCTACTACAAATGGACCTCTTGTCATGGAAATTGACAGTCATCTATACTGTAAAATCAATTTGGTTTTAATACCACTAATCCAAATTATTTTATAAATTTAGAACAAAATACATAGAGAGATGTTGGTGGAATTATAAAACACACAAAAAAATGTTAAGATCTTTGTATGTGGAATATAAATATTTCATATAACTTGGGAAAACTCAATGGAGAGATGTGTTCCTTGAAATCTATTTATAAGAGCCAATATAAATTGGAAAACTCATTAGAATATATATAGATCTCAAAATCTATTTAGAAGAGATTATGTAATTTAGCAGATTTGTCAAATGATGTCTATGCCACAATTTGAAAAACTCAAAAAAATATGCATGCATCCAATTTGTAAAAAATGTATATTATCTTTAAATTGAGCCTATTTATACATTTTTAAAGAATTTGAAAGGTCACAACATCCATGTCCTCACTAGAAGTCCATTACACTTTGATGAGGAAAATATTAGATATAATTAAAATATAATATGTAATTGGGGTACCCTAACTTCTTTAGATCAAAGAATTTGCCACTTGAGGTATGTAGTAGTAATGGAGAAGAGAGTTGGTCAATAATGAATGGAAGGAATCTTTTTGTAAGGGTATGTATATAGGATGAAACATGGATAGATGTGGTATAATATAAAATGAATTCTGAAAAGTTGGGCTAAGTGATATGAAATATTAAAATGTGTATGGTGGTAGGAATGGAAGAATGAGGTGGAAAATGAATGGTAAATATAATTAGGATATCACAAAAAAAAAAAAAACATGCCATCCTGTAATTGATATGGAAAATAAGACATTATATTAGGTTCCTCAAAACATAATTCATTCACATCACATGTCTTATACTCTTCATATCTGGATAAAGTGTGTTGTGAGAAAGTGGATAAAAGTGATAGGTTGTGGGATGGTTGAGGTAAGATTTATCTTGGTTGTGTAATGGTGTAAAATTGCACCCTAATGCAATTTCCCATTATATACCCCTACCTTACCCTTACAAACCCGATAATACAAAATCCACCACATTTTCCTTACTTTTCATTTGTGCCTTTTTTCATTTTGCATCGATGAGAGAATTTTGTCATGGATGCCTATGCGCCATGAAAATTTATGCGCATCATGCTAGCATCCTGATGAGATTCCCACATCAAGAGACATTCAAAACATTCAATTTTTTTCCACCCTATGAGTGTAACACCTCTCTTTGAATGTTGACCACCCAAAAATGTCTATTTTGCTCCAAAAATAAATTTTGAACACCTCTCTTGTAGTTTGATTCATTCTCTTGAGATTCTTTCACTTCATTCTTCACTCTCTCAAATTGCTTCACTCTTGCTTCATACTCTACACCATTGTTGCTACTTATACACCACTTTCTATTGAAGGTTGTCAAGTTCTACACAATATCAACATTCTTGTCTTATTCTCATCCTTCATCTCTCGTATTCCCCAAGCACACAAAATGGAGGGAAACACTTATTTACTTGCATTATCTTGTTTATAGAATATCATCTAGATTGTCTTTGAATTTTATAGATTGTGTCTATTTTATTTCTTTATCATTTCTCTCTATTGTTGTATTTTTACTATCCATGGAGGTGGAAAAAACAAAATGGGGGCTTGACCTTAGAAAGCTCCAAAATACAACCACACCACTTTTTTGTTACGTTTGTTTAGGTTCATTGCATTCGTGGGGAGTTTGCAAGAGGCTATATCTTTGGTGAGTTTAGATTCCTCTTCTTTTCCCCTGCCATTTCATTATTAGATAATTTATCTTTAAAGTTATAGTATTCTTCTTATTATTATCTTTCATTTCATGCATTTCTTCATATTTGTTAAATTGTTAGATTGAAACTCATGGGTTGTTAGCATTTCCTTTGAGTTTCATCTATGAACCCAACTCTTTGTTCATATGAGACATCAACTCACCTCTTAGATGAGAGTGCAATGCGCTATCATCTGACTAATGAGCAGGAATCCTCTGGCTGAGATCCAATCAGTTCACAATCTAAGACCTTTGTGGTCTACTCACCCATTTCTTGAAAATCATTATCAGGAAACATAAAAAGCAGTGTCTAGTTTTTCTTTCCTTTTCACCATTTTTAGTGTTGAGGTAGTGTTTAGGTAGTTGAGGGAAATTCATTCCCTTTAGGCTCTATTATGTCCTAGAGACTTGTGAGTGGTGAATCCCCTCCTCTACATTTTGGTGAAACTGACATGAGAATTATCCTTTTCATTTTTTTATGTTAAGAAATTTTCCCTTAGGTCATGGGTGTGTTATAGATTATTGTGTTTAGAATCTTTTATGAGCTTCACAACCAATCTACAACAGTCTCTAAATTCATTATTAGAAGAAATATTTGACACACAAGAATGGAATCTAGGAAGGTCAGTTCTGATCCCTCTTTTGAAGAAATGATTTTAGGGACGTTTACTAGATTTTCTAGCCCCTTTGGAGAAGCTACTACTCATATTCCTACCCTTCATGTTTCTCCTTCTGCTTCTTTTATGGAGGAAGACATTTCTCTTGAGGTTATTTCAAAGCAACTTATTTCCCTAGATAAAAGTCTTGGAGAGTTTGATTAGTATTTGGAAAAAGATAGTAGTCTTGCCAAGAGGCTACTATTGTCAATAGACTAAGAGCCATGTTGGATAAGGATTGAATAGAGTTATAGAAAAATTTTGAGGCATCACAAACATTATGGATACCCATGCCCTAGCCTATAACTCTAACCTGGATGTTACCTAAGATGTTGGTTCTGAGACCGCTATGAAACAACTGGAAGTATCAATACCTAAATTGTCAGTGTATATGGTTGATATGGGTCCTTCAACTAACACCCTCTCTATATCAATGAAGACCCACACTTTTAAAGTAAACAAGGTATATTTGGGCTTTATTTCTTCTACACCTAAGTTTTCTACTTTTGTTCCTAGTGTTGTGGGTTCTTTTAGTATGGGGGCTCTGGCTCTAGTGGTGATTCCTCTAGTCATCTGCCAGTTTTGTCTTAAATGCTTTGTTGCAAAAAATGGGATGAATGCAAAACTAGCTAACAAACTTAGCCATCTCTTCTTCATCTCAACCTATGTTCTAGCCTTTCTTTTATCATATTCATTTTTCTATCACCATCTTAAACAATCCTATCCCTTAGGGGATGGATATTCCTAAGTTTGAGAAGTATAGTGGTCATTGGGACCCTCAGATGCATGTGTTAACTTTCAATGCCATGTGCAATGACTTCTTCTACCATGATTCTTTGATGGTGAAGTTATTTTCATGGCTATGTGCAGGATCATGGTGGGCCAAAAAGTGGCAATGAGGAAAAAAACACGTCTTTCATTGACTGAAAAATGAGAAAACAACGTGTTGACTTTTTTTAGGCTCGGGTGTCACCATACCAAACACCAAACCTAGTTTTACAAATCAGATATCCAATTTGCAAAAAGCATATATATAAAAAGTCAGTTGTTATTTTGAAGTTATTTGATAGTGAAGAACCCACGGGCGCACAGTGCATTGCTTCTTTGTGTAACGGATATCCGATTTGGGAAAAATCCAATTTGGAAAGGTAAGTTTTTTTATTTTTAGTTGATTTGATTCAATTTTTATTTAGATTAGAATAATTTCATATGGTCTTTTGTGGATTTTTTTTAAAATAGGGTTTTTGATTGAATTTTTGTGAAAATTTTGAGTTTAGAATGGATTTTGATAAAAAAAATGAATGTTTTTTGTGGATTTTTTTTCACAATAGGGTTTTTGATTGAACTTTTATGAAAAATGAATTTAGAATGGATTTTGATTAAAAAAATGAATGTTTTTTGTGGATTTTTTTTCAAAATAGAGTTTTTGATTGAAATTTTATGAAACAATTGAGTTTAGAATGGATTTTGATAAAAAAATGAATGTTTTTAATGGATTTTGATTTAAAAATAGTGTTTCATTTATATTGTCTAATTTTAGATTAATTATTTTTTAACTTTAATCATGAATTATGGCTATCGAGAATGAGAATGCACAAATTCCACCAGTTGAGAATGAAAATCCACCAGCTGAGAATCAAAATGCAGAAATGCCAAATGCTCCACCACCTCTGCAGCCATCAATTGAAGACTTAATTCATGAAAAATTGGAGCAATTGAGGGACATTTGTGATGTTTATAAGAAAATCCCTCGATTATCCCATATGTCAACCACATTGATAGGAATAATTACAAATGTAGAAACCATATCCACCCAACATAATGCATTTCATTCATGGCGAGAAACCATTAGGCAATATTATGCATGTGGATTGTCTTATGATGATGTGAAAGATCTCCAAATAACAAAATCCCAAATAGCCTCTTTATTTATTAACCCCAACACTATTTTGCCAATTAATGTTAACAAACTAAAAATTTCTATAAAATGGTGCACACATAGGGGCATAGTAGATAACTTTTGGGATCGTTGGTGTATGGTTTTTGATAAACCACCCAACAATAATCTTGACATGTACCTTTATACTTTATTAAAAAATTATATGTTGAGTTTTTGTTAGGGCATCATGTCAATTACTTTGACATTAAACCCTTCCAGGGCATTGGTGGAGGTATGCCCCAAGATAGGCCAGGGGTAGCTAGAGTAGTTAGGTGCCCACATGTTCCCCATCCTCCCCTTCCTACACCACCTCTAGTACAACATCTAGATATTACAAAGGATGCAGCCACACAAACTATCCAGGCCATTCACTCTTTGAGTGGTCTTTTGGTTTCCCATGCTTCTTCAGTAGCTTAGCCACAGTATGGTGATCTTGGCGATGGATCCAGTGCTGCTGCATCATCCTCCTTGGGTCCACATATTTGTGTGCCACATATTTGCAATACATGCCAGCAAATATGTTTGGTTCATATTGTATAGCCCCCTGAGTAGCCATTAGACACTTCTGATTATGACATCGAGGATGTGGAGATTCTAGCAGATCACATGCAAGGGAGTGGAGCACACCCTACAGATTCCTCTCCTGCTAGAGAGGCGGACATTGGAGTAGTTACACAAGTAACATTAAGGTGTAAATTCATAACTTGCATTTTTTTTAAATGAATATTAATAAGAGATAGTAACAAGTACTAATATTTATTTACATGGTCTATTTAATAGTTAATGTCTGAGGAGGAGCTCACACGGGTGACTGATAGAACCCTGAGGGCCATTTCATTTGGCCTCGAGATAGTATGTATTTTCACACTCACTCATTTACATTTTTTTACTATATACTTGCTTGTCATTTGAATTCTCATTAATGAAATTATATATTAACTTATATGTTTATCTTATTCTCTGCTTGTAGGAAACACCTAGTGCGAGCGAGGTACGACACTCTCCAGACTATGGACACACAATGTTAGATAAGGGAAAGGTAATTGAACTCAAATTTGATTGAATTAAGATTTATAAGATATTTTATTGATTATGCATACATTGACATAGATTCGTAGTTTCATATGTACTTGTCATTTTTATGTACGGCCGATTGTGAGCTATACATCATTGTTGATAAGTGCCACAACACTTGAAGGAGTAGGTATTCAAACACCTCAAGGAGGAGGTGTTGAAACACCTCAAGGAGATACAGAAAAAGATCAGCCTAAAGAGGTATGTGTTTATTTTATTTTGTGCCTGGTAAATATGTTCTTATTACTGACAATTCTATGCTAACTTGGATCAATTTCATGTTTTTGTTCACATATATAGATTGACGTTACAAAAGTTGGTTTGGTTAGTTCTTTGAGAGGGGTATATTTTAGGACTCTTGACCCTTCGAAGAGACGTATATTTCAGGTAATCAAGATTTCAATTTTAGAGTTCAATTATAATTCAATGTGTATTGATTTTTATGTTAATTATTCGATTTTGAATTATATAGTATAACTAATCTCAATTGTGGTTTGACTTTTTCTTATGTAGCTACCTTCAGAGCCAACAAGTGCTTCAAAGAGGCTCCATTTTGATGATCCACCATTAGTTTAGGATGAGATATACATTTTGGCATGTAAATATTGAATAGATACTGAAATGGAATATGCCACATATTGTAAAACTTTGTTTGAGTTGGAATTGATGCCATTTTTGTATATGGACATACACTTGTTAATTGGATAATTTGATATATATAGAAGTTGACAATTGAAATTTAATTTCCTCCTCATGTGCATGATTAAACTCTTTGAAAATTTAATCAAGTGAGCAATGTTAAATATCAATGTACAATAGCATAAAAAGAATGGTTAAATATTATGTAGTTTATATTCATATTGTTGATTACATTGCATTGCACATCTTTCAAACTCAAAGCATTACTTCACATTGCATAAGTAACAACTAGATGCTGATAGATGAAAAAAAATCAATAACAATATAGTTTTTACAAAGTCAACCTAAGCAGTTATGCAATTACTTCACATTACATAACTAATAACTAGGAGCAGCTATCAATTGCATTAGCTTGTCATGGAATTCTATAAGACCACATTTCTTTGAGGAAACTTGGCACAAAACTCACAAAAAATGAAAAGAAAGAACTCAAACAAACTTTAAAGGGGTCTTAGGTCTGCTGCCCCCTCATTCCACACGCTATGCAGCCATTTACTTGTGTTAGTTTTATGATCAGTGGTCGATTCCACAAAAGGATATAAAAGTCATGGAAAATCCTAACCTAGGAATTTGACATTCCAATAGGTGACTAACATCTTCTTATGGTCGTTCATTTACATTATAAAACCAGGGAACGTATACTTGAAATGGAGAGGCACTATATGTGCACTAAGAACCAGTTTCAGTCACAATTTAATAGAAATAAATGCTTGGAAGGAATTCTACTTATGCTGCAGGAATGTAATGTAAAGTCTTCTTAACTTAAGCATAACTTAATCAAAGCAGAAATCATGAAAACTATTACTAAGAAACAAACTATAAACTGGCCTTATGCTGCAGGAACAAACACAGGGATGGATTCCCGATGCTGCGGGAACAATATAAGACTGAGTTTCCACTGAAACCTTCAAGAATTAAATCTAGCTTATAATCAACAGGAGATAAATAACTAACTACATACACTCATTAAGTGGGCCCCCTTAGCAAGCATCAACCAATTTATGCAAGAATTGAACTTAAAACTTCATCAGCTTTTATTCATAAACTTGGAATCATATACATTGATTGTTCTACTTGTAAGAAAACTAACACAAAACACTCTTTCTCATTATAATACTAACTTTAACACACTCTGTTGCTCACTCATGAAGGAGGAACACTTATTTATATTAGAAAAGCAACTAACTACCTAACTCTAACAGAGAAATATGTGGACATAAATGCATCCTGAAACCAAGGAACAGACTTCTCATAAATGAAGGCATATATGTTCAACACGATTCACATAGAATTTAGTATTCCATTCTTCCTAGATTAATGATCATTTAGATTTTCTCCCAACGACCCGGTCAGAGAGTCTTTGCTGGAACAAATTCCTTGATGTCGTGCTGGAAATGGACTTTACTGCAAGGCCGAGATCTGTTGTGCTTTGACTCGTTCATGCTTCCTTCAACTACCTACGATGCACATGGCGATAGAAACGAAAGAAAGCATGCGTGGAAAATAACACGATACACATTCATTAATCACATATTAAATCCATTTCATTATCCAAAAACCACATGCATTATATCAATCATTCGGGAGGTCAAACAGAGCAATTAATACAAACACATAGAGATGTTAAGCTGCAGGAATATGGGAATGCGTTGCTACAAGATACTACCTGATTTTAGATAAAAAGCCTTTAATCAAAGAGTTAAAACAACCATCAGCAATAAGAGTAAAAGTGTTAAAAATACATCATAATATTCAAATTATGAGCATATTTCGAGCTCGTCAATAAGATTTAATGCACAAAAAATTAATTCTAAATCAAACACAATAACACAGCAGATACCCTAGGAAAACCCTCCTCTCGAGGGAGAAAAAACTAGCCATTATAATATCACTTATATTATTGAATCACAATAGAAACTCCTTTACAATGAAGGCCGATAATGAGGCCTAATAATATGCACCACAGACTGATGCCAACACAACAATACAATGTTGCAATTCTCAAATGATAATCCTCAGCCTTCTCACAATAACTCGATCTGCACTTGAAGAGTTTCTCACTAACTCGCACTTGATATGAAATGGAATGTATGAAAAATGTATGTCTCAAAACAATGAATGTATCTAATATATATACAAGCTGAGAGAGATGCGACTCTTCCCAATATAGGTTGGCCTCCAAAAAGAATGTGCCTCCTCAAAGATTGCACCTCCAAGATAGAAGTCGGCCTTCATAAAATAATAAATATTATTTGACATAAATTGTGCCTCAAGCATGTCAGCCTCTCCATAAATGCACCTCTTCATTAACTCGTATCTCTTGATGAAATAGCATTAATCACAAATTGATATATATATAAATTAAATAGCTTTGGCTATATTTAATTTATTCTTATGTAGAGGAGATCGTTGGAAGGATATGACTGATGTTGCAATAATCATCAACACTCCCTCTTAGCTAGGGAGGATACTTCCAGCCGCACAAGGAAAATCACCTCATCGTGATGCCTAGTACTATGGCTACAACCATAAGTGAAAAGAAGAATATCATCTCATCGTGATATTAGATATCACCTCAACATGATATCAACCATAATGGCTACAACCATACTATGGGGTGTACAAGTGTTCATCGCAGACCTCAACTGAAACAACATCCAAAGGTGCTCTTCCGGTCAGCAACACAACCATCTTCTTTAGGTTTAGTAGGCTCCCTTTGAATCTTTAAGTACTCTTCTGGTCAGCAACACAACCATCTTCTTTAGGTTCAATAGGTTCAGTTCCATGGTTGCAAGTTGTGACTTCACACTTGATCATTTCTTTGGTTGGCATGACTTCCTTATAAGATGCCTCAAGCTTTTCATCACTAAGCAATCTCTCATCACCTTCCTATAGTAGAGTTATCAGCATTCTTCAAAAATCATAAGAATTATTTTAGTACACTCAAGAGTTATCAAATGTCTTCTTGTAGTCTCAAGATTTATATTGTATCATTGTTACATTGGTACTTGAGAGTGGTAGCTTAATATAGGTCCACAATACAAAACCTAGTTTACCTGTGTAGTGTAACAATGGCATAGGATGATTTTTCTTTGAAAGCAAAAATGAAAGCTCAGCCTCTTGGAATGAAAATGCTTGTTTGCAAAAAAAATGAATAAGAATGAGGTAGTTAAGGTGTTTCAAGTGACTTAGAGGTCACTTTTAGGGTCTCTTTTAGGGTAGTTAAGGTATTTGAAGTGATTTAGAGGTCGCTTTTAGAGAAGAGAGATGTTGAAGAGTACATCAAGTCAGTGAGAACCGAAGTGTAATGTGTTTTAGTTTGTGGTGCTCATTTTTTTCTCAGCAAATGTGTGATAAATTCTTAGTTCAATGATGTTGAACAATTTTTGAAAAAAGAAAACTGTGTCATAGCTCGCATTCAATCCAACAAGCAAAAATGAAAGCTCAGCGTCTTGGAATGAAAATTCTTGTTCGCAAAACAAATGAATAAGAATGAGGTAGTTAAGGTGTTTGAAGTTATTTAGAGGTCAATTTTAGGGTGGTAGGCTTAAAACTCCATTTTAAATGCACAAAAAAGAATGAAATTACTTCAAACCAAGTTTGTGAAGAAGTTAACTATGTTGCCCACTAGTTTCCCTTGAGAGTCCAAAGTGCTAAAAGGAAGCAATCTTTGAAGGTCTATTTCTCAGAGACCATAATTCTTACAAACTCTCTATCTGAGGCTATGGGATTGTGTTGTGACCATCTACAAAAACCTCTCTCGGTTTTTGTTATCTCAGAGGCATTTTTCTGTGGTGATGACTTTTCAGTGGATGGAAAAGTTGCGAGATGCAAGCAGTATAAAGTTGCAAAGTGGTGCAACTTTCATTCCGCAACTCATACGACCAAATGGAGTGTTCCAACACGTCTGGATGGGTACATTTACGCTAGGTATGGTCCTCTCTTGCACCCAAATACATCAAATCACTCCGAGCTACATTCGATCGGCAATTTCCTTTAAGAGTCCAAAGTGCTAAAAGGCAGCAATCTTTGAAGGTCTATTTGTTGGAGACTGTGATGCTTACAGACTCTTCATTTGAGGCTATGGGATCTTTTTGTGACCATCTAAAAAAACCTCTCTCAGTTTTTGCTATCTTGGAGGCATTTTCCTATGGTGATGACTTTTCAGTGGAGGGAAAAGTTGCCAGATGCAAGTAGTGTAAAGTTGCAAAGTGGTGCAACTTTCATTCCGCAACTTGTACAGCCAAATGGATTGTTCCAACATGTCTAGATGGGTACATTTACACTAGGGATGGTCCTCTCTTTTACCCAGATACGTCGAATCACTCTGAGCTACATTGGACTGACGATTTCCCTTAAGAGTCCAAAGTGCTAAAAGGAAGAAATATTTGAAGGTCTATTTCTCAAAGACCGTGATGCTTCTAGACTCTTCGTTTGAGGCTATGGGATCATGTTGTTACCATCTACAAAAACCTCTCTCAGTTTTTTCTATCTTGGAGGAATTTTCCTGTGGTGATGACTTTTCAGTGGAGGGAAAAGTTACCAGATGCAAGCAGTGTAAAGTTGCAAAGTGGTGCAACTTTCATTCTACAACTCGTACAACCAAACGGACTGTTCCAACACGTCTGGATGGGTACGTTTACACTATTTATGGTCCTCTCTTGCACCCAAATATGCCAAATCACTTCGAAGCTCTATATTGGACCAAGTGAAATTAGGTGAAAAATTGATGCAGACACAAGGGCACAATCACAAATTATTTGCAACCTATCTTTTTGAGGCATCTAACAAGATTATTCTAACCTCTTTGGATAGTCCAAAACTCTCTTAAAACTTGACAAGCAACTAAATACACATTTCCCTCTTTAACCCCCTTAAACCCTTATACTAATGAGAAACTAGTTTTAGTCCAATTACTCCACAATCTTCCAAAACACCAGATGAACAAATGACTGATTCAAACACTCATATCCAAGTTACACAACATATATGAGAAAAAACATAGACTCCTTTGGACTAGCGTTGACTTCCTATACATTCACCCTTTAATAGGCTACTCAATTAGCCCAAAAATGCAAAGAAACATACCTTCAAACACCACACAGACCCCTAAAAACTTGGGGTAGCAAATAAATTTCCAAGAAAACAAAGATTCTGCAATTGGATTCCATTTGTACAGAATTGTAACCATCAAATCAAAAAACCCTTATTTTTAGTGTAATTCTTGAGGGTTTATTGGATGTAGCACTTCCACAATCTTTCAGACTCTGCCACCACCTTAGAAACCTTTATTTAGGCCCCAATATTCTTAGGAAACAAAGAAACTTTTGGTATTTCAAATATTTTTGCAAACCTTAGGGTAAAAACTCTATTTTTAAGTGAAAAAAAACCACCATTTTTAGACCTTTAACTCTTCATTTTATTTCAAAACCTAGTTCTCCACACCTTCCACTCTTGAAATAATGTCAAGACATGTAATAATGTTTCTACATAAAAATTTTGTACAAAAATGTTTGAATGGCTTGTGAACAGCAGAAAACACAAGAAAAATAGTAAAATATGAATTGAGCAATTGAAACTTTATTGATTCAAAGAAAAAAACTCCTTCAACCAAACCTGTCTCGAGCCCTTGAAGGCCTTAAGTACACCTTCATAACCCATGAAACCTCCATATAATTCCTCCAATTTATAAAGCAATGGGAAGATAAAACCATGTAAGTGGTTTCCCCAAACTAATTGCCACCAAAACCATTCTCGATAGTTTAAAACCATGAACCACCCCAACGTGTAATTATCATAGCACTCAAGATAGAATCCATGAATAGATAATGTATTTGACCAATAACTCATTGAGAGCACAAATTCCAAAAACTAGCCCTCCACTATGAACATATCAACTAAGTAGGAACCCATAACATTATGGAAAGATGATCCACTTCTCCCAATGTAACTCCTAAGCATTACATGTGAGAGATGGTCAATTTCATTGATGGAAACGATGGTCAACACCTCATGATCATTCAAGTACTCATTCTAATGATATAAGAGATTTACACATCAAATTGCAAGTGAATATAATTTACTATATCTTAACATAAAAAATGAAAAACCTAATAGAAAAATGTAGCAATGATGTACAAGGATGTATAAGAAAGTTCAAATTTGAAAATAGAATGTAAACTTAGAAAACTGTAGATTTGAAAAACTTAATAATTTAAAACCCTAATAAGAAGGTTGGATCAAGTGTAGGATTGGTTGGGCTCAACAAAATATAAAGAAAAAAAAAGTTTATTTATGAAGTTAACCTAGGATAATTAAGTAAATGCAATCAATCAAACACAATCAACCTAACATAATTAAGGGTTGATAAGGGTATGAATGTTTATCTTTGATCTACTCTTGAATATCTATGGACTTGGTGGTATTTAGAAATATCATAAGGGTTGTTGATTTCTCATGGGGAGGCAAGTTCTCCTAGATCAATCCCCAAAAAGTTAAACAAGATTAAAAATAGTTGGCAAGCACTCTAGATGTTCAAATTTGTTACTCATTTTTATTGCATTGAATCAAAATGTCTCACTATTAATTGCTCCAATGGGTATGTGCAGGATCATCATGGAAAAAACAGGGCCTTAAGTGGCAAAAAATTTAGAAAAATCAGTGTTAGGCAACTTCAGGTAAAAATTTGGATAAGTTATCTATATTATTTCAAAAATATGTAAGAATAGAATCTATAGAAAATTGAATGTAGTTTCTAAACTACTAGGTTTATTTAAAAATAAATAAAATCTATTTGGTGAAAATTTGAAATTTTAATGTAGTAGTACTTAAATTTCAGGGAAAAAATAAGTAGGTGTCTGACCACCATAACAATAATAAAATGATAATATTTGTTTATAACATTTTATATATAAGTAGAGAACTCATGTACGGATGTGATGCATATTTTTTTGTAATTTGTTTCCAAGTAAATAATTAATTATGAATTTTTATTACAACTTTTAAAAAATATAAAAAACCGTATGTCTGACCACCTTAACTTGGTCAAAACTTCATGAAATTTAATTTTTCTTTTTTTAATCCTATAGTATGTGAAGCATAGAATGTGATGCATGTTTCATATTGAAAAAATGTGATATCATTTGAAAGTTATAGATGTTTTTCAATCAGTCTATCAATCAAGACTTTAGTCATAATTCTAATAGAAAATAAATACTAATTATTTATTAAATTCAAATTAAAGTATAATTTATATTGGTGAAAATATGAGAATCTCCTCTAAAATCCCTTTTCGTTTCATCAATTTTGGGTAAAAAACAAGTCATTAGCCACATACCCTACAAATACCCATAATATTGCCACTTTTTTTCCCATCATGATCCTGCACATACCCCAATGCTATAAGATAAATGTTTTATGATTATAATGAATATATTGTATGTTAGTAATGCTAGCGTATATCATCAAATTATGCCAAACATGTGTTTAGTCAACTCAAAGTGGGTGAATGACGCCACTTAGCCAAAAGTTTGAATTTTGAATTTTAAAATGAAAGGGAATAGGTTTGTGACCATGAGGTCACCATTGCAATTGAAGAAGTGTCCTAGAATGGGTTAATAGTTAAATCTAAGTGGCTAACAATCAATTCCAGGTGGCTAATGGATAAATGAGGGCATACCCATTGGTGAATGTGATAAATGGGAAAATAAGGTAAATGTATAGATGTGTGAATAAGAATAGGATAGGGCTAATTATATAGTGATTTAAGTATGCAAATTGATAAAAGGCTAGAGAGATGAGATTGAATTTAGATGTTGAGTCACTACATACATGTATCAAGACATTTCTTCAAAATAGACACAAAATTGTGTGGGAAATGACATGGTATGCACAAATTTTACTATTACAATTACACACATATTGATTTACAAATACTTTACATATAGATTAAATTTACTTCAAAATTAATACCTATTAATACTTCTTCTTTAAGAAAACATGATTATGTATTCTCTAATAAAAATTTCACCATAACAAGACTTCTTGAAATTACTTCAATTGTAGCATACATAATTTCATATTGCACCTATCAATGTGCCCATTACATCTTCACGTGTGATTGCTAGTATATGTATGTCTCTTCAAAAAACATAGATGGGTTAAGCTCTCTCCTTGCTCTTTGAGTAAGAGATATAGTAAGAGATAGTAGGGAAGAGGACTAGATAGTATTACAAAAACTGGTTCAAACGAGCATACCGACAAGAAAGAACCAGGAAGAAAACCTTCAGTTGTAGCTCGATTAAGTACAAAAATAGACCCCTTTACAAAACCTATGAGTTTCCAAAATATAGACCCCTTTACATTTTAAACATACCCTTTATACAATGCCAAACATTTGAGCCATATTTCAAAAGACATCTCTGGGTATAGATTATGCCCATACACAATTATGACCATTTTACATTGTTTCCAATTTGAGAATTCAAATTTTACAAAATTTTCCTATTAGAGGCATTCAGGGCACAATCTTCAACAATAGTAGTATGTTCACGTTCTAGACTGACAAGCACCTGTACAAATGATCAAGGTAGCTTAGAATAACCAATCTATATTATTCTAAATAACACAAAATATGATGAGATGGTAATGCAAACTGTAAAAGACCCTTAGAATAACTATAATCTATATTGTTGTAATATGTTGCATACCTCTTCGAAAGAATCAGAACTGGCTATTTTTGTAGCAAGTCCATGATCAATCGTGCTAGGAATATCACAAAAGTGGGAAAATGAGAAATCTATATTGTCACAATAGAAAATATGCTTAGACTAACATATCTATATTAATCTAAACAACTTGAATGATGATGATTTGGTGATGAAAACTATAAAAGATGCGTACCTCTTCGAAAGGATCAGAGTTGGCTATTGTTGCAGTAGGTCCATGAGCAATCTTGCCAAAAATATCACAAAAGTGCATAAAAAATATCACTATTAAAGACACCTGCATTGCAATAGTATACAAAATATCAATATTAAATAAAGAACACTAATGAACTTAATCATAATGAACATAAGCATTCTACCTTCCATTCTTCAAAATGCTATTCAAGTGTTCCTAAAGGGTCATCTCTTTGCTTAAGAGTATCCAATATTGCTTCATGATCAACATTACTAAGTGTCCATAGTTGTTTTCTCTTTGGTCTGGCATGATGCTTCAACAACTTAACATTTGTTGCTATAACAAGGTGCGATTACATGAGAATGGTTTTGTGTTTCTCTTAGTCTTCAAATGTAGGTATGCCATTCTTTCTTATCATGAATGTTAGCAACCAAGTTCCTACAACCACAACTGAACCTGTAGGATACATGAAACCATCATCATCTTCCATCAGTTGTGTTAGCTTATGCTTTACCTACACACATCGAGCCAACCAATAGTTTGATCTCTCTTCATTCCCCTGTGGTGCAACAACTGCAAAAATATGTCCTAGCTGTAGTAGATCTTAAAGCAGGTCGTAATCAACTAAACTTTCCATTGTGTCATTTTTCATGGATATTATTTTAGATAAAGGAGTTAGATATTGTGGTACCCATATATCCACCCACTCACTTGACTCGCATTGATCCCACTCGCACTGAATACAACTCTGACAAAAACAAGCCAACTTTCGTGTCCAAATGGTCCATGTGCCTGCATCTGAGCTTCAAAATGAATGCATCTTTGAAGAATCTTTGATTGTATGACAATCCAATCTACCTCCCACTATACCCTCCTCAATGAACCAAAAGAATTTGTGCACTGTTGAATCAAGTGCCCCTCCCTGTGACAATGTTGAACTACACCAATCAACTATAGAACGTGCATCACTGAATTTTGCTCCTGGAATCTTCAATTGCTCCTTAACTAGAGCTCTCTTTACGCATGCACCTGCTCCATCATGCTCCCCTTTCCCATGTCCAGCTTCAAAAAAACTCCAAATATGAGGTAGACCCCTCTCTACATGCATTCTACTCAACCAATGAAACATACTAGCATTCTTGAATTGACCTGTGCAATTATCTAACCAAATTAGATATCATCCCAATGCTATATCATACTCCTGCAAGAACTCAAAAAATTTCTTGAAACAATTTTGGACATAATCAAACAAATGAGATCTATCATCACTCATATAAAAATGATACTCTCTGAGTATCTTTCGATCCTCCTCTGTACTATCAGGTGCATGTCTAAATGTTATGTGGACAAAAATAGAAATCTGAATGGAATTTTAATATTGAGATTGTACCTCATTTTGTGGTTGCAATGTGTAGTTTTCTACAAAATCAACCACTGATATAATAGTGCCAATCAAAAAGATTCCTTACACATCCTAAATTGTTGATCCAACCACTGAGACCTATGACTATGCCTTGCATACTTGTAGAAAATATTCTCCTTAAAATCTAAAATAAAATCAGCAACACTGCATTCTTTTGTAACTAAATCACATCTAGAACCTTCACCTCCACTTTGCAAAGTATATTTGACTATCTCATCTCTTTTTCTCAACAAGCTTTTTTCCAAATTCATGTTCAGAACTCTCATGAAAACATTGAACAAACTTTGACAAGCCATCACATTGTGAGCACTTTGCATTTAAACAATCATTTCTATAGAAAAAGAAACCATCATCTCTAGAACATAAAAATAGATCTAGCAAGTCCCTTGATGATAGAGGAAGATGCATTGCACCACACTCTTGCAACATTTCATTAGTATGCAAAGTAGAATGGATATAGCATAATAGCTCATGGTACATTGAAAACTCCACATGGTATTTGCAACAACAAGTATTACGAATCTTAAGAGGTACACAATAAAATGGCTTCAAACCCTCAAAAGTCCTTTGCGAGATTTCCATATTTTTATGTGTTTCAATAAATTTTTTGAACATTGTTTGGCTTGATTCCAAGAAATGTTTAGGATGTGGTGTATGGTCTCGATTTCCAATTCTTAGTTTAAAATATCCTTTGCATTGGGTGATACTGTAGAGTTATCATGCCAAAATTGTTGAATTACCTGCTTTACATTATCGGTTAGCTTCCTATCAACACGTGGAAGCCTCCCAGAAAAATACCATGTATCATTTTGAAGAGGATCATCTATTCTTTCTCTTCTTGCAAGTGCTCTATCCAAATTTTTATGATTTATGTCAAAATCAATACAATTTTGTCTCATAAAGTGAGCCTTTTTCAATTTATGGCTTACTAAGGCAGTTGTAATGACTCTTTGAACAACTCTCTTATCCTTTTCCTTGTTACTTTTTCCAATAGACTTGAGAGCATTATTTTTTTTTTCACAATAATAGAATTCTTTTCGGTCTTCTTGTTCACACGAATCTTCAATTTGGCTAGCAAAGGTCTCATCTTTTGCATCTTTAGCAATTGTACAAAAAGTTGGCATTGCTCGGTCAATGTCTTATCACTAAAATATTGGTTGAAAAGTCTTCTAGCCCACAATCAAACAGTTTGTGTTGACCTCTTCCTTCAAAATTGTTTATAATGTTCTCATCAAATTCAAGTAACCATTTAGGGTTCTTGAAGGTCTTGAAATTGGAATATGTCTTTCTTCCATACAAGGTTCTTCATTTCTCATGTAATTTGGTGAAACATAACTTTACACTTGCTTCAATATTATGTTCAAAATCTTCATTTCCAACATTTTTCACCTTGAACATTTTCAATATCAATTTGAATAATTTCATTCCCAATTTCAATATCATGTTCACTTCAAATCCAACATTTTCACCTTCAACATTTTCATTATCACATTTTCAATAATTCCATTCCTAATTTGAATATCATGTTCAACATATTCAATTCCAACATTTTCACCTTGAACATCTTCAATTTCCTCTTCACTTGAAAGACCATAGGGGTTAGGTTCACCAATATTTAACATACCTTGTCTTCTCTTCATATGACTTTCTCTATCTCTTTGTCTATATGCTTCAATTTCTTCTTTTGTAAGCTTTCTCTTACGTTTTTGCTTCCAATGACTATTGTTCCCCATTATACCTCATAAAATATGCTAAAAATCATTGCTTATGACAAATTTCAATAGAAGATGCTCCAAAAAGTTGATATTTGTCTCTTCATGTCTAAAACTGTGTGTGTGTCGCCTGCAAAACAGAATGTAGGGTCATTGGAATTCATAAAACGGCCCACATGGGACTTTTCTATGGCCCACAAATCCGATATCCATTATGAACTAATATCTGATTCATTTGAAAAAAATTTACGATACTTGTAACAGTATAATTTTAGTTCTACAAATCAAATATTCGATTTGTGCACACATAGGCCTAAGGGTTAATGGTAGATGGTAGAGGGTTAAAGGGTTAAAGGTTTAGGGTTTAGGGTATATGGTAGAGGGTTCATGGTCCAGGTTATAAGTAAAGGTAAGATGGATTGGTGGGAAGCACCTAAGAGGGGGGGAGGGTTCCTAGATGGTTCAAAGGGTTTAGAGGGTTTAGGGTTTAAAAAGTTTTAAGGGTTAAAAGGGTTAAGGGTTAAAGGGGTTTATAGGGGTGGGGGGGAGAAGGATAAAAGGGAAAGTCGTTATAGAAAATAAGAGGGGAAAGTGAGTAAAGTTCCGGGGTCCGAGGAGATAAATCGTGAGTCGTCTGGAAAGAAGAATCGAAAACCTGTAAAGGGAGTGAGGTGGTGGGAGGGGAAATCGAGAGAGAAAATAAAGAAGGGAGGGTAAAGAGTCCGGTAAAATAACGTCGTTCCAGGATTCAGTGAGAGAGACCGTAAGGGGTCAAGGTCAGATTCAATCCGATGGAGAGATCCGAGAGAAAGTGGGAGAGAGTCCGCGAAGATCAGGAGGTGGGTCAAAATAAATCAAGATCATCATCATCAGGTCATCAAAACCAGGTCCAGTCCGGTCAAAATCAAGAAAAATCATCTGATCATCTTTTCAAATCAAACGTCAATCGAGAAAATCAAAATCCAGGATCCATCCGGATCCACATCGTTCAGGTCAGGATCCGTCAGGGTCCGGTCCATCAAAATCATCATAAAAACGCATCAAAGTCAAATCAAAATCAGAAGTCCAAGTCATCATCAAAATCCATCAAAGTCCGGAAATCAAAGAAAGAAATCAAATCCGAAAATCATCCTCGAAATAAATCGTTCCAGTTCAAAGTCCGGCTCCGAGGATTCAAATCAAAGTCAAAGAAATCAAATCGAAAAATTTCGAAAAAAATGAAATCATTTCGAAATCGAAATCAAACTCAGGATCCTCGAATCAAAGTTCAGGGTCAAGCGTCGTTCAGTTCCGAAATCAAAATCATCGCCAGATCGTGAATTCAGGATCAAAGGCAAAAGATCGTTCAAATTCAAAAGTTCAAAATCGAAATCGAATCAAAGATCGAACGTCAAAATCAAAATCATCCATTTCAAATCGGAAATCCGTTTCGAAATCGAAATCAAACAAAGTCCACCAGATCAAATCGGGTCAAAGGTCAGGCCAGGTCGTTCAGTCCGTCAAAAAATCCAGGATTCCAGTTCGTCCAGGGATCCGGTCAATCCAGAAATTCAAAGTCCGATCAATCGAAAAATCAAAAATCAAAATCAAAATCATCAAATCAAAATCAAAATCAGCATCGAAATCAGTCAGATCAAAAATAAAACGAAAGTCGGAACCGGAAGTCGTCAAAGGAAAGTCAAAATCGTCGAAGAAATTCCGTCCGGGAAATTCAGGTCATCAGTCAAAATCCAGGATTCAGTCAGGTCGATGAAAAATCAAGTCCATCAAATCAAAATCATCCCGCTTTTCATCAATCGTCATCCGTCCGTCCGTCCAGAGTCCGTCAAAATCAATCCAGTCAAATCATCAATCAAAATCGTCGTTAATCAGGATCCGATCCGTCAAAGGATTCATCAGGTCCGGTCCGTCCAGGATCCGTCGAAACAAAATCGTCAAAATATCAAAAATCCATCAAGGTCAGGTCATCGTCGAAAGTCGTCATCAAAATCAAAATCAAAATCATCAGAAACCAAGGATCAGGGTCAGGTCAAAGTTCAGAAGGTCAAATCGTCAAAATCCATCGTCTTCAATTCAGGATTCAATCAAAGTCGTCAGAATCAAATCATCATCGAAATCAAATCCGTCAGTCAAATCAAATCGTCAATCAAAATCAAGATCGTCAGGATCCATATCAGTCAAGGATCGAAATCAGGTCGTTCGAAAAATCGAAAATCAGAAGATCGTCAAAATAAATAAAATCCAGGTCAAATCAAAGGTCAGGTCGTTCAAGGAAATCACGAGAAAGATCAAAAAAAAATCAAAACCGAAAAATCGAGGGATAATGGTAAGAGTGGAGAGACATAGGAGTGAGTGAGAGAGAGTCCTTGAGAGAGGGAGAGGGAAGGAGAGATAAGAGAGAGAGAGGGAAAGAGATAATATTTAAATATTTTATATATTAGTAATATTAATTAGTTATATAATATTTTATATATTAGTAATATATATATATACATTAACTAAAATATAGAAATAATATTTAAATATTATACATAATAATATAATATATTATATATTAAATTATAAACTATATTGTATCTTGTAAACTAGATATATTAAAATAAACTATAAAATATTTATTGCATTTTCTAAATCATATATTATAAAGTATAAAACATTTTTTTAAATCATATATAAACCAAATTAGATATCCGATTTGAAACATATATCTGATATTTCTGACAAATAATTTATTGCCTAGGGATTAGCCTCGAGCTTGCTTTGGTATTTGGCTTGGACATGCCAATCCTAAGAAGTCAACGCAAAAATTGTGTTTGACAACTCACCTTGTTTTTCTAGACTTCGTCCATGTGGCTAACAACTTTATTTTTAGCCAAAATTGATGAAATGAAAAGGGTTTGTAGAGGAGACTCTTAGCTTTCCACCAATATAAATTATTCTTTACTTTTCAAATTTCATAAATAATTATTATTCATTTTCTATTAGAATTAAGACTAAAGTACTTATTGATAGGCTGATTGAAAAATATCTATAACTTTCAAACGGTATCATATTTTTTGAATCCAAAATATGTGTCACATTCTATGCTTCGTATACTATAGGATTAAAAAAAAAATGAATTTCATGAAGTTTTGACCAAGTTAAGGTGGTCAGACATATGAGTTTTTATATTTTTTTAAAGTTGTAATAAAAAATTCATAATAAAAAAATATTATCAGTTTATTGTGGTTAGGGTGGTCAGACAGACACCTACTTTTTATTTTTTCCCTGAAATTTAAGTACTACTGCATTGAAATTTCAAATTTTCACCAAATAGACTTAAAAAAAACTTAGTAGTTTAGAAACTACATTGAATTTTCCATAGATTCTATTCTTACATATTTTTGAAATAATATAGATAACTTATTCAAATTTTTATGTCAAGTTGCCTAACTCTAATTTTTTTGAATTTTCATTGCCACTTACGGGCCTATTTTTTCCATGATGATCCTACACATACCCTCATGTTTCCTTAAGGACATCACATTGGACTACTATTGTAATTTTCCTAATATGATTTTTTCCCATTTGATCAACTAGTAAATCAGTTCCTTCGATAGTTCTAGGAAAACATCGGGTTGAAGATGAAATTTGCATATCTCATTCAATCCAAGTAGGGGGACCATGAACAGATTACTAATTTTATTGCTCATTATCAAGATCTATTTTCTTAGATACCTTACCCATTGCTTGATTCTAATGTCTAAAAGGTTTTCATTGGGAACTTGCAATGATTGCCACAAAATAAATTTTCCCTAATGAAGTACCCTTATTTCATGCATCTATGTGTAAATTTTTGTGTGTATCAATAGATAGTTTCTCAATTCATGGATTCATCCTCACGCTCCTATTTGGATAACCAGTCAGTAATGTAAACTTCTAGTTATTCAAGAAAGAACAAGGCCATAGAAAATGTGGTCATTGTTCCTAAGAATAGAGGCCTAAGATGCAATAGATATTTTATAAAAAAATAGATTCCTATGGAAACATCTTGTAAATATTGTTAAAGGATAAAATTATAACATTACCAAAAATATGACCTCTTTTTGAGCTATATCCATAGTGGTATGATGTGCAATTTTTTTTCAGATTTCATTGAGTACACAGACACAATATTGAGTGATGCATCCACCTACATCATGAGATTTAGGATCACATCGACAATGGGACTATCCATCTTGATGGAAGGAAGAAAAATTATAACAAATTTGTGGCTAATCCTAACAGCGAACTACAAATATACACAAATCCAATTCCTTCTCATTCTGCTAACTTGGTTACATAGTATTTTGCTTCTTTCGATCTTGTCCTGCTTGAGTATGTTAAAATGGTCGCATTCACTTGTATGCCTCTTGTAGAGAATGTGAGTGTTGTTCCTGATATAGCCTTCACCTCATGTGATTTTCCCTTAAACAAGGATCCTTCTTTGTTGTATTTTCCCACTAAGATTAATGGTAACATCATGATTAGTGTTATTTTTTATCCATCCAACTAAGTGAATATGGTCATGGAGGAGGCTTTGTTCATTAACAATCTTCATAAGGAGAAGTACAATGAGCCGCAAGTCACTCTTCACACTCATGTTAGATTTTATATTGCCCCTTTGGGTAATTGATCTCTTTATTAGTCCTCGTAGGACCCAAGGCTTTGGATGCGTCATTTGTAGTGATTCCAAAGTTTGACCTATTCAAGGAGAATCTAGGAATTCTATGGCTAGCTTCCATAAATGTGATTTCCTTTTTTTTCCACAACTATTGTAAATTTCCCCACAAGGGTACAATGCATGTAGTTTAGGACACTACGTATAAGACACTGGTATCATGTGGGGCCTTTACTTTGGATCACTTTTGGCCTACCCCTATTATATCCCTCCCTCCTAGGGGGATCTCTTGTATCATGATTATTATAGGTATAAGACTATGAGCTTAACACCGAAAGGACGTTTTCCTCCATCACCTTATGTTATGTCTTTGAAGGATTTCTTGCATGCCTAGTAGCAAGCTTTGTCCTCCACTCTAGCAAAGGGGAAGGACAAGTCTACTCTTACTCTCAAGCCTTCCCCTTTCTGGTTCTTTTTCTACACCTCCTTATTTTTCTTCTGATCTCTTGGCAGCATCCTTTGTTCCTACTACTATGCTTTCAACAAGAAAGGGAAAGGCACTTCTGCTAAAAAAATTGGGATCCCCTAACCTATTCTTAGGACATTCCTTCAAGTGCTCATAGCTGACATAACTAGCTTGCATGTGAGTAGAAGTGCTAGTAAAAGGATTTGGCCAAGGATCACATGAATTTGTAGTAGAGTGTTGAGGAGTCTGTTGTTCTTGTTTCTGATTCTACTTCTTCTACAATTGCTTATATTTCTTCTATGTCTTTTTCTTTTGTTCCCATCACCTCCATGCTTCTGTTGGCTTCATCAATGGATCCTGATAAACCTCACCCCAAAAGGGTGTAAGTGTTCATCACTTTGGTAGAGCCTTCGCTTCTCTTGTCTCTTCCTGATATTCCTTCATTTTCATAGCCTTTAGACATGCCTAAAATAAAGGTTGTGTCATCTACGACTCCTTTTATTTCTTCCTCCACTTCTTCTTCCTCTGTGGGAATTCAATATCCTCCACTGAAGAGAAAGTTGGAGGATGACCTCACCTCGAGTGATGGTTGTAAAAAAGGTTCATCTTCTTTGAAGTATGGTTCTATTTTGGCTTACATTTTCCTTGTGACAGAGGTAGCCCCCACATCCTCGGAGTTTTTCATTTCCCCTTTTGATGAGGTTAGTAGTGACTCTTAGATTTATTTTACTCCTCCCACTCTATTGACACATGGCACTCCTAAGAAGTGCATATTCAACTCGGTGGAGGATGTCCTCTCTATCTCCATTTTTTTGTAAAATTGATAACTTTTACCTCACAAGAACTCGATGAAGAAGACCTTGAGGGGTAATTCTTCCTCAATTCTTGTTGTGTGGTAGTTTGAGGGTACTTCCCATACTATCCCTCCTTTGAATACTCATTCCCCTTCCCCCTATAATGATCTAGATTATGATTAGGACGACCTTCTAGTTGATGAGGACTAGGGTGGTACCTCCCTCTACATCTGTAGTTTAGCTTTATTTGTTTGTTTGTGTTCCCCCATACTTCTATTTTAATGTTTTGTGATCCTTCCTAGAGGACCCTTGCTACCCTTGTAGGTACTTGGATATAGGATGGAAATGTGTCGTACACTTCTTCTATTTGTGGCTAATTCTTCTATATGTTATACTTTTTCTTTTCGATATTAGGGATGATGTAAAGTGTTGGAGGAATTTAGTTCTTCTTCCATGTTGACCTAATTTTTATTTTTCAGTTGTCTTCATATTCTCTTCTTCATGTTCTGATACATTTTGGATTGATGTCAGTTCATACAAGTATTATATTATATCTATCTATTTATATCTATGAGCAGTTTTGACCCTAAATTATTAGATCCCCTTGTATCTTTTTCTTGTTTTCTTCTTGATGTTTTGGTTCTTGTGTTTTCCCTCATATGTCTGACAACATACCACGAATACATATTTCCATGTGTTTCATGTCATAATGACTCTCCTCTTTCTCTTCTCCTTAGGATGACATATGCTCCTTTGTGTAGCACACATCATCCTAAGGGGGAGCTATCATACATGACTAATTTTCAACGAGGATAATTATTTTAAAAGGGTTCCTTGGTGCAAAATTCCTTACAATAAATTCCTTGACAAAAGAAACCCTTGTTGAAAACCTCATTTTCCAAAATGGTGCATTCTTTCAATAATAATTCCTTGGTAAAAAAATATTTTCAAAAGATCCCTTGGTGAAAGAAAATAAAAACTTTCCTTTTAGAAAGGAGAATTCTATCCAAAAGATTCCTTGACAAAAAAAAATTTCCAAAGGATTTCATGATGATAGAATCACTTGCGAAAAATCTCACGTCTTTCAAAAGGAGTGTCCTTTCAAAAGGGTTCCTTGGTGTCTTGATGTATTATGAAAAGGATCATGGATGAAAGAACCCCTTTGTGAAAGCATTCTTTTCAAAAGGATTCCTTGGTGTCCCATGCTTGTGTATTGTGTCTAATATTTTTCATCTTGTGTCTTGGTATCTATATGTTTTATATCTTTGTGTCTAACTTGGGGAAAACTTGACTAGACTTGTATTTTCTATGACTGTCTTGCAACACAAATGTTTCAAGGTCAAAAAAATAAAACAACTAAGTAATGATAGGCTCTCTCTTAGCTATTTAACAATGTAATTTTTTTCACATTTTGACAATGTCAAGCATTTTATCTTTAATTTATTTTGTTTGTTTGTCTATTTTTTGGCAAAAACCAGTGTTTGGCATTTTTTACATTATTTTTTAGCCATTCATTGAAATTTCAAACAAATTACATTTTTATAAACTAGACTCCATTCTACACATATTCAAAAAATATATTTTTGATTATTTTTCAAATTTTATAGGGGTAGCACGACCAAAATTCTATTTTTCAGGATGTGTCCAATTTGAAAATTAGTAAAAAATTAAATATTTATTAAAAAATTATAAAAAAAATTGGGCATAAACTACATGTTGCTAGATAATTTCTCACTGAAGAAATTTTAAAAATACCAAAAACAAGTTAACATTTTGAGGGAACAACAAAAGATGCTATGTTATGCTTTTTTGACAAAAATAACACCAATTTTTGTGGCTCCCTTTTTTGAACCCCTTAATCTACACAATTTAAAAAAATAATAATAATAGTTTAGAAAGTAGACTCGAAGCACTACGAACATTTTTTGTATTGTGTTTTAAAATTTTGAGTGTAACTATCCTCAATTTCTCATCTAGGGTTAGTATTTCTTGATTTTAGAAAAATAGTGGCCACTTAAGACACCTTTTTGGCCCCCAATCATCCCACACTTACCCACTCACTCCTCTCTCTAACATAAATTTAGATTTCACCAGACATAGATGATAATCTTTTAAATTCATTATTTCAATCCCAAATCAATTACAAAATGAAAGATTATTTGCAACATTCCTTGTCAATTCAAACTTATTTCACAATTTCATTTGTCAAATCAAAAGTTTAATTTAAGATTTATACAAATGAAAGCTTACTCAATTACAATGAATAATTTCACAATCAACATGATACCAATTTTCACTTGCAACTTCGATTTCATAGTTCTTAGAAAAATTAAAAATTATAATCTACAAATTTCCTCTAACAAGCACCTTTATCTATGTCACTTCTCTTCTATTTCCTATCTTCCATATCCTATGGTCTTCCATTCAAATTTAACTTTAACACATTTATTTGTCTCCTCATAAATTTAGCATGATCTCTCTTCACTTTGTATGCAATTTTATTTTCAGTTGTAATATCCATTCACTACATTCATTTCTGTGGTTTTATCTACCCCTCCACTTAGGTAGACCTCCCCCTTCTATGGCACTACTCCTCTCCTCAATGAAACCCACTCTTCTAACACCATTCTTCCCTCCCTATGTGTAACCTTTGGAATTTTCAACCATCACTTCTCTTTGTAGTTTCCCCCTCTTTTTCTATATTCAATTTACAATTAAAAATAATATTGATATATTAAAGATGGTGCCACTAGTTACTACTCCATGTCTCCCCTCTAGTCATGGATCTTCCCCTTCTCACACCGAATACTTATGTTCAATTACTAATTTTCAAATTTAGAACATTGGTGCAACCCTCTATTCTTTTACCCATGAATTCTCTTTGTACCCAACCACCTTGTTATGTCTATAATCCATTTGCAATTTAATATACTATGTCTTATGAAGATGGGAATTTCTTTCTCATCTTCATTCTATGTGACCCTTCATATTTATGCAAATTTGTATAGTTTAAAATGATAATTGTAATTTTAATTTTAGTTGCTCTTCAATGACTTCCTATATTCATCTACTACCTATCTCTATAGAAAATTACTTTATTGAAGTTAATAAGAATAGTTTATGCCACTAAGAGAAAGAATAATAATTCACTAGTCAACTGGCATAAATTTTTGATAATTGAGAATTAAATTCTAATTATAAAATTGCACTATGATATTCTGTCAATTAATGACAATGTTGTCACTCAATCACCTCCAAATTGACCATCAAATTCCAAACTCTAAGAAAAAATTCCAAATCAATGCCAAATTATTTTTGGTTGATGTAGATCGCCAATTCACCCGAGATGCTCCTACATCAGACATGTCAGGTAGGAAAATTTGTGAGCATGGTATCACAAAGATGGAGTTGAGTAGTAGAACTACTCTTCTAGGTTGCAACCAACCTACAGTGAACTTCATCACTAAAGAAAGTTCACCAAGACTATTTCCTCCTCTTCTTCTAGCACCTCTTTAGAACACATTTCATATCGCTCTGAAAATGCTACATTATCTTCCTTCTCCCCCTCGTGGACTCATGTCCACCAAAACAGGACCTCCTTCGCCAAAATATCTCTATTCTCTTCTCCTCCTTCGTGGGATCAAACCCACCTCCAACTGACCACCTCCACCAAAATCTTGCAACATCTTCCACAATCTCTACAAGAAAATATAGAACGTATACTGCATTCTCTTGTTCTCTATCTATCTCTCCTTTTGACCATCTCGTCTAAAAATAAAATATCATTATCGAAAAATAAGTTTACCTTAGGTATCACATCCACATCCTTGTCAGCCACAACTTCCCATTCTTTTCTCTTCACTATAACAATAAAATTCATCATCCACTCTACCTCAATTGCCAGCAATTGTGCTAACAAATATTTTTCACCATTCGTTGAGACCTCTTCATTGCTCACTTCCTTCTTTTCTTTCATGCCTTCCTCATGGCATGTCTTCATTGTAACTTCTTTGGTAGGGGCCAATCTTACATCTTCCTCCTTCCATCTCAAGCTACTATCCTCACTCTTCTTCTCACTCATCTTTACCACTTTCCTCTCACTTTTCCCAACATTCTTTTCCAATCTCTCAATCCTCACCCCGATCTTTCCCACAAACTCACAAACCATTTGTATCATCTTCTCAAACTTCTCATTCTCCACTTTCTCCCAATATTGCTCCCAAAACAAATTTTACATGGTTTTACTCATGACCCATCCCATTTTGTCTATTGTAATATTTCATAATTCTCACCTCATGATGCAATCTTCCATCACACTCAATCTGTAAAACAAATTATTTTGTCTAGCTTTAAGCTCTCTCACTGTTGAGGACTCCTCTTACCTGCAACAACGCTCATGAGCTTCTTCTATACTGCTTTCTCACTCTTCTCTACTTGCAAGTCCAAGTGTGGACTACCTGTAATATGTCCAACTAGATTTAATTTCAAAATAAATAAATATGGACATCATGAACATCAAATTTATGACACAAATTCCATAACTAATTCCATTTAGCAATTTTATGTTCATAAATCACAAATAAATCTGAAAATAAATATATTCACTTCTATATGTCATTAGTTACATACAATTTTGACTTGGCATTCAACGCCTCATAGTCAATTTCACATTACATAGTTCCAGTTACATCACTTGTTCTTTTACATCAATGATACAATACAAACTTGAATTCTGATATGATTCCTACATGACAACTCGCCACTTGTGGATGAGAACGTGATTGAGGTGATTTTCCACCCAACCACAAAGCATTGCTTCCCCAAAATTCTTCAGTTAGTTGAAGATTACCTAACCCTGCATGGAATACTTAGCAAGAGATATAGTTTGCAAGGTGGAATCTGTGTGTGCCTAAATACATGCATTTCTATCTACTTTGTTAGAATATGAAAATTCCATATTAGGTAAATCAATACATCTGAGAGAGGATAAATAACATAGTTTGTTCCGTATACAAATATATAAAAGTGATTGCAAATCTTGGCCAATCTCATGCTATATGAAATTTTCAACGGTGGTTAGATTTGGAAAAGAATATCTACTCTCTTTGGCACCCATTCTCAAAATAAAAGCTTATCATATCAAGGGGTATCCCTCCCTTTAGACCATCGATTAGCAACATTCTAGTGTTCTATAGTCTACCAAAGAATTTTTGTATCATTCCATTTAACAAAATCAAACAATATTCATTCACATTTGGTATAACTATTCATCTAATATCACATGTAATTGCAATTCAATACTGTTCTAGGTTTATAGTTTGGTTCCATTTGTAAAACATCTATATCATGCTTAATGATTAAAATAATCAAGATGAATTAGAAGGTATACCACATGTATGTGCACATTCATATTAAAGGGATATTTATGCATGTTCACATATATGCCAAGAAATGAATGGATTTTGAATAATGTGTATACATTCTGAAGAATTAAATAAAGTTTTCCTTTCATAATGGTTTATTTTCATATTCAATAAAAAAAGAACATGTTTCCAATTAGTTTTAATTATCATCAATTTCCAGTGTAGACACGAATGAAAATATCTACATTTCACAGTAACTTGTCTCTCATTAAGAACTAGAATAGTTTAAATGAAACCTAATAGAAATACTTCTTCCATAAAGAAAATATTAACAAATATATTATACCTTCATTTTGGTTCAACATAAGGGCCCATGCTTGTTTCCTTATAATCAAAATATCCATTCAATTTTTTGAATATTGAAAATGAAATTTATACCCTATTCATTAATGAGACATGGACCTCAAGGGTATCGATAAACATGTTATCATCCATTGATAACATGGTATCGATGCCTTAGGGTTTATAACAGTAGCCGGTATCTATCAGGCCACGGGTTCATCCCATAATAATATAGATCAACCAAATACATAAGGAAAACAACATAACAGAACCGAGGATTCAACTCGATTACTAACAAGATCAATGTAATTAGATTTCCACAATCCATATGAATTTGAATCTAATTTCTTCTAGATTTGATTGTGTGGACTCTTTTTTCATCAAATCCAGAAGCAATTAGATTCAAATACACACAGGATATCAATAGTGATCAAATGTGTATCTATAATAATGCATATATATACATATATATACCCATGCTCATCATCCCTGATGTCAACTTCTACGACTTGAGAAGCCTATCACGGGTATCAAAAATTTAAGATACATCAACTGGTATTGATAATACCACCTCTCACTAACAATATTTGGTGAGATTTTAATAGAAAAATCAAAAGTAATTTAAACATCGCTCAACCCTTGCAAGATGCAGGTCATGCATCGCCACCCTAACTCATCATTAGGTGGGTCTTAGCATGTTGTGCTTGGCACATTCATATGAAATATAAAACATTAAGATCAACTTGGCTAGTCACCTATAGGATCTAGTAATCATATAGGCCAATAACAATGTAACAAGGAAATATTCAATGGTCAACTGTATGACCACTACCATGTGTATTTAACATTCATACAGGTATAATACCCGCATTAGGCATGAATCTTGCTTCCCTTCATAGGGATTAAACAAGGTTTATAGAGCCATCAAGTGGCTTGGCCCACAAAAAGGGCATTACATAAATCAACAAGAAAGGAACATAATAACCCAAATGTCAAAATGTGCATTAAGGAACACATAATACAATTATGTTTCTGTCTTTTGTATGATAAGAAACTCATTAGAAAAAGAGACGAAACTAAATGAAAATAAATTTGAATACCTCAAACATAGCTTGCTCAATGATTTCTCCTTCCAATTTTACATCATTCTCTCTCTCTGCCTTCTTTTGCTTTTCCCTTCCTTTTTTCTAGATTTTTAGATTCCACTCACCACGATGGATTCCCTGCTATTTTTGGGGAGATTGGGGTCTTAATTCGTTGTCACCTTTTTCATTATTTTGGTTTCCCACTCACTCCATTCTGAGTTTTAACCGAAGCTTTTTTCCATCAATGGGGGTTGGCCCCTATCCCATTTTTGGTGGGAGTTACAATTTTTCAAATCCCATGATTCCATTTTTCTTATGAAGAATCAAATTTAATTTGAGGAAATCATTCATACATTTATATATGGGTTTATGAATATAAATGTATCTTAGTATATATACATTCATATATTTGCACATACACATGTTCGACTTCTCTCCATGAATTCATATACTCGTGATCCCATTATAGTGGTTTACAATTTTTGGCCAAACTGGACACTGAAATTATTATTTTTAACTAAATCTTCATATTCGGGCACCTATAGCGGCTAAACTGTGAGGAATTTGAAGATGGTGCAAACTAGAGTCTCATCAAATTTTGTCTGTAGATTCTAAAAATATTTTTTTCAAAATTTTTGGAATTAAATTGTACTTCTTTTTCCTTCTCCCACAAAAATTGATTTTTTTCAAAAAACAACATTTTTAAAAAGTGACGCACACCGTATAACACATAACTTTTTTTCCATGAAGGATAAAATTCTAATTTTTCAAATTTAGATTTGTAACTCTGATATATAGTGCTTCCACTTGGTTAGATAGTTTTTTATTGAATATGTTTTCCTTAATCAAGTTTCAAAGTCAAATGAATTACAATTCAGACACAACGCGACCGTATAACACGTAACTTCTTTTGTATATTTCAAAATTTTATTTTATTTTTTTGTTAGATCAAGGACTTCAATATCTAGTGCACTCATATTTTCAATTTTTTTGATAATCTTCTATTTTTCCACATGTGAAGAACAAAGAAATTCATTTTTGATGAAAAACCTATGTTTAATAAAACTTAAAAACAAATACATAACAAAACCAAAACATATTAAAATTATATTCATTGGATAGCTTGTTCTGAGGAATACCATAATCATTTGAAATAAATTTTAAATGAATTCATTTGATCCCCCAAAAGCTAAATCAAAAGTGATTTTTTATCAGCATTTTGATAGGTGTAAAGGAGACGCATTTATAATTATGGTTTAAAACTAGTGAGGTTCTATCCAAGGGGGTTTGATCGAAGGTGATTTGATCAAACCTTCTTCAATTGGAATCCTTAAAATGGAACTTTTTAAGGCTTAAATCATTATATTTTCTAAAAATATGTGATTTTAGCTAAAATTTGTTCCTCTTAGGAATTGTAAACCACTATTATGACAGCACCAATTAATATATATATATATTATACATTCAAAAATGAATAATTTTTTCATACAATGATTGTGTTTGATGAATTGAATTTCCTATTCATTTTTCATTGAATATAATGTTGAAACAAACATGGTATGTCAAGAATACACTAATTTGTTTTTGTTTCACTAATTTATAATTCTCATACTGAGTATAATGAAATTTCATCAACTTTTCAAGCATATGCAAATGTCATGATTCTACAATGGTGTGTGAGATTCCAAATTCCATTCTTGCTTACTATGGTCATCTAGTTAAGTGTGCCTGCCTCAATCAAGTCTTGTCCTTCAACCTATTTCCTACACACACATTCTTACACTTGTCCACTTATTAGTAACCTTTAACCGATAATCTCATGAAATAATTTCTTAATCAAAAAAATGCATAATATTCATTTTCAATTTTGTTATTGCATTTTTATCAAATTCCATAAATAAAATGATAATTTATATTTTCCAAATATTCCAATTTTCCTCAATATTTAAAATATAGTAATCAAATTGAGATATGACATCCTTCCGTGCACTAAAAAGAGACATCATCCCAATGTCTAATCAAACAAAAAATATTTCACATATTTATCAATCATATTGTTTTCAAGCCAAAACATCATCATAACATACCAATCCAAAACATTAGACAAAAATACAACATATTCATCAGTAGCCTATCTAAGAAATCAAATGAGGTAAATAACGTTCTATCTCCTCTACATCTTCCCAAGTAGCATTTTCCTCATGATAGTGGTCCCATTGGACCTTATACTAAATAATGTCTATGTTTCACAACTTGATGTTGCATCTATCCAAAATTCTACTGGGCTCCACTAGTACCACTCCTAGATCCTCCACTTATAAAGAATATCAATCAAGTATGTGAGATGCATGTAGGTGGTATGGTTTTAACAAAGAAACATGAAACACATTATGAAGCCGAGCTAGAGTAGCAGGTAGAGCAAGTCTGTATGCAACGGGGTTGATTACTTCCAACACATCAAACTAGACCACGTATCTCAGAGCCAACTTTGATGACTTCCCAAAGGTAATTGAGCTCTTATGCGGATTGACTCTCAGAAAGACCTTGTCCCTGACTACAAATTGTCTAAAGGTTCTTTTTCTATTGGCATAGCTCTTTTTCCTATCTATTTCCTCTTTTAGTTTTCTCTTGATAAGCCTCATCTACTCTTCTATTTCTTTTAGCATCTCAAGACCCACTATGATCCTATCTTCCAACCTATCCCAATTGATGGGAGTATGACACTTTCACCCATATAGAGCTTTGAAAGGTGCTATACCTAAGGATGCATGGTGAGAATTGTTATAAGAAAATTCTACCAGTGGTAGATACTCTTCCCATTTATACTACTGATCCATACAGTACATCCAAAAGGAGATCTTCTACGACTTGATTCACTCTCTCGATTTGAACATCGATCTAAGGATGGTAGGTTGAACTGAAGTTCAACTTAGTCCCCAATGTTACATTCAAGGTGGTCCAGAACCTTCATGTTATCTGTGTATCTCTGTCCAATATATTGGTCTCTAGAACTCCATGTAAATGAAAGATATTTTGGACAAATTTCTTGGCCAAGGTCAACAATCCATCCTTAAGGTTCCCTAAAATAAAGTGTCACCTTATTCAACTTATTGACTACCACTAGAATGACATCATGCCTATTCTTGCTTAAAGGTAACCCCTACACAAAGTCCATACTAATCACTTGTCATTTGTACTTGGGTATATTGTGGGGACAAAGGAGCCCTGATGGATGCACGTGCTCAACCTTAATTCGCTGACACTCCAAGTTTCTAGCTATGTATTCCACTATGTCCCTTTTGAGTCTTGACAAAAGTAAAAAAAAATCAATTTTGTGATCATCTTTATAACTCTGAGGTGTCCCGAATATGGTGCATTGTGGACCTCATCTAGGATCAGCTTCCTAAGCTATCCAAAATCTGGAATATACATTCATCCCTGGTATCTTAAGATACCATTTGATTCAATCTTATATTCCATCAAATTGATGGTTTGACAAATTCTCTTCTAAAACCTTTTTTGCCTTCTCATAATGCTCATCACCTTGCAAGTGTTGCATCACCTACTATTTTAGATTGAACCTCATAGAGGTCATGGCTGCCAGATGTCCTTGTCTACTAAGAGCATTTGCCACTTGATTTTCCTTTCCTTTTATATACTCAATTCCAAAGTCATACTCCCTAAGGAATTCTAGCCACCTCCTCTGATGTGCATTAATGTTAGGTTGAGTAAAAATGTATCTCAATCCTAAGTGATCTATTTTGAGCTCAAATAGATTTCCCAAAAGATAGTGTCTCCACATTTGTAGGGCATGCACTATAATTTATAATTCCAAGTCGTGTGGTGCATAGTTTACTTTGGGTTGTTTTAGCTTTCTAGATTCATACGCCACCACTTGCCCCTTCTTGCATTAACATTGCTCCTACTTTATCTCTTGAAGCATCCATGATCACTAAGAATTGACCAATAGGATCAGGAATAATTAATATTTGAGCTAAAATGAGCTTCTCCTTAAGGAGCTAGAAAGCTTGATAACACTTCTCAGTCCACTCGAACCTCTTTCCTTTCTTTTGAAGAGATGTTATTGGAGCTGCTATTTTTGAAAACCCTTGCACAAATTTTCTATAGTAATTGACAAGGCCCATCAAACTTCGCATCTCTGACACATTCTAAGGCACCGACCATTCTACAATTGCTTTTATCTTCTCAGGGTCCATAGAGACTCCCTCAGCTGAGATAATGTGGCCAAGGTAATGGACCTTGTTAGAATAATTAAGTTTTAACTTAGGGGAAATTTCATTTAATTAGTTTTTCCCATATTCCCGTATTGGGTGGTTGCACACCCGTTTGGTTTTTCTCATAGCTTTATAAGTCTATAATATATTGTATTTTATCATCTTGGCTTTGAATAAAGCATCACATTTTTGGTGAATTTTTCGGCTATAAGGGTTGATTTGTAGGAGGTTGTTTCTGGGTGATTTGGAGCTTTGCTCCAGCATGATATCAAAGTAGATCTCCTTCCCTTCCTTCCACTGAGGATTTTTTGTTTGGTGTTTTGGCAGACCTTCGTGTGATTTGCCTGTACCTTTATTGAGTTTTCTACTATGCATATTTTGTGTTGTTAAATCTACCCTTTTAAGGATGGAGAAGGTTTATCACACATATTCCTTGGCAGATGTTTTGTTTCTTGAACAAGTCTTGAGGAGTGGCTGGCCGATTCATTTTTTGAGATCGATTATTTTCTAGAGATCATTCCGACATTTGAAAGTTTTGAAATTTCAAAGTTGCCTACCTTCGATTTCTGCATTTGCTTGAGGACGTGACTTGATGTTGCTTGAAGGTGCGTTTTTCCCTGATGGTGGCGTAATTTTCTGGCTACGCATGACTGGAAGGCTGCGTTTTGGATCCCTAAAGCACTGTGATTGAATTTTTTGAAGCGGCTTTTTTTTCTGTGGCTACCTTCTTCACCAAGAGGCTCTTGTTTTTGGCAGTGAAATTCTTCTTGAAAGGCCGCGGATTTCTGTTGGGCTCGTGTTTTGTATTGAAGGCCCGATTTTTACAGTTTTTGAGAAGGCACATCTTGTCTGGAGATTGGAGAAGCCTGAAACCTTCTTGTCTGCTGAGGGCTGTGTTCTGTCTGGTTTGAAAAGTTGATTCTCTGTTGGAGACTGTAGGCTACGTGACTGTAGGTTGCGTTTCTGCAGAAGGAAACAGTTTTTATTTTTTGTTGGAGGCGTTATTTGCTTCTTGGAGGCCCGATTTCTTTCCTCAAGAAGAGCACGATTTTCTACATTGGAGGACCATTTTGGAAAAATCTCGCTAGGCTGCATTGAATTCCTCTTGGCATGATTTCGATTTGAAGGCCGCTGCTATTGAGGGAAGCTGCACATTAATTTCCAGAGGCGTTTGGTAGCCGTAAAGAACTTTTTAATCTACATTTTAAAACTTTATTATAAAGTTGTTGCAATTAAAAATTTAGGGCTTTTTTGGTGCATCAATTGGAGTGGGCCCCATTTTGAAGTGGTTTTGAACTTATTTGGGATCCTTAGTCCCACATTTACTGCATGGAAGGATATTTTAGTATTTATATACCAATGGTCTTGTTTATGTTATTGTGAATGAAGGCTCTTCTAGATTGAATGCTTTGTCTTGGTGGCCTTGAGAAGGTTTGTTTGAAGGTTTTTTTATATCGTCTTTGGATTTTGTTCCTTATATGTTTCCGCATTGTCCGAGTTGGTCATCTTCCAAGCGAGTCCCTAATTGGTTGGTGACATCATCATACTTAGCAAAGGAGATGCATTGACAGTTTTCAAAGACTCATTTGATTTGTTTTATTTTCTCTCTTTTGGAGAGGAGTTTTTTCCCATTGGGTTTTTCTCTTTTCTTCTTTGGTTGCGAGAGATTCATTTTTGTATTTGCATTCTCCCTAAGTTGCACTTAAGGGGGGGTGTTAAAATAATTAAGTTTTAACTTAGGGAAAATTACATTTAATTAGTTTTTCCCGTATTCCTGTATTGGGTGGTTGCACACCCATTTGGTTTTTCTCATGGCTTTATAAGCCTATAATATAATGTATTTTATCATCTTGGATTTGAATAAAACATCACATTTTTGGTGAATTTCTTGGTTGTGAGGGTTGATTTGTAGAAGGTTGTTCCTCAGTGATTTGTAGCTTTGCTCCAACATACCCTATCCTAATAAAATGAGCACTTAGATAGCTTCCCAAAGAGTTTTTCTCTCAGATGTTGTAAGACTATCTTCAAGTGTCGATCGGTTGTGTTCCTCAATCGACTTGGAATAAACTAAAATTTAATCGATAAAGATTAGGATAAAATCGTCTAGATAGTCCTAAAACACACTCTTCATGAGATTCATAAAGGATGTAGGTGCATTGGTCAACCCAAAGGGTACAACGATGAAATCATAATTGCCCATATCGAGTTTGAAAAGTTGTCTTTGAAATATCTTCCTCCTTTATTCTCAATTGATGCTAACCAGACCTGAGATCTATTTTTGAGAATACTATCGAGCTCCCTTCATCTAATCAAATAATTCATTGATCCTCAGAAGAGGGTAGCGATTCTTGATGGTGGCCTTGTTCAACATCTGATAATCTATACATACTATGCAAGGTTCTATCCTTCTTTTTTACAAAGATAACTAGTGCTCCCCAAGGTGACACACTAGGTCTGATAATCCCCTTACGTACTAACTCTTGTAGCTGAGTTTTCAATTCATATAGTTATGTGGTGTTCATCCTATGTGGGACCTTAGACTGTGGCTCGGCTCCTAGCACTAAGTCGGTGGAGAAATCAAATTCTCTCTTTGGAAGCATCTCAGTGAGATCTTCGAGAAACACATCTTGAAATTCCCTAAGAATTGGATAGTTGTCAAGATATGGTTTCTCATCATCAGGTTCACTGACATGCACAACATATATATGACTCAACCCTTCCTCTAAACTCTCTTAAGCTGGATAGTTGAGATTTGTCTAAGTTCTAGGGGTTTTTGTATCCCATGTATCTCAATCGGGTTCCCATAGTCATCCAAACAACTCACCATCTTATCCTCACAATTTACTATATCCTTGTGTTCAGTCAACTAATGGATTCCTAAGATTGCATCATAAGATCCTAATGGTACAAAATAAAGGTTAACTTGGGTCAAGAAGTTGGGAAGTTCTAGCTTGTTGCAAAAGAAACATGAATCTACTTCCCGCTCTACTCGATCTCCATATTGAACAAACCATGAATTTTTCATATATCTAGGTTGAATGGGTAACTTATAAATCATTCTAAGATCTATGAAGCACTCAGTAGTTCTAGTATCTATCAAAATAGAAATGGTTTGGCCATAGATCTTACTTGTTGATTGAATTAGAGAAGTTCAAGGTACTCTGCTTGCTTGTTATCTACCATTGCATGGATCATGTGTTGTAGTGTCTGCTGATGGTTTCCTTCTTTCCATTTCCTCAACTTCTAAAGGAAGTTAGATGCATAATGGTCTCCCCTACAAGTGTAACACATGTCTTGAGGTCCTTTTCGATCCTCAACCTTATCCTCTTTTGGGTACCCCTAGCTACTATTATAGCTATCGTTGCCCTTGTTAGCCCTTTTATTCCTTTCATCTTGGTTGCCTTCTTCCTTCTTCGGAGGGTCGTCTTCCCTTTTCAAATTAATAATTTGATGGGACTTGTTTCCTTTCTGTCCTTCACCCTTTTGAAATCTTTTTTTCCTAAACCAAGGCTTGGAGTTTGATCCTTTGCAAAGATTGGACAACTTTGGCAACTTCTATTCTTGCTTAATAGCCTTTTCAAAACTTTTATCCATAGTAGGAGGATTGCGAAGATCCACTTCAACTCCAATGTGGGGTCTCAGTGGTAGTATAAAATTTAAAATCCAAAAACACTCATCGAATTGATATTGTGACACATACTTAAACAAATTGGTCAAATTCTCCTAATGCTACACTACTATAAAGCCTCCCTGAGTCAAATTTTGAAATTCTGTCATTTTCTTATCAAAGAAAATTTGTGGTAGCTACAAGATTGGAGGAAAAACTCCCATGTGATTTCTTCTTGTGGAAGTCCCCCTTTCTTCTCATTGTCCCACCAAGTAGGTTCCTCTCCAGACAATTGATATGTTTCCCAAGTAGCCTTGGTTTGATCTGACAGGTTGTGAAGCCCAAAATAGTTTTCCATCTCTATGATCTAGGCCTTAGCCCCATCTTCGATGGCCTTTGCCATCGAATTTTAATGTTTCTACCTTCTTAAGATTTTTTCCTAGTTCTTCCTCATTCTGACATCGATTGCGATCCCCTTCTCCTTGGTTGGGTATTTCATTCTTGAGATTCTAGTTTTCTCACACCCCTCAGACCTCTTGTTCCAAATGGTCCATTCGAGATTCTTGTTGGTTCAAGAGTTCCAGGATTTGGTCTAACCTCTTGCTTGACCCACTTTCCTATCTTCTACCACCCACATCTTGTTTGGTGGTCACCATGATGACTCACTCTCAACCTACATCACAACCATGTTTAGCATTCAAGAGAAAGTTTTTATATTTATGCTATTGCATCCTCAAAATACAAAGCACAAAACATGCAAACTAACAGGAAAAGAAAATATGCACATTCATTCAACAAGACAAGCCTTCAAGCTTCATGCCTTTGAATCAACAAAAAAAAATTTATTTATTTATATTAAGTTTGGATTTACATTGATCCTTATTTACAAAAGATTTTTTCCACTCTAAGTAGTTCCCTCATTATCCGATAGAGGGAATTCCTTAGGATCCTCATCTAAATCTACATCTTCCCTCTTGTGTGAGGCATGACATGCACGTAGGCACTCCTTCTCCTCTTTAGTCATTAGTGGCGCATTAGGTCCACATCCTACTAGCCAATCTCTAAATGTGAAGGGTTTCTTAGTCTTAGGAGTTTGTTTGGCCTCCTCTATCTTTTTTCCTCTCTCTAGCTTGAGAATGCATGCTTCAACACATTTAGAATACATTGAAGGAGATTTATTTTTCAAAAGTATTCATGGAGACTCTATACGTGTAATAATATTTTTATTGTTGAATAACGCATTGAGTGTGGATCCTTGTAGAGGTTGGGTTTTTCCCTCTTGAGATATTTTCTTCTTGCATGACTTAGGGTATATCTTGTGTTATCTTGTGGTATTCCTTCGATCTTTTCATATGGTCATTTTGTAAGCTCGCATGCATGATTTTCTCTCATAGGCTTATTTAGGAAATGTTTGATTTAAACTTGTATAATTTTCCTAAAAGAAGGGACTCATGTATGACCATCAAGAGTCACCATCTGGTAGACACATATAATTGACACCTTATCAAATTGATGATAGATTTTTTATTAACCATTAATACATCTAATATTTTAGGTTTCTCCTTTGTAGCTAACCTAGCCAAAAGAGACCCACAAAATTTATATTTGGTAGTAAATAATTAAATTTCATAGGGGCAAGGATACTAGTTATATAGAAGGTAGCCCTTTAGTAAACACAATTAGAATTGGTACATAGGTCAATCGATCAAATGTAAGATATAAACTCATTATATTAGTCTTATCTTGTTACTCTTTAATTGGTTTAGTAGAATGTGAAATATTTAAAATTACCATGAATAAGAAATCAGTTGAATTAATAACTTTCCTATACTTTTAAGGTAAAACCTAAAGAATATTTGTGAGAAGAAATATTTATATTTAAATATTTTAAAACCTCATCTAAAGTACATTGAAATTCCCTTGAATAAATTAATACACATAGACCTTTGAGCTACTATATTATAGCTAAGACTTGGTAGCATAAACCTTGGGTGGAGAAATTCTTTATCTAGAGAGGAGTAATATTTTTTGTAAACTTGGTATATCATTTCAACCAATAATAAATGTATATAATTTGATCCATGACTATGTGTATTAAGATGGGCAATCAAAAAGTGAAAAAAAAAAGTGTTTTAATATATAATATGACCATGTTACTAAAAGTGCAAACAAGTCATAATGCGTCCACAATATAGCTCAATTGCTCTTTTTTTTATTCTAACAATGTTATAATGTTTAGAATTTATATTTAAACTAATGAAAATCCTACCCTTAGGCTTGGAATAATTTTGAATTTTTAAGTTGATGGATTAGATATGCATCTTGGACAGATAGATCCATGTTTTACACAAACTATACCTTACTCATTTGATGGACATATTTTAGAATTAAATTTCACTAATTCGTTATGACATTCTCAGCCTATTTCTTAAATTTTTAACCATATATTATTTCTATAGTTTGAATAAATTAATCTATCAATATTTATTTACTTCTGGTGATGTTTTCATATGTTTGAAATATATATGAATTTCAGTTTTCATATATTTTTTAATTGTTTTTTGAAGTTAGGTTATGATTCCTAGGATTCATCGTCTTTGAAAAAATAGTTATTAGGAAAAAATATAGCTTCTACCACATGTTCTTAACTATCTTTACATGAATTATTCTTAATAAAAACTTAATGAATAAAAGGGGGGTATATTCTTAACACCATGATATATTAATGATATAATTGTTTTCTCCTCTTGCTCTCTTTCATCCTTATGATGGATCATAGAATGTGATCCGAAATGTTGATGCCAAAAATGCAACACAATCGAATCCAGAAACAATGCACAACTACCATGATATATTTTAGTGATAAAAATAACCTTTGTGTGTGCTTGGTGTTTGAGCCTCTTAGTCTAAATACCAAATTTAAAAACACTTGGTATTTTGTAAATTAGACTTTGAAACACTATAGTTTTTATCTTTAGCACATCTTCTAAATTTGAGTGTAAGCACCTCAAATTACTCATAAAATTTTAGATTTTAGTTCTAAGAAAAAAATGTCCAGTAAGACCCATTTTTGGCTTCCCACTTCCCTTTGCTTAGCCTCATTGATCTTTTGTTTATGCATGTTACAATTACTTCTTTCCCATTTTTACTATAAAAAATTGCTTTTACTTGTTTATATCATGAGCAACCCTTTGCATGTTCTTCCAATATCTAATTTTTTCCAAATAAAATAGAATGTAAATAAACTTTCTTTGTTTGTACTATGGCCATCTCTTTTTACTCTTATAATAAAAAAATATTTTGAAATAATATTATAATGGTGAATTTTGCATACACAAGTTAATTTCCATTTAGTTTTCAAGACATTCATTTAAATATATAAAAATAAGATCTTAAAACATCTATAAACAATAAAAAAATTAATCAATTAAAACATATATACACCTTATGATATTGCTATCAGGATTCAACCGTGTAGTTTCGAGTCAAACTCATTGACCCATGTTTCATGAGTAGTGGTTCAACAAGAACCCATCTCTCATGATATCGAATGGTCCACTTAGCACTCATTGCATCTAGGTGATGCTCACAAGCCCAAGGAGGTCACCCATCAGTGCCTCAAGCTAAGGAGTTTCTCCGTTAAGCTGAGTTTTACCCCATTTGCAAAACCTTCAAGTGTTGTGCCTTATGAACCATTCATAATAGAGCCCCTTTAGCTCATCAATTGATAAGTAGGAGGTATTTTTCCACGTGTCAAATTATGATATTGCTATCAGGATTCAACCGTGTAGTTTCGAGTCAAACTCATTGACCCATGTTTAAAAAAAAATAGTAGAAAGAGAAAAATAGTTTAAAAAGTGTATATATATTTTAATTGATTAATTTTTTTATTGTTTATAGATGTTTTAAGATCTTATTTTTAATTAAAAAATAATTATTTTATTTCATATTTTTAAATTACATAAAAAAATCACTTATTAAATTATATATTATAATAAATTATCCTTTTTAAAATACTTCTTACAATATATTCTTTTAAATTAAATATATAATAAATTAAGTCATTAAAATATATTAAACCCATTCCCTTTTAGAAAGTGTATATGTGACTTTTGTTCAAGTCTTACATAGTAGAAAATTAATTCATTAAAATAAATTAAATCCATTCTTTTTCAGAAAGTGTATACACAGACTGTTTTAGTCTTACATGTGAAATAAGTTAACTAGATTTTAGATGATAAGTAGGAGGTATTTTTCCACAGCGCGTCAAATTATGATATTGCTATCAGGATTCAACCATGTAGTTTCGAGTCAAACTCAAAGTAGGAATCAAATTATGATTTTAGATTTTAGATTTTTTCTGGTCTTACAAAGTCTTTATACGTGTGGAATAAATTAAGGAAACTTTTGCTAATCTTGCAAAATCGGTTTACGTGTGGAGTAAGCTAACAAAGACTTTCCTAGTCTTACAGAGTCCGTATAAACTTGCTGTGTTGCTGCGAAAATTGTCAGTCATGCGTTAGAAAAGTTGTCGCAGCCATACTTACAAAAGTTGTCAGGCTTTAGTTGTGAGACCTTTCCACACATCTTCTTTCGGATCCCTTCGCTCACGAGGAATGCAATGTAACCACGAACTTTCCTCTCCCTTTGCCACATCAAACAGTTCGAAATATCTCATTATTTATACAATGCACCGAGTGAAGAATAAGCTAATCCATTTATACATTTGCTAATCTTACAAAGTCGGTTTAAGTGTGGAATAAGCTAACAAGACTTTCCTTGTCTTACAAAGTCCGTATAAAGCTGCCGTGTTGCTGCGAAAATTGTCAGTCATGCGTTGAAAAGTTGTCATAGGTTCTTCAGTCATACTCACAAAAGTTGTCAGACTTTAGTTGTGAGACCTTTCCACGCAACATCTGTCCGATCCCTTGGCTCACTAGGATGCAATGTATCCACGAACTTTCCTCTCCCTTTGCCTTACGAATGAATGAATGAATGGTTTTTAATGACGTTCACGAGACCATCAGTCTATGGGACCAAGCACCGAAACTTTAACCATTTTCAAGTTCTTTTCCATGTCAGCCCTTCTATTATAGATCTTGATCAGAAAGCTACCAGTTTTGAGGAGCTTAGTTTCCCTAAAAAAGTTCATTTAGATTGTCCACCTTCAAAATGTCTTCATATTGGATATGGATATCATCATAAGCAGCACACTCAATCATGAAGTGCCATTCAGTCTCGACAGTCCCTTTGTTGCAAAAAATACAGGTTCGTTGCTCCCAAGCCTCCTTGGGGACAGCCCACCTACCTGTCTCGCATCTAAGATGGTGTGACCCGGTTCTTAATTGAGCGACCAAAAGCCTAGCCTTGCCTTTAATTGTAACCTTAGATAGTCTTTCTCATCATGCTCCCACGTGGGGTTGAACTCCTGGATATAATGTGACTTTTTACGGCCAACCTGCTTAGTCCACATAGTAGACCTAAACTTTTCTAGCACAAACTTTTTTATCTCAGCATTAGTGTTGGGGCACTCATGTAGTTTAATGTTCCATTTGTTCAACCACTTGCTATTTTGCTTCATCCAAGTCTTCTTTCTACGGTTTAGCTCCTCCCCAACAACCATTTTGGGCCAGCAGTGCAAATCCATGTTCTTAACTTTTTTTAAATAACTTATTAACCGGATGACAGCAGATGCCTCCAACGGGAACATACCAGTTTCAGCCAAGAGAATCTCATACGAACACTTCGAAATATCTCCTTATTTATACAATGCACCGGGGGAAGAATTGTAAATTGCTCAATAGGAATGCAATGTATCCACTTTCCTTCAACATGTCTCTGTGCTCTGGATTTTTGTTGATATGGATAATAGTTCATTTTCCATTTTCAACAGCATGTTTACAAGATGAGAGAAGTTACTTGCTGGATTTCAAGGCTGGTCTTAATCTTTCCCCAGGTCGCTTATCCTCTTGGCTGGGATTCAACTGTTGCCAGTGGGAGGGTGTTGCCTGTGATTATCACACATCCCATGTCATTCGCCTTGATGTAAGTACTGAGCCTGGTTATTATGGAAGTGATGATTGGCACAGCCAGCTTCTTCCATCGCTGTTTAACCTGCAGCATCTACAGCATTTGGATGTCAGCGGGAATAACTTTCAAGGTATTTCTATTCCTCCTCAGTTGTCAAAACTAAAACTTTTATTTCTTAGGTTGGCATTCAATGGATTTTGTGGCGAAGTCCCTTTGGAGTTGGGGAATATGTCAAGTTTGCGGCATTTGGATATTGTACTGTCGGATAAGTTGAAGAGTAGTAAGTTTGATGTATGGGTAAGAAATCTAAGAAGCCTGGAATTCTTAGAAATGGAGGATGTGGACCTGACAATGGCGTCTGATCACTGGGGCGAGGCTCTTAGCGGTCTTGCCAATCTTACCCACATTCGTCTGTATGGTTGTGGGCTCTCAGGTAATATTCCAGATCTCTCAAACATCACACATTTATCATATCTAAATCTGTGGTATAACAATTTGGAGAGCAGTATACCATCCTCTTTTGGGAACGTTTCGTTGCTTAGATATATGGGCTTTGGTCGCAATCGGTTAAGTGGTCGTATTCCTCTGTCTCTGTGTCAGCTTCCAAAATTAAGTGAAGTTGTTCTAGGCTATAACCAGCTGTCAGGAACAATTCCAAATTCAATTTCAAATCTTGCTAGTTTAAAAAGATTGTCACTTCATTTCAACGGATTAAGAGGCAGCATTTCACTTCAGCTATTCGATAATCTAACTCGCCTTGAAGAATTGGAACTTTCTTCAAATCAGTTTCTTATTAACATCTCTACAAGCTGGGTTCCTAAGTTTACCCACCTGCAATACCTTAGATTGGGGTCTTCTAATATAGAAGGCGACTTACCTGCATTTTTGTCCCAGCAATATCAGTTGAGTGGGCTAGATCTTTCAGATAACAACATTGTGCGACTTCTTCCTTTGTGGCTGTGGGATCTTCCTGATCTTCAATACCTCAATCTTTCAAACAATCAATTGGAAGGTTGTCTACCCCGCAAGATATCCCATGAATTTGGGATGGTGGACTTACATGGGAATAGACTATATGGCTCTCTTCATGATCTTGATTTTGTTTCTGTAACATTAGATCTGTCAGATAATGGGTTTAATGGCTCTATTCCTGCAACAATTGGCCCATCATCAACCTTTCCAGGATGGTCTCTATCTTTGTCAGGGAATAATTTGACTGGACAAATTCCAAGTTCTATATGTGCCGTTTCAGATTATTATTCAGTTTTGGACTTTTCAAAGAACAAGTTGTTTGGTATGATTCCTACAAACATTGGTATGTGTGATGGTTTATTAGTTTTGAACTTGGCTCAAAATGTTTTGCAAGGGAGGATTCCAGAGGAGTTGGGAAATCTAACATATCTTCACACGCTGAATCTCAGTGGCAACAAGTTGCAAGGTACAATTCCTTCATCCATTGCAAATTCCACATATCTCCAAGTATTTGATTTGGGAAAGAATAAATTTGAGGGTAGCATTCCTGTTTGGATTGAAAAGCTGATAGATTTAAGAATTCTAAGCTTAGCTTCTAATAAGTTTACTAATAGAATTCCACCCCAGCTATTCACAATGGAAAATCTTCAAATTCTAGATTTACCTGGTAATCAATTATCAGGAAATATTCCTCACGATGTTAGCAAGTTATATGCTATGCTTAATAATTCACAAAGCTTTGATGTACAATATTCCCAATATTCAAAAACTGGTTACTCAAGTGACATAGATTCTTCATTCAATTTTGCTGATGAAGTAACAGTTTGGATAAAACGAAGAGCAACTTCATACCAGAAGATAGTCAAAGCAGAGAAGTTCATAGATCTGTCGCGTAATAAATTGTCAGGTAATATTCCTCTAGAATTGGGACTCCTTAAGGGTCTAATTTCTCTAAACATATCAAAAAATAATCTGAGTGGCTCAATCCCAGAATCCTTGGGAGCCATGGCTTACTTGGAATCTCTGGATCTTTCAAAAAATAAGTTGTCAGGAAAGATCCCTTCCCAACTCTTAAATCTCACATTCCTTAAAGTGTTAAATCTTTCAGACAACATGCTTTATGGGTTGATACCACAGGGGAAGCAATTTTCAACCTTTGAGGCTTCCTCTTTTCTAGGAAATCCCAAACTTTATGGACCTCAACTTGAAAATAGGACACTGAGTTCTAGTTTGGGTGGTAGAGATAATCACAATAATACAAGTGTTGAAGATGGAGGTGCAGTTGCAGATGTTGTAATGGGTCAATGGTGGGCAGTGGGAGTTGGGTTAAGTTACGGAGTGGGCTTTGCTATTGTGATTGTGGTGTTGTGCTTCCACATCAAATGGAGATACATATGTTTTTCTCTCATGGATAATTTTATCTATTATCTTTTGGAATGGTGAATCCTTGAAGCTCTCAGCCTTTGCTTACAAATTCCAAATATGTACTTAAGATTTAAGATTTGTATTGTAGCTCCTATTAATTTTGGGCTATTTTCATTGTTGTAGTGTGTTGAAAAAACATATTGTTTTTAACCTATTTGAAAATGAGTATGAAGAGTAAGAAATTAAGATTTTTTCATATTTTAAAGTTTTTTATATTAATTGATAGAATTATAAAACAAGCCACAAAGTTTTGTAAAGCTTTTGTCTTTTTATATAAAATATATTTATATATTTGTTATTATGTAAGATTATTTGTATTAAATAAGATTTTTAAATTATTAATTTAGATTTTCTTGAAATTAGATATAATAATTATAAAGAAAATTTAATTTATTGAAATGTATATATTTAATATTATTAAGAAAATTAATTATTTATTTTTACACTTTTTTATAATTATAAATTACAATATTGTTATTTTTCAATATTTTAAAATAAAATCAAATTATATTCATTTGTATTTTTCTAATCTTAGTTTGTAAAAAATGTCTTATTTTTTACAATAGAAAATCCAAAACTTATAAAAAGATACATTTAAATTTATTCGTAATAGTAAATACTTACCATAGTTTTACAATATCACATATAATGTATATTCACAAGTTCTTTTTCTATGTAGAATTTTTTTTTCACCCATGCAACCTATAACAATTTCATTGTTGTACAAAAGCCAATGTGAGATACATATAAAAAATAAAAATAAAAAATCTTATTTTTTACTCTTTTCCTTTTTGCAAACTTGAGAAAAATAACAACTTCCTTTTTTTACTATAAAGAAATGGTATGCATATTCTAATAATTAAAAAAATAATATAACCACAAATTATGTCAAAAAGACTTGAGACTGAAAAGCCAGATAATGATAAACCTAAACTATTTCAATGATGTGCTAAGTTTTATCTTTTGATATATCATTTCACTAATAGAAAGTTAGATACAACTAGTAATTAGGATCTAGAATATGATATTGGATATGATGTCAATGACATGTGAGATATTTCTACTAGAATTTGACCTCACACAAACTAGCTTGTTTCATACATTCTATTCATAAATTGAATCATGCCATGTACTTTTATAGTTCTTCTACAACCCATACTAGGACTCATTTGAACTATGAATGTGTGTGTGTGTGATCTATGGCATGTCTTGAAATGGGTTAAATTAAAAAGTTAGTAGGACTTACTTATGAGGCAAGAAGTTAATGACCTTAGTTTGTCTCAAGATTAAGCCAAGCTCCTAAGGCTTTGACATATAAATTCCACATACACATCAAGTAAGATAATGTGTGAGAAGCATATGAATGTAGAAATGATACTTTTACTATTGTGTCTAGTAGATTATGTTTTCAATTGATCTTATCAATTTTAAATTATTATTCCCCAATGCTTTACTAATAACTTGAGACTATTGATAAATATATGTTTGTATTCATTTAGCTCAAGATATTTGGTGCATGGGTACTATGAGGCAATGGATACCTTCCATAAAATTGGTTTGGAACAAACAAATTTAAATTTTGAATCAAGTAGGCTAGGTCATTTAATGTGGCCTAGCGTACAAATTTTACTACACCATGTCATGGTATAGGCTAGTAGGAGACTTAAAGGAGCATATCAGTCTTGAATAAGGTTGTTGATAAGGAGATTTAGCTAGTGGGTTGATGAATGGGGTCTTGATGAATTGAGAACTATGATGATATGTTTACAATTAGTGTTCAAAGTCGTGTAAAAGGAAGACTTTAGAGTGTATAGAGTACTTTTATCTCCTTCCTTTCCCCACTTTGGTGTAAATGTGAATCTTCATGAGTCATGCATGACAAAGCCAAATATGTAGTTAGGAGAAATAAAAAATTTAGGACATTGGGTTGGGTGCTGACCAACACCCTTTTATCTTCATATACCTACAAACAAATGATATTCTTTTGTACTTGCACAAAAATAATTATCATATTGTTGGTAAATAGTTTTGTCATTGTGAAAAATCAACTAATTCACCCAACAAACAGCAACAATATGCACCAACAAATAGATAGATCATTATGGGATTAATGACCTTCCTCTAAATTTTAGAGGTACAACTCTCTCATAGGTTATAATTTTTATTTTTGAAGATTTTGAAAGGTGGGTATACTTTTAACCAGAAAGTAGTAAAGGAGAAATATCACTTGCTCATAGCCATGATGCAAATATGATTGAGAAACTTTCAAACATCAACTAAATTTTTTAAAGATGAACATCACCAATTGTATCACAACTCAAAGATTGGATTATTAGCAACAAAGGGATAGACTAGTCAGACCTCAATTTTACTCGTGAAGAAATGAATGTAATATCATAGAACATAGTGTCCACAAAGAGAAGTAATATTATGGCATTTATCAAAGTTCAAATACTCACATACAAACACCAACTATTACACTCAGATTCATATGCTCACAACAAATGAACTTCTTTCAAGAAATCAACAAAATTTCATTGCTCTTCCTTTCAATCCCTTTTCCTGTTACATCATAGTGTAATATGGATCCTTGATAAACCAAAAATCAAACCCTTCTAAAGTCCCTCCTCTCTCATATTTAAAGCCTTTGATAGTTTAGCAATCAAGTCAAATGATTTTACAATTGATTCTTTAAAAGAATCATTAAAATTTAAAACATATGAAATCAAATGCCCAAACAGCCGCATGGTTGTTGAGGTGGCAATTTTTTTTTAAAAATATTCTCTATCATTCCTTAATTTTGTTGACTGGGTACATCCTCAATCGATCCCACTTGATTATTTCTTGTGTATTTCTTCATTTCCTTTATGAATAACCTATGCCATATTATCGTATGAATCAGGTGTTGGAACTGAAGTCCAACCATCACTACCTTTTCATCTTCCTTTTCTCATGCTCTTCACTTTCCTAAAGAGTTGGATATAATTCCTTTCTCATTCTCTTTATGGGATGATGAGAATGATGTATTTGAGTTGATTAAAATAGTGTGACCTACTTTCCTTAGTGAATGTAGCCACTTTAATTGTGAACCACATTAAATAATTGTGTCAATTATTTGCCTTTATTTTAAAATTGTTATTGTTGTTTTATTTTATGTTTTCTTTCTATCATTGTTGCACAGTTATCTCAACAAGTTGTATTAAAGTGTAGGAAAAGTTGTGGAGATTGAGTAGAAATGGAGGAGACCAAAATTGAAAAGTTCTCTAGTCAAAATTTTAAGATATGGGAGCTTCAAGTTTGCACTTTGTTAATTTAGAAGGACCTCTCATTTGTGTTAGAGGGTTCAAGCTAAAGAAGCCTGAGAAAATGTTCGATGATGATTGGAATATATTGGAATAAAAAGCGACTGTAACAATCATTATTTCCTTATCTAGCAATGTCTTATTTCATGTTGGAATGGAGAAGAAAACAAAAGAAATATGGGATCAATTGTGTAACATGTATGAGAGGGCTTCCATGACCAATCGAGTTTTCTTAATGAAAAAACTCTTCAATTTGAAGATGAAAGAAGACAACAGTATTTCCAACCATTTAAATGAATTTAGTACTATGATTAGCAAACTAGCTTCAGTAGATATTCATTTTGAAGATAACATTGCAGCTATGTTTCTTTTGTGCTCTCTTCCCAATAGCTGGGAAGGAGCATGTGATGACAATCAAAAATTTATAATCTATAAGAACAAGATCTGATGAAAAGGAAAAGGAAAAGGAAAAAGAATCAATGTTGAAATTTGATGATGTTGTTGCAACTCTTCTTAATGAAGATATGAGAAGAGGTCAAAATAAAACACCCAGAGAGGCTTTGTTCTTCGGAAATAAGGGAAGATCATAAGAAAGATCAAAGCATAATCATAGAAGGAGGTCAAAATCCAAAGGTAGAGATATTGGTTACTGGTATTGTGGCAAGCATGGCCACACCAAAAAGAATTGTTGGTCTTCCAAGATGGATGAAAATTAGTCAAAAGAAGATGAAGCAAATGATATATGTGAAGAGGATGCCAATGTTCTTATTTTAACCTTAGAAGAAACAGTAAAAAATGTTTGGGTGCTTGATTCAGGAGCATCATTTCATACCACTATGTGCAAGGAGTATTTCAAAAACCTACAAAGTAGTGACTTTGGTAAGGTTTTTCTTGGAAATAATAAATCTTGTGATGTTATTGGCAAAGGGGATATTTTCTTAAAGTTAATAAATGGAAACAATTGACTACTACAGGATGTTAGGTATATCTCTCAGCTCAAATAAAATATGATTTCAGCTGGACAATTGGCTTCTCAAGGATGTGAAGTCACTTGTAAATCCAATAGATGGAAAGTAACAAAAGGGGTCTCAGTAATTGCTCGGGGCAACGAATTAGGCACCTTGTATATAGTAGAGAGTCACATTGAGGTAGGAGTTGTTCATTCCACACCAACTATTTAATTGTGTGAGACCTTGGCTAGGAGGAAATGAGCTTAGGAGCAATCTGAGCGCAAGCAGATTTGTACCAATGAGTTGGAGAAAGCCTTCATTAAGGCTTCATGTGAGATGGACAGGTTAGATGATGTAGTTGATTCAGTCATTAAGGAATTCCTTAACATGTTGGAATTTGATCAATGGTAGAAGCTAGCCCAGAGGATCAAGATTTGGCTTTTTCCCTTCAAATACCTATGCAATACAGTGCAAAAGCTTTTGCAGGAAATACAGAGATTAGAGAAACGCCAAGACATTAGCGATTGAGGAGAACAAGAAGCCTTTGCATGATTTTGTGGAGTTCAAGAGGGTCAATTTACGGTCCAAGAAATGGTCGAGGCAACCCAGGGCCAACGCCTGGGTTGGTTTTCCTCACTTGCCGAAGGCCGCCATAGATTCAAAAGCAAAGCTTCCCAAGCACACGCCCAAAAATGTACACTGTGCACTTGCGGCCCAGCATGACATCGATGGGTGCATAGAAAACTTGGGCTTACAGACCGTGGACATGAATTCATCTGATAAAAGCTTCAGAAGGAGAAGAAATTAGCATGTGACTGCGCTGGACCCGAACAGTAGAGCCGTTGGTGGAACCGAGACGCCATGGTTGTAGATTCCTGTGACAAATCTAACAACTGCTGGATAGGGGAAGGAAACTGTGCTCCATCTTAAGCTTGATAGGTTGTCTAAGTTGATCTCTGGTTTGACTGGTGTAAATCCAAAAGGGTATTTGACTGTTTTGAAAAGTATGAAGATAACTAATTGTGTAGAGCATCAAGATGAAAATTTAATCAAACAATTTCTTGCAACTAGTAATAGATGCTTGAAACTAACTAATTCTAGTTTGTCTGTGCATGGGAAAATCAACAGGGAGGTTGGTATTGTATTTCTGATTTGGTGGCATTTGGCAGCCCCTGCCATTGCACAATGCAATCCTAAATGGTGTGGATCGCAAAATGTGAGTTACCCATTTTGGATAAACAATTCAAATTGTGGATAGGTCTCGATTATCATATCAAATGCTTGGAGCTACCCATTTTGGAGAAGGAGAATGAGAATTCTAACAGAGAGTTGGGTCCATTTCCTGGCGCGCTTGTAAATGGTATGGGTATGGACTTAGAGATCTCGCAGATCAATTATATGGGATCTCTGATCATAAATTTTAGTTCTCTAAGAGCCATGTCATGCACCTGAACAGATACTACCTTTGTGTAGTTCACGTTACCTACAAATGGCCCCTTCACCATTTCCTCCATCAATAAATTTGTGGTCGTTAGTTGCAAATCAATCAGCTATTTCACACTTGATGATGGGGAGGAGAACTATAAATCTGCATGTCTACATCAATTTGATCCAAAATACCGAAATGACCATGGGTTTTGTGATTCTGGTATTCTAGAAAATAAGAGGGTTATCAATTTTACTGGTGGGAGAAATTATTTCCACACAATCAAGAGCCATCATAATGATGGGGGGATTAAAACTGATGCAGATTATGGAATGAATGGAGGTGCGGATGAGCACCTTGATAAAGTGCTTAAGACTGATCGGTTCAGGCCTGACAAGGGATTTGCTAATATTAGTGAGAAAGGTGGGCTTATGGATAGGCTGGTGGAATTTGAGAAGGATGCAGAAGAGGTAGATTCTTTTGGTTTGAATCAGTTCTTGACAAAGGTAATGCAAGGGAAGAATGCAATGGACTAGCCAGTTGGTAATGATGCTGCATTGGAATGGCCAATTGGTTATAGTAATTAAGTAACAATAAGTTTCAAGGAAAGTGGGGACAACAGTACAGTTTGGACTTCAAGTGGGAGATTGTTGGAAGTGAAGTCCAATCATCACTACCTTTTCTGTCTTCCTCTTCATTTGCTTGAAAAGTTGGATATAATTTCTTTCTCATTCTCATTTTGGGATGACGAGACTGATGTATTTGAGTGTGTGACCTGCTTTCCTTGGTGGATGTAGCCATTTCAATGGTGAACCACATTAAATAATTGTGCCAATTAAATTTTTCATTATTTTACAATTGTTATTATTGTTTTGTTTTATATTTTTCTTGTTATTGTTGCATGGTTATCACAACATTAGGAACCTTAATGGTTTTCACAACCATTTTGGATGTTGGTTCCTAAACTCATTCAAAGCACCAATATCTTTTAAAGCCTTGTCATTATTCCCATTTTTATTGCCATTATGGGTCTTTATTCCCACATTTATTGCACGGTTTTGGGAAGTATTTCAGGATCCAATGGGGTTGGGTTCCGATGATGATTACACAACTTATAAACCTTGAAAGTATTGGCTTAATTTATTTTTGAATTATTTCCCTATATGGTGACTAGTTGCTAATCAAATTTTTCATAATAAACAAGAAGATAGAGACTTGAGTCGCATAGCTCCCACTTATGCTAAGAGACCAGATAACTTGGTTTGTGTAGGGATCAAATGCACATCACTCGTGCTCATATTTTCGCATGGCTCAAAGACCTGTGTAAGACATATTTGAATATAAATCATAACATGATATATAAATTGGTCCAATTAAGGTTCAAGCCTTCCTTCAAGTCGCTTGTATGAAGAATCTTACATCTTCACTCTACCAAGAATTGTGTTATTGCCAGACTTAGCCATGACCACCATGTAATTTTTTGAAACTCTAACTATTGAGATCCCAATACTATTTGCACTAGTGCAAAAAAATCTCACATGTTCATCCAAGTTATCCTAATTTTTACCATCCATAATACCAAGAAAAGCTTCACTTAATACATTTAAAATTGTCCTAGTGATTGAACTACATGATTCCATCTTAAGATTGTAGTGTAGAAAAATGTATCCCTTTCACATTTTCACACTTAATTTCGAACTAATATTAAAATGGAGCTAATTGTGCCTTATTTTTGGTGTTGTAAAGTGTGTACCCCTTTACACTTTCACACTTGTTTAGTGCTCCTTTAATCAATTGAGCTTAATTTTTCTTAATTAGCCCTTTAATTCAAAGCCAAGCCTATTTTAGTGCATTTTTTGAAGAGGAAACATGACATTCATTAATGCCTTAACATAACACTTCTCATTGAGCAATGTGTGTCCTAGGGTTAGGGACTTGGGACCCATTCGCCCATGGGTGAGTGGGTCCTCCCTTAGACCTAGGACCTAAATTTAAATTATTTTTTTGGTGATATTTTAACATATTCAGATCCATATTTAGATGTTGTCTTGTGATATTTGAATTTTGAAAAATTTAGGTTAGATACCTATAAATATAAGCTGATTTCACTATGTTTCACCTAACAATTTTGAAGTGAACTTTCTTATAGAAAAGTTGATGATCAAGAGCACTTTCAAAGGCATTCAAGAGAAGATTTATTAGAGTTTGTTGACAACAATCAAGATCCAGTTGCCATATCAAATTCTTCTTGCATCATGCATGTTATTGGAGCTAATATGATGATGTAGGTTTCATGATCCATTCAAGAATTCAAAGCATTATTTTAACTCAAGATTCAAAGATCAAGATCTGCATCCATTGAATCCATTTCATACAAGGTACAAATTTACATTCCAAGGCTTATTCAAGGGTTTGGTGAGTTATGAAATTGAGGTGTTCATTCATCATTCATTTAATGCTATTTTGCGTCATTTCAAGGTTTGATTACCAAAACAAGGTTTGACCAAGGAAAACCTCCATTCACCGCAAACAAAACATTTTTCCCTCTTGATTTGTGTTTGTAGATTTAGGTGGAAGAAATATTGAAGATGTCTTGAAGAGAAAAATTGAAGAACTTTTCAAAGTTGTAAAAGTTGTCACAAAAGTTGTCATCTCACAGAAACTCATAGAAATTCTTTTTAGCATTCTGTTCATCAAACCTAAAACCTAGAAAAATTGAGAGATTCAGATCTATAACAGAGGCTCCCAATAGTTGCAGAAAAACCCTAACTCAAGACCCATTCACCCCTGGGTGAATGAGTCTCAGATCAACTTTGACAACTAAGTTTTGGTGACTGGTACACATCATCTTACCCTTCTCTAATTTGTGATCTAATTTTTGGTTCTGCTTATTTTGAGTTTCATCTAGCTATTCCAAGTTGTAGATTGCATTTTGGTGTTGATTTACTATTTTTTAGTTTTTCTCCCCAAAGTGTTGTTTTATCAGGACCCTTGTCCTTGCAAAAAAATTAATTTGTATATTCACACTTTGACTTGATTCACGTTAGGATTGATAGTCATTTTATTGTGAGGATCTCATTTCCTAATGAATTGAGGAAGAATAGGTCCCTAGGTGTTTCATATCATATTTTGATATGGACCCTATTAATTCCCCACACTTATTTTTCTTTGTTTCATTTTGGTGAACCTATGTTTGATCATTGTATTTTTTTTTATTTTGGAGTCCACTTTCACCCTAGATCTAGATCTTGCATTCATTTGAATTGTATTTCACTGAATTTAATCTCATTATGGTTGTTTAACTTGCATTAGTTTGTATTGAATATAGGGTTTTAGGATTGCACTTTTGCATCTCTTAAAATCGAAAAAATACAAAAAAAAAAGTCATTTTCCAAATCATTTACATAGCATTGCATCATCATTCACTTATATTTGAAATTAAATAAAAATTGCACATCAAATTAGGTCTCCTAGTTTCTCATTTAGTCATATTTTTTATTTTCATTCAAGCTTAATTTCATAAAAAACTGAAACTCTACCTCACTGTAAGAAACCAGAATCTAGAAATCACAAGAATCAACTCATAAATCTATAAAAACATTTTTCAAAACCCTAAGCTAGGACCCATTCACCCTAGGGTGAATGAGTCCCTAATCAAGGTCATTTCCTGAATTTTTGGGCATTAAAACCTCTATTTCTATATTTTGTTTTGTTGTTTTCAGTTTTCTATTTCAGTTTGGAGAATTTTTGTTAATTGGAATTGATCATATTAAGCTTCATTTGATAAATTTAGTGCATTTTGTGAACTCAAAATTACATTTACAAAGAAATAATTTTAAGTCTTTTACATAGCATAATCAAGAAACTATCTTGTTGGAAATTTGAAAATTACATTTATATATTTGCATCGCACTTTACATCCTACGTTACTTCATTGCATTTCACCTTCTTTCCATTTTGGGTGTACATTGAGTTTGTGAAACTTGTATGAGCTTCACAACTTGGTGTCCTATTAGAAATTATTTTGTGAGACGTAGTTCAAGACTCATGTCATCCTGTGATACACCATTCGCTGTGGATATTGGGTTCTCCAACTCTTTCACTCATAGTGTTGATACTAATCAACCCACTATGGATCCTAGCTTTCATACCTCATCTCCAATGGCTTCCCTACCCACAACTAATGTGCATGATGTTGAAACAATGGCTACTAATTTCCCACAAGAAAACATAAGAAGGATACATGAAGAAATAGAAAAATTGAAAAACTTTATGAATTCTAAAAACATTGCTAGGAGTGCCATTCTTGCTCTAGATAATGTGAGGAAAATGCTTGAAAATGAACATGGAATAGAGATTGTGTGAACTCTAGCTCATATTGTTGATAAGAACATCACTACCATGACTAGTTGTGCTCAAGCTTTTGGGTATACTCAAAGTCAAGGCAGAAATTTAATTCCTCCTTCCACAACCCTTACCTCTATTCCTACCTACACTAGTACTCATGTTACTACAACATCGAACCTACTAGCAATTTCAATACTTAGGTATAATTTCCACTTGGAATAATTCTATCTTTTTGAATTCAAATCTCATATCTCCTCAACCACCCCCCTCACAAATTTACAATTCACTTGTCCTCCACATACATACACCACTCCACCTTATTCACTCCATCTCACAATACCAACAATGATAAATCCTTAATACACTTTTGTAAAATATGTCATCCCTCCAACAAAAAATCATGACATTAAACCAAACAAATAATGGCCAAGTTTCACAATACATCAAAACCAACACATTATCCTTGGATATATTGATAACAAAAATGCCACAAAGTATAGAGGTTCCTAGGTTTTAGAAAAATGGTGAGAAAGGATATCTTGTTAGCCATGTTTCCACTTACACAACCTGATGTAGTGACTTCATGTTTCAGAAGTTTACAAGGAGACAGGTACTTCATGTTACTTATTGATGATTACTCTAGATTGATGTGGGTTGCTTTTTTAAGGGAGAAATTTGAATCTCTAGAGAAGTTCAAGATTTTTAAGGCTATGGTTGAGACAGAGACAATTTTGAAGATTAAATGTTTGAGATTAGACAGAGGTGGTGAATTCACTTCTCATGAGTTTAATTATTTTCGTGAAGTTCATGGGATAAAGAGACAATTATCTGCCCCACGAACCCCTCAGCAAAATGGATTTGTGGAAAGGAAGAACATGACAATTCAAGATGTTGCTAGGACTATGATGCTGGAAGGAAATGTCCCTCATATCTATTGGAGAGAAGCTATGAGTACTTCTATTTACATCCTCAACTGGATACAAGTCAAAGGTGATACTGCTAAGACCCCTTTTGAGCTATGGAATGGTCAGAAGCCTACTGTTAGATATTTCAAAACCTTTGGGAGTAAATGATACATTAGAAGAGATGAAGAGATAGAAATTATTGATGATAGGAGTGATGAAGGAATCTTTCTTGGTTATTCTACTAAGAGTAAGGCCTATTGGTGCTACAATAAGAGATTGAGGAAAATAGTTGAAAGTGCAAATGTTAAGGTTGATGAAGACATAGTTAGACCATCCAGAACCTGTGGATATGATTCAGATGATCAGAATAGCAATTCAGTCACATGAAAGAAAGTTCAGACTCAAAATCAAGTTCAAATCATTCTAGTGAATCAAGAAAATCAAGAGGAAGGAACTAGTGAAAGTGAAGAAGAGATAAAAAAAAAAAGAACTAGAAGTTCATGAACATCCTAAGACTCTGAGGTATGTAAGACTAAATCATTTAGAAGATTAGATTATAGGTGATAACAACAAAGGTGTCCAGACTAGGAGAAGGATTGCAAAAGAATACTATCTAATTTCAAAGACTGAACCTAATAGTGTGAATGAAGCATGCAAAGATGAAAATTGAGTGGAAGAAATGAAAGAAGATCTACAAAAAATTGAGAAGAATAATACATGGATTCTTATTCCTAGATCAAAGGATAAAAATGTAATTGGAACTAAATGGGTCTTTAGAAACAAGTTGAATGAGCAAGGTGAAGTTGTTAAAAAAAAATCAAGATTGGTATGTAAAGGATATTCACAGATGGACATAATTGACTTTGAAGAAACTTTTTCCCTTGTTGCTACGATTGATGTTGTGAGATTGTTTTTTGGCTTATCTTGCTTACAAAAATGACAAGGTTTATCAGATGGATGTCAAGTCAACATTTCTAAATGGAAAATTGGAAGAAGAGGTGTATGTTGAGCAACCTAATGGATTTCAATTGATTGATAAGGGAGATATGGTTTGTCAGTTGAAGAAAGCATTATATGGACTAAGCAAGCCCCAAGAGCATGGTATGCTAGTTTGGATAAGTATTTGTTGAAGCTTGGATTTAACAAAGGTACTATTGATAGTAATCTATATTTCAAGATTGATCATGATAAAGATTTGATTGTGGAAGTATTTGTTGATGATATATTTTTTGGAGATGATGGTTTGTGCATGAATTTTTCTCATAAGATGTAGAACGAGTTCGATATGTCTATGATTGGTGAGATGAAATTATTTTTCGAATTGAAAATTACTCAATTAGATAAAGGGATCTTCATATCTCAGTCCAAGTATGTGAAAGAATTGTTGAAGAAGTTTGGTATGGAAGATTCAAAGCCAGTTGGTACACCTATGGTGACTAGATTCAAGTTGACACAAAATGATGATTCTCCAAAGGCAAATGAAAGTAGATACAATTTGATGATTGGTGGATTGCTTTATTTGACTCAAACTAGACCAGATATCATGAATGTTGTATGCATTGTTGCAATATTTCAAGTTGATCCTAAGGAATCTCATGTAACTGTTGTGAAGAAGATTTTTAGATACTTGAAGGGGACAGTTGATTTTGGCCTGTGGTATGCTAAAGATGATGATCTTACTTTGAGTGCTTTTACTAATGTTGATTGGGAAGGTGATGTGGATTATAGAAAGAGTACTAGTGGTGGTGCATTTTTCTTGGGTAAGAGGTTGATTTCATGGTTAAGTAAGAAGCAGAATGCCATTACTGCTGCTAACAATTGTACTCTAGTATTGTGGATGAAGCAAATGTTGAAAGATATCAGAATTGTGTATGATGAACCCATTACTATATTCTGTGATAATTCAAGTGCAATTAAAATTTTTAAGAATCTGGTGCTGCATTCAAAGACCAAGCATATATCTATAAAGTTTCACTTTTTGAGAGAGAAGGTGAGTGAAAAGGAAGTCAGAATGGAGTATGTGCCTACTAAGGATCAAATTGAAAACATCGTTACAAAGTCGTTGCCTAAGAATACTTTTGAGTATCTTAGAGGGAAGCTAGGGATGATTACCAAAATGCATTGACTTGCATCAATCTATGCATTTCATGGTCATATCATGATCCAGATTGATGTTGTGCTGGTTGCTACTTAGGGGGAGTAGTTAGATGTTCAGTTATGTGGTTCAAAGCTTGTTTGGAGAAAAGAGATATTTTCATTGATATCAAAGGGGGAGAAGAGTTGTGTGAAAAATTGTGAATTATCTAAGGAAGAAAAGATTCATGTGGGAGAAGAATTGTTGAGGAGAAAAGAATCAGAACCTAAGGGGGAGTAAGTGTTGAAGATAGCTCTGTTGATGGTGTTTTTCACATCATGTGTTTCCATCAATTCCAAAGGGGGAGATTGTTGGATGTTGTGGTTGCATTGCTGATATGTGGTTGTCATTGATGTAAACACTATTAGCATAAATGTCTTAGAAGTTGTATACGTCAAGGATATCGAGAAAATTGTAATGAAATAAGTTGCATGTTGTCAGTGGTGAAGTGAAGTTCACTCTATCGGTGAGTTCAGTACATTGATGATCAGAGGTTGTGGATTAAAGGGTTTCTTGTCGAGTATATCTAGTTTATCCACATCAAGTTTCAGAGATCCATGTGAAGATTTGATCATGTTATGAAGATTTGTATTCTGATAGTTATTATGTTGCTTCAATTGATGTTCCTAAATGAAGATGATTTTATTTTATCAAGTTCAATTGCTCTAGATGCTTCTCTAGTGATTCGTGATGTTTTTGGGTGTTTCTAAATCAAGTTCTATCTGTGTTGATTGTTGTGCTCGTGATTTGATATTTTCTCTTGTGTGTTCATGTTTTCATGTTCTTGGCTGGCAGGATGTTTGTAGTGTGTTGTGGATCTTCATAGAATAATTATTGAAGGTGCTTCGAGTTTGAGGATATTATTTTAGGTCCTCACTTTTTTGTGGCTAAAGATGGTTGATTCACATTGAAATTTATTTATTGATTTGGGCTGACAGTTTGTATTCATTTTATTACTTTATTGAGGCCGACACGTAGTGACATAATTTCTTGTTGTGGATATATAAGAGTGATTGTTTTATCATTTGAAGGTATGAGTGTGTGAAGTGTGTGAGTCCTATGTGTGAATATTGTTCAAATATTTTGAAGGTAGAAGTAGAGTGTGAAGAAGAGTGAATAAGTGTTCATGTGCTTAATCAGAACTATAATTAGGCATTAGAAAATTCTATTTTTCTCAGTTCAAATCCTATGGATGTAATTCAATATTTTGTAAGATAGTGAGTCTTCCTTGGGTAGTAAGCCTATTTGTAATTGAGAAGTGAGCTCTAGGCAGTACGCCTAAATGCATGTGTATTCCCCATTCATACTTCTTTATAATTTTAATAGGGTATGATCTTTTGGACTGACCTCCATCGTGGTTTTTCCCCTAATAGTGTTTCCATGTAAAAATTTGGGTGCAATGTGTTTTTCTGATGTGTTGATGATTTATTCTTTCATGGTTAATAATCATATCTAAGAATAAGGTCAAGAAAGTTAATAAGTTTTGAATTTCTGTGACAACTAATTCAACCCCCTCTTAGTTGTCTACCCTTGTGTTGCCAACAATTGGTATCAGAGTAGGGTCCTTGGAAGAAGTTTAATAGCTTGAGGTGATCTGGGATGGGGACATACAAGAAGGATAGTCTGAGAATTGATTGAACAAATTATTCTCTGTGGAATACTCGAATGGAATGCCATCTGAGATGCATTGGTGAACCCTATTGGAGCGTTGCAATCAATAGGTATGTTATTCCTTAGAATGGTCCTACTACAATTGCTGAGATTAGGGATGTTGAGTACAATATCAGGGCTAAGGAAGCATTGTTGGGTGCTTTGACTGATTCTGAGATGACAAATGTTATGGATTTGAAGACTGCTTATGAGATATGGAAAAAGTTGGAAACTTTGTATGAAGGTGATGCTAATGTGAAGATTGCTAAGTTACAAAGTCTGAAAGGGAAATATGAAATGTTGAGAATGGGTGATGATGAGAATGTTACTACTTTCATGCAAATTGCACGAATGAACTTGTGTGTGGTATCAAATGTGCTTGTGGACAATTGGACAAATAAAAAATTGTTGCTAAAGTGCTTAGATCCTTGCCTACTTCATACAAAGTCAAAGGTACAACTATTGAAGAGCTCCAGACTCTAACAAATGTAACCAGAGACATGTTGATTGGTAAGCTTATTGCTTTTGAGTTGAGTGAATTTGGTGATGCTCTTCTTAAGATAGAATCTGCATTTAACTCTACTACTTCTAGTAGAGATAAATAGAGATATGATCTGGGAGAAAGTTCATCTAGAAAGACATTCAAGTATGAGGAAGAAATGAGACAGATTGAGGAAGAAGAAAGAGAGCTAGAAGAGCTTGAAGCACTTATTGTCAAGAGAGAAGCCAAAGGAGAAGGTAAGTATAAAGGGGAATTTCCTATTAAATTTTTTTCTTGCAATAAGATAGGTCATTTTGCATCAAGGTGTCCAGAAAGAGTCCCTAAACCAAGACCTAACAATCCTAGATTTAAAAGAAAGTGCTATTATGTTGCTGATGAAGGTGTGACAAATGATGCATCTGATAAAGGAAATGGAGGTGAAGATAAATGGGTATTTATTGCTATCAAGGAAAATGATCCAGCCCTTATTGAATCTATTAGTTGCTCAAATGTCGAGAAAGCTCTAGCAGCTAGAGTTGAAGAGAAAGATGAATGGGTGATTGACAATGGATGCTCTCATCATATGACAGGTGATAAAAGAAAATTTGTGAGCCTGGAAAAGTATGATGGTGGTGTTGTGAGATTTGGTGATGATAAAGTCAGTGTAATCTGTGGCAGAGGATCCATTTCTCTTAATCATAAGAATAATAGTAATGATGTTCTTTATGTGGAAGGTTTGAATCATAATCTATTAAGTGTTGGATAGATGGTTGAAAAGGGTACAATCTTCAATTCGAGAATGGAAAGTGTAGAATATTGGGAAGTTTTGGAAATGTGATTGCTTCAGGTAGAAAAAAAAAAGGTAACATCTTTCACCCAAATGCTGCTAGTAAAAGTTTTCTGATTGCTCAAGTTGATGAAATTTGATTGTGGCATAGGAGAATGTGTTACGTAAAATTTGACAATATTGTTAAGATAAGTTCTACTTAGGCAATGCGAGATCTTCCTAAGTTGGTAAAGCCTACTAATACTATATGCAAGGAATGTTAGTTAGGGAAGAAAACTAGAATTTCATTTCAGAGCAAACAACATTGTTTAAAAGAAGTGTTGGAGCTTGTTCATACTAATTTGTGTTGTCCTTCTAGAATCAAAATTTTACAAGGAGTCAGGTACTTCATGTTACTTATTGATGATTACTCTAGATTGATGTGGGTTGCTTTCTTAAGGGAGAAATATGAAGCTCTTGAGAAGTTCAATATTTTTAAGGCTATGGTTGAGACAAAGACAGGTCTGAAAATTAAATGTTTGAGATCAAATAGAGGTGGTGAATTCACTTCTCATGAGTTTAATTATTTTTGTGAAGTGCATGGGATAAAGAGACAATTATCTGCCCCGCGGACCCCTCAGCAAAATGGAGTTGTCGAATGGAAGAACATGATAGTTCAAGATATTGCTAGGACTATGATGCTTGAAGTAAATGTCAATCATATCTATTGTAGAGAAGCTATGAATGATGTTGTTTACATCCTCAATCAAGTACAAGTCAAAGGTGATACTGGTAAGACCCCTTTTGAGCTATGGACTAGTCAGAAGCCTACTGTTAGATATTTCAAAATCTTTGGGAGTAAATTTTATATCAAAAGAGATGAAGAGATAGGGAATTTTGATGCTAGGAGTGATGGAGGAATCTTTCTTGGTTATGCTACTAAGAGTAATGCGTACCGGTGCTACAATAAGAGATTGAGGAAAATAGTTGAAAGTGAAAATGTCAAGGCTGATGAAGAAATAATTAGACCATCGAGAAACTGTGGATATGATTCATATGATTAGAATAATAGTTCAATCATAGGAAAGCAAGTTGAGACTCAAAATCAAGTTCAGATAATTCTAGTGAATCGAGAAAATCAAGAGGAAGGAACTAGTGAAAGTGCAGAAGAGAGAACACAAGAACTAGAAGTTCATGAACATCCTAAGACTTTGAGGTATGTAAGATTAAATCATTTAGAAGATCAAATTATAGGTGATAAGAACAAAGGTGTCCAGACTAGGAGAAGGATTGCAAAAGAATACTGTCTAATTTCAAAGACTGAGCCTAATAGTGTGAATGAAGCATGCAAAGATGAACATTGGGTGGAAGCAATGAAAGAAAGGCTACAAAAAATTGAGAAGAATAATAAATAGATTCTTGTTCCTAGACCTAAGGACAAAAATGTAATTAGAACTAAATGGGTCGTTAGAAGTAAGCTAAATGAGCAAGGTGAAGTTCTTAGAAAAAAAGCAAGATTGGTGTGTAAAGGATATTCATAGATGGAAGGAATTGAATTTGAACAAAAAAAATTCCCCTATTGCTAGGATTGACGCTGTGAGATTGTTTCTTGATTATGTTGCTTACAAAAATTACAAGGTTTATTAGATGGATGTCAAGTTAGCAATTCTAAATGGCGAATTGGAAGAAGAGGTGTATGTTAAGCAACCTGATGGATTTCAATTGACTGATCAGGGAGATATGGTTTGTCAGTTGAAGAAAGCATTTTATGGACTTAAGAAAACCCCAAGAGCATGGTATGATAGATTGGATAAGTATTTGTTGAAGCTTGGATTTAACAAAGGTACTGCTGATAGTACTCTGTATTTCAAGATTGATCATGATAAAGATTTGATTGTGGAAGTCTTTGTTGATGATATCATTTTTGGAGGAGATGATTGTTTGTGCATGAAGTTTTCTGATGAGATGTAGAATGAGTTCGAGATGTCTATGATTGGTGATATGAAATTCTTTTTGTGATTGAAAATTACTTAGTTAGATAAAGGGATCCTCATATCTCAGTCCAAGTATATGAAAGAATTGTTGAAGAAGATTGGTATGGAAGATTCAAAGCCAGTTGGTACACCTATGGTGACCAGATTCAAGTTGACACAAAATGATGATTCTCCGAAGGTAAATCAAACTATCTATACAGATTGATGATTGGTGGATTGCTTTATTTGACTCAAACTAGACCAGATATCATGAATGTTGTATGCATTGTTGCAAGATTTCAAGATGATCATAAGGAATCAAATGTAACTGTTGTGAAGAGGATTTTTAGATACTTGAAGGTGACAATTGATTTTGGCCTGTGGTATGCTAAAGATGATGATCTTATGTTTTTTGCTTTTACTGATGTTGATTGGGCATGTGATGTGGATGACAGTAAGATTACTAGTGGTGGTGCATATTTCTTGGGTAAGAAGCTGATTTCATGGTTAAGTAAGAAGAAGAATGTCATTGTTGCTACTAACAATTGTACTCAAGCATTTTGGAGGAAGTAGATGTTGAAAGATATCAAAGTTGTGTATTATGAATCCATTACTATATTTTGTGATAATTCAAGTGAAATAAAAATTTCTAAGAATTTGGTGTTGTATTCAAAGACCAAGCATATATCTATCAAGTTTCACTTTTTGAGAGAGAAGGTGAGTGAAAAGGAAGTCAGATTGGAGTATGTGCACCTAATAAGGAGTAGATTGTAGATATCTTTACAAATTTGTTGCCTAAGGATACTTTTGAGTATCTTAGAGGGAAGCTAGGGCTGATTACCCTTCCTAATCAAAACTAAGATGCATTGACTTGCATGAATATGTGCATTTCATGGTCATATCCTGATCCGGATTGATGTTGTGGTGGTTGCCACTCAACAAGAGTAGTCAGATGTTCAGATATGTGGTTCAGAGCTTGTGTGGAGAAAAGAGGTTTTTTATCATTGATGTCAAAGGGGGAGAAGAGTCATGTGAAAAACTATGAATTATTTGAGGAAGAAAAGAGTTAGAACCTAAGGGGGAGTAAGTGTTGAAGATAGTTGTGTTGGTTGTGTTTTTAACATCATATGTTTCCATCAATGCCAAAGGGGGAGATTGTTAGATGTTGTGGTTGTGTTGCTGATATGTGGTTGTCATTGATGTCAACACTATTAGCATAAATGTCTTAGAAGATGTATATGTCAAGGATATTGAGAAAATTTTGATGAAATAAGTTGCAAGTTAGTGGTGAAGTGAATATCTATATGTCGATGAGTTCATTACATTGATGATTAGAGGTTGTGGATTAAATGGTTTCTTGTCAAGTATATCTAGTTTATCCACGTCATGTTTTAGAGATCCGCATGAGGATTTGATCATGTTATGAAGATTTGTATTCTGACAGTTATTCTATTGCTTTAGTTGATGTTCCTGAATGAAGATGATTTTATTTTAGCAAGTTCAATTGTTGCGGATGCTTCTCTGGTGATTCATGATTTTTGTGGATGTTTCGAGATTGTGCTCTATTTATGTTGCATGTTCGTATTGATCGTTGTGCTCACGATTCAATATTTTCTCTTGCATGTTCATATTTTTCATGTTCTTGGCTGACAAGGTTTTCGTAGCATGTTGTGGATCTTCATGGAATAATTATTGAAGGTGTTTCAAGTTCAAGGATACTATTTTGGTTCCCCACTTTATTGTGGCTGACGATGGTTGATTCACATTGAAATTTATTTTTTGTTTTGGGCTGATAGTTTGTATTCATTTTATTACTTTATTGAGGTCAACATGTAGCGATGTAATTTCTTGTTGTGGATATATAAGAGCGATTGTTTTATCATTTGAAGGTATGAGTGTGTGAAGTGTGTGAGTCCTATGTGGGAATATTGTTTAGATCTTTCAAAGGTAGAAGTAGATTGTGAAGAAGAGTGGAGAAGAGTGAATAAGTGTTCATGTGCTTAACCGAAATTGTAATTAGGCATTAGAAGATGCTATTTTTCTTAGTTCAAATCCTATGGATGTAATTCAATCTTTTGTAAGATAGTGAGTCTTCCTTAGGAAATAAGCCTATCTATAAATGAGCAGTGATCTCTACGCAGTGCACCTAAACGCGTGCACATTCCACATTTATACTTCTTTATAATTTTAACAGGTTATAATCTTGAGGACTGACCTCCATAGTGGTTTTTCCCCTAACAAGGTTTCCATGTAAAAATCTTGGTGTTATGTGTGTTTTTGATGTGTGGATTATTTATGCTTTCATTGTTAATAATCAGATCTAAGAATAAGGTTAATAAAGTTAATAAGTTTTTAATTTTTGTGACAACTAATTCACCCCCCTCTCAGTTGTCTTCCCTTGTGTTGCCAAAAAAGAGCACTTTCAAAGGAATTCAAGAGAAGATTTATTAGAGTTTTTTTGCAGCAATCAAGATCCAATTGTCATATTATTACCCTATAATTTTTCCTTGCTCCATGGAAAGCTTTATACCAACTTATAAATGGCTCAATCCTACTTAGGCGGTGTTTTGTGTAGTCATGAAAACTTGGGTGGTATTTTATGTAGTTTGTGTAACCGCCTACTTTGTTGCTTAAGCTTTCTTTCCTCATTTGGGTGGTGCCTTGTATAGTTCGTTGAACTTTTCCTCTCCCGCCTACTTGATAATTATTATTGAAGTGGCATCTTGACATGATATTCAAACTCAAATGCACTTTTATGTAGTTCATTGAACTCTCCACTTTACTGCTTATAGACGTTTACTTTAAAATTTTGAAAGATGTTTGTGATGAAAGCAGTAAAGTGACAGCTACCACGTGTCATGGAGAAATTAAAGATATTAAATGCTCATCTACCCTCATATTTTTCTGAAAAGTTTTAAGAAATTTTCAAGTGCTAAACAAACATTCTCATCATAATGAGGTTCTTTGAGGATGAGTCAGATGAGATGCAGAATTCTAGCTACAAAATTCACCATTGAAGGTATTTATAGTATCCACTTGTTTCAACTTGCTTTCTTGGAATATTTATGTCTTCATTCCATAAGGTTTTCTATTGCTTGAGCTATAAATTCTTGTACATGGCAAGGGTCAAGTATGTTGGTTATGAATATGTGTCCGGGTTGACTTATGAGGTACTAGAAATTGGAGATACTCGTCTAGGGCCTATGAGTTTGGATGAAATAAGGATTAAATTTAATAAACCAAACCCGCAACCCATCACTACACGAATAATTGATAGCAGGTTACTTGAAGCTGCCACTTTTCTTTAGCAGTGTAATGCCCCAAGCTCATCTTAGAATGCATTAGGCACTATAATTCACAAACATGAGAGGTTAGGATAGAATATAATCGACTAGTTTCAAAAGTCCAAAGGTCCACCTTCATGTCTTGCCTAAGAATTCCAGAAAAAGATGAGTATTCACCTATGAATATGAAAAATTCTCAAATTTATTTTTTTGCAAAGAAAGGGGTCTACAGGATTGAAATGGTGAAAAATTAGTTGGCCATGCCAAAAAGGGGTAAGTCTCAATTGGCTTGGAAGTTACACACAACTCATTTTGTGGAAGAAGTGATTGGCATTGTAGTGTTGTTACATAGGTTAAGGGGAAATGAGGACATTCATGGATTTGAGGAATGTATGTATTTCTTCATCCAAACTATGTTATGTAGAGATAAATTCTTGGATTGGGTGGGAATTATCAGTGATCGCCTGCATGAGTTGATGACTTTCTTTACCCTCAACAGGTTCTTCTATATGTTTTCATACTTGATATACGCTATCACCAGCACAAGACCTTGGCCTAGACCAAGACCAAGTGACTTACATCAAGAGAAAGTACCCATTTATGATTATTTTGATAAGCTACAACTTCATAAGATCTTTCAATATTTTAGAATAATAACTAATACTTTCACTATGAGGTTGGTCAAGGAGTTATAGGGATGTCCTATAATACGGTTATCACCTGAAAGCAATGCAATTTGTAAACTTCTATGGAAGTCATTTCATTTAGTTCCAAAGATTCTCTTACATTAGGGTTAGTGGATATGCTGAATTTTTGATCAAATTGCCTAAATATCCTGAGGATAAGTGGGTGATCATTGAAGCTGGAAGTTGGCCAATGTAAACATGTTGTGTCAAGGTAGTAAAATATTGACAGTTCACTTTCCCTTTGGTTTTGGTTCTTATAGTTGTTAATCTACGTCTAATGCCCTAAATATTGAGAAGGAATTGTCTAAGTATAATATGCTTTCATATGAGGAATGATTAACTTTTTATTCAAAGGATTATATTAAGAATAATTTGAAACTAAGCCCTAATTTCTTTCATCAACCTAGCCTTGAATATTTTTGGGTTGACTACTTTGATGAGTACGAAGTTAGGAAAATGATTTGGATGAGGTTGTCAATGGAAAAAATTATCATCTATGACTTAAAATGGGATCTACATGGCATTGTGGAGGATGGGTCTAACATGGTAGATCTAGTCTATACTGAGTTAATAGAAAATTGGCCTATCCTTGCTATGGACTGGAGTGGTAGGGAGAAAGAGACTATTGAAGCAAAGACTATCGATTTCTTGACTAGAACATGAGAGTGGATGATTAAGAAAAGAACAGAATAGTCTCATCCTCACACTAGATCCAAGTAGTCACGACCTGCCGAGGGCACTTCCCAAGTTTCTACAAGTGGAAAATCAACTGTTGCTACCTCCCAATCATTACCATCAGGGGCTCAAGGAGATGGGGCAAGGATCCATTAGACAAAAATGTGTTTTCACAAACTTGTGGGGAGGAAATCCTTAACTTGCCTACTTTGGAAAAAGGGAATGAAGGAGAAGAGGAAGAAGAGGGTTTGAAAAATTTAAATATCAACTCCTCTCCCTCTCAAGATGAATCACCTATCAGGGAGGTGAGTGCACAACATAAGTTACAAATTGTTTCATCTACACTGGACACCACTCCTATTGCCAATTTTTTTTTTTGGATCCTTAGCTTTAAAAGTAGTAAATATTTCAGTTACTCCAGCTTGGTTGGAGGAGACTTTATCTAGGAAAAGTAAGGCCATAAAACTTAGTGTTCCAAAATAAGATATGGTAGGTCAATTACTACAAATAACCCCAATCCCAATGATGAAGAAATTAAAAACTACTACAAGATTGGTGGATGGCATAGAATCAAGGAACCTCCAAATTGAGATTATGCATCCTTTGGCACAAAAGGGAATCACTGAAGGAAACCGCATGTGACTTTGAAGTTAATAGAATAGATCTTGGCCCTCCTACTAGAGAGGGAGATCTTCAAATTTGTAGGTGTCTGTAGCCAGAATGGTTGAAAGGTCAAAAAAGGATAAGGAAATTAAAGATGAACTAAAGGCTTAGGTTCAGGATTTAACTAAATTTCTAAGGTTTTTTTTAGCTCATCCTTCAACCTCTCTCTCAGGTGAGTTCCTCTATTAAATCCTTAACCATGATTGGAAAAGAAGTCATGACCAAAATAAAAAGTTTTAAAACTCTAAGCAAGATTGTGAAGGAATGGAGTGAGTGTTTGTCTAAGAAGGGGATTCTTGTTATTTATGAGTCTATGAAATACATCTAGAAAGTAAATGCTTGGAAAACTACTTTGACGGAAAAGATTGTTGCAATTGAAAAAGAAGAAAATTTGTGGAACAATTATCAAAATAAATTGAAATTACTATTAAACTGGGATATGGAGAACTGGTCATAGAACAAATCATACCCAATGCTTCAGAAAATCATTATGTAGTATGGAACAAGGAAATATAATGGAAATTGTAGATTCCTAAACAAAGCCTACAAAAGCTATGGGAAATCATAGATGAATGCTCCACAATTTCAGAAGAAGCACGGGGTACTCTAGTTGCACTTGGGTTACAATGGGACAAAGATGAAATTAAGGATCATACAGATATCAAAGGTTTGATAAATTATTTCCATAAAATAGTTGAGGATAACTTGATTCACCTTCATTCAATGTTTAGCATCTGAAGAGGCTTAGTGATCTACACTTGGTCACATCTCAAGCAATGGATCTTATGAAGACCTATGAACAACACATCAAGACAGTTGAAGATAATGAATTTTCATGGAGGGTACGAATGAAAAATGTAACCATTCCTCAGTATAAATAACTATTACACATTCTCTACCCCGTACTATCTACAAGGTAATGGTTAAGCAAAAGCTAAAAATAAAACTATCCTTAAAATCCTAAAGAAAATAGTGAATGAAGCTAGTCATGACTGACATCTGCCACTAAATCCCACTCTTTGGGCTTATTGAACCAGTATTAATGCACCTACAAGTACAACCCCTTTCTCCTTGGTTTATGGATCAGAATCCATCTTGCCTATTGAGGTTGAGCTCCCATCATTGTGAGTATCATTACAAAACCTAATAACTGAGGAAGAATACAGAGTATCTCGGCTGAATGAGCTAGAATTCTTAGATGAATGTCATCTTGATGCCCTTAATCACTTGCAAGTATATCAAAACCAACTTAAATGGAACTATAACAAGAGAATCAAATGTCAGTCATTCTAGGTAGGAGATCTAGTCTTAAAGAAGAATAAGAAGAACCTTCCAAATCAAGATAGCAAAGGAAATTTTGAGCCTAACTAGTTGGGTTCTTTTATCATCACAAGTTACATATTAGGTGCATATCAACTATCAACACCTAAAGGTTAACCCTTGCAGGAGCCAACTAACAACTTGCATCTCAAAGAGTTTTATGCCTAGTCTTTAAGGGTATAAATCAGAAAATAGAAAAAGGATTGAAAAAAAGTAAAGAAAAATAATCGTCCTCTAGTGAAAACCTGGAAAACTGGTGCCTTACATAAATAAAGCACCTTCGTCTATTCTTTGGATCTTTTTTCCTATCATTCTTTGCATCGCCATTTACCCCTCATCCACATCCTTATCATGGTTGTGCACTATGAGATATCATGACCCCTTTAGTACTACTTGGCATATTCCAAAGGTCAGTTTGTCCTACCTTTATCGAAGTAGTCTAACATGCCACACTGGGGGCATTTCGTTATGGATCACAATTGGGTTCTTGTATATCTTGAGGTCATCTTTTATCAGAAAATCCCAAAAAAAATCATAAAATATTATCCAAAAAATCCAAAACAATTTTGGAAAGTTGTAAAGGAAAAATCCAAAACATCTAGGAAACATCAAAAACCCTAAAAAGGTCAAACATTGAAAATCCAAAAAATACATTGATGTGCCCTCGAGACACCCTAGGTCAGTCCTTTAGGAGTCTGTCATAATAAACTAGCATCTTTCACCTATTTATATCTCCATCTTGTCAATGGGTCGAGTCTGTCAAACTACGTGGTCTCTGCATGTATAACATAGGCAAGGATTATCTTTGATCAGCTCCCAAGGCCCCTATGATAGGTTTTTTGGTTAGCTTATTGGTCGTATAACTTTTGAAAATCCAAAAACATCTGAATAACTCTCAAAAATCCCTAAACATTCCAATATCTTAGAAAACAAAAAAAATTGAAAATGGAAAACATAATTTAAGTAATAGAAAACATTCAAAAAGACCTAAAAAGCCTCAAATATCTCAAAAATCCTAAATATCCTTAGAAAACCAAAAATCCTAAACATCCACATAAACTTTCAAAATGACCAAAAATAGCCTCAAGACATTTCAAAATACCAAAAACATTGAATTATTCCAGAAAATCCAAAAGCCATCCACCCCATCTCGCTTTCACCCATAATATTTATTGATCATAACTATCAACCTTTAGGTAAACAAATAGAAGGAAAACATGACAAGTCATAAAGTGCAAATCTAAAATTCAAAATCTAAAGTATAACTCATAGGTAAATGTATCAGTGAAGTTTGTATCAATGACTCATCTTAGCATCATCATCCTAACATCAAACAAACCTCTTATCAACATCTCCTAGAGGATGTGTCCTTCTTGTGATGGACATTAGTATAAAAAATCACTTCAGCTAAACTTAAACTAGGCAGGAACTATAGATAACACTGAATGTTTATCTTTGATCTTTTCTTATGATTTATCTTAATGACCCATTCCAAGGACCTCTCAATGATGTTTATCTAAAATGATTTAGAGAGAGAGGAATGGGGCATTGATCATTATCTTTCACTTGATGTGCTTGTGGATACTCTTGTAAAATAATTTTGGTGCATACTTACTTACTAGTGTGTAGGAAGGTCGTTTAGGGTACATGTTGTTGACTATTATGTATGCTTTGGTCCAATATATTTTAAGCTTCTAACTTACATTCCAACAATGTTTTTGTATGTCAAAATGTGAAAAATAATTATCTTATCTATTTGTCAAGTCAAATTTCATTACACTAGATACAATGCCATCCTGGTTATTAATACCTTAATGCATCACATCTATGTGTTATATCAAAGAATAAGGAACAACAAAAAATCCCAATCCCAAAGTGTGAGAACCTCATCATCCTGCATTTCATCCTCATTTTTCATTGTCTCGTCAACATCTCTAATAAAGTCTCAATGGATCATGGACTTGTTGGATCTTTTGAAGAAATCATCAAAATCAATGGTTATTCATTCTTTATTCTTCTACCTTTTTTATGCACTAACTTGGTATCATGATAGTCAACCAAAAACATCATCAATTCATCCACCCTGCATCCAAAAACCATCAACATACATACATCTCATAATAATAGCATAATCATAAAACATCCATCTCGTTACATATCACATCATACATCCTACATTATCATTTGAGTTGTGATGAATAATATAGATTTGTTATTCTAAGCATCTTAAATCATTGCATTATCATAAGCATTTGCATCCATACATCCATATGCATACATCTCATCATAAAATTGTGTAGAAAATACACAAAAAATAAATGCATCCACATCATTTGCATCCATAACATCTGCATATCATAATCATCCATCCATATCATCTATGAGAAGATAATGAAAAAGAACATAACATTGCATCCATCCATATCATATCCATCATAAGAATGAAATAAGTGAAGACATCACCTCATGAATCATCCATATTCGTATCATATATATATGAAAAAATGAATGTCATGGTACAAAATCTAGATCAATGTATGTATATTAATGATATGTACAATATCCACGAGGCTATCAAAAAAGGTCCCATGAGTGTATGTCTGTATTAAAGAATGGGGCGACAAAATAAAAAAAGTGTGTCTATAGATCAAAGTAGCTAGCCCTGATGGTTGCTACCCTCTTCAGCCTGCCTCTTAGGTTGATCCTCTACTCGCAGTCGTGCATCACTCTACTGTGAAAAATCAGGCTATCTCAATACCATTGGTACATCACAATGGTAATGTTTCCTATGATATGCATCCTCTATAATTTCCTCTTGATATAACCATGTTGAAATTGTTTGACCATGAGTAGCCTCTATCATAGTCTCAATCTACTAGCACTGGGAAACCTTCTAGTCTCTCTTTGTAGTCACACCCTATATCAACTGTAATACCTGATATATCTTAGTCGTGACTACAACCACCTGTTTCTGAGCCTGGTGTCACTTAGCAGTAATAATTAAAACCTACTGACGGGCCTGATCTTGCTCACCAGTCAATGTCTACACCTACTACTGTAGCTGCTAAATTTGCACATCTCTAGCATTTGGTGGTGGTGGTGATGGTACTGCCTGTGGCTGTACCTATGGCTAAATAAGAGGTTGTTGTAATATCAACAGAGCCCCTAGAACTTGACCATCCTAGCCATCCTGGCCACCCTAAAACCTATCCCTTGCCTCTTGCACCCCTACCTCTAGGTCTCCTTCAAGGGGGAGTACCCCCTGGATCTGTTTAAGCCGTCAGGGAGGTATGATCCATGTATCATATGCAAGTGTCATTTGGGCCACTGCTTGTCATTGATCATAAGCCTAGGTCCAAGCCACCAACTATCTAAAGTTCTCGACAGCCTCAAGAGCTAGAATGGTCGATCCCCATGTGGGAACCTCTCTGGCTGTCCTCACAAAAATGACCTTGTACCCATCATCAAGTCTATCTTGGACCTCTCCAAAATGGCAAGCCACTCTCTCTAGTAAATACCGCTCAATAAAAGTGTGCTTGTGACCTTGCATGTATAGGGTCTGCCTAGTGAAGTATAACTATAGTACATCATCAAACTAGGGCAACATCTGAAGCCATGTGTGCTAGCGGAAAACTATCATATCATCAATCACTCATCTCCAATACAAGAGCCCAATCTATCTAGTATGTCTCAAAGTGATCACACCCCTATATCTCTAAATTATAGGATCATCTAGCTCCACATCTACCATCTAAACAATAGGACGAAGCACAAAGATATGCTCCCATGCCCATATATTCAATAGAGTCACCCTTGCACCAATGGCTCTCCCATCGCAGTAAACAAAATTATGCAAATCATGGTATAAGGAGGCCAGCATCACAGGCCCCCATGCAAAGAGTGTCCTCCTGAATAGCATTTGGTGCCATGCCAAGCCCCATCCTAGGCTGAATCCTCTGCTGCATTTATCTGGGGCAACCAAACCGAAGATGATGGCTGTGATAATCAATCTAAAGGTTAGTACATGACCTCTCTATGACTAAAGGTTGATCTATGATGTGGATAAAACTATCTGATCCATCTCCATGACCTCAAGGTAGGCATCAAATCCAGCGTCAACATCATAAATCACACAATCACCATGAATCAACAACCAAAGTATACACCAAACATCCTCCAAGGTCATTGTCACCTTGCTTGTTCAGAATATGGAGAGACAAGGTCTCACTATGCCATCTCTCGCACAGAGCAGTCATCATGGCTAGGTGTGTTTGGATCATAGGTGCATACGCAACATACCAGAGGTTGATCTCTCCCAGGTGCTCCTAGTGCAACTTTAACAAATCACCAACTCTTGACAACATGGTGGGCCTATGCTCCCATGACATGAGTGGTGGGAAGACCTCCCACACCCACAAAGTGCACGATGTTAGGTAATCAAGAAAATTTGAAATTTATAGCTTGACAATCACAAAAGCATTGTTGTTTTCAATAGTGTCATTGTATTTAACTTTCAAATTATGATGCTCAAAGCATTTAAAATTACATATCGTAACATGCGTCACCAGATACAAGGGCATCACATTTTAAACTTTGGCCTACCCTAACCCTAGTTTCTAAATCAGCTGAAGCATCGCTATATGAGCATGCATCTCCATTTAAAATTAGAAACCCTAATTTTAAATTGGGACTAGTGTCGCCATATACATGTGTGTCGCTATAACTCATTTTAGCATCATCAATTTCAATTTGGGCATCGCTATATAGCGACACCTGCAAAGTTTTAAATTTAAAGCATAATAAATGCATCAAAAAGTCAAATTTCAAATCAAGTTTGGAGTTACATACTTGTTGTCCTGTGCCTAGAAGCTAGTGGAACTCTCGAACTCGATCGGATATGTTCCTGGGAAGCTCTCGACGTGCAATTTCGTCAGAGGGTCAAAGCTCAAAATAGCAATAATCTCTTAAGTGTGAATGCACAAATGAATTGAAAGTGACCCTTCTTGGCTTATTTAAGCTAGAAAATTAGGGATTTTTTCCCTAATTTAACCTTCAAGATAGGTTTTATCATCATTTTCACCAATTTTTCCAAATTGGACCTAATTTTACATCATTTTCTACATTTTTGGCATAAATTTTGCATCCCAAAGTTTTTCTAGACCCTTAGGGTAGCTTTTCACCTTTATTGAGAAATCAACCCAAAATTCAAATTTTTTGCTCGATTTATTAAAGGGGAGGGAATCAACTTTATCCTTCAATAGTGGGGCATCTAAAAAATTAAAAAGATTTATTTATTTATTTAAGCGACAATTTTGATCTAAAGAGCATCAATCTTTGAATTAAAGCAGTGGGTACCTCACTTCAAAGAGGGAAAAAATGTAGACACTAAAAAATGTCCTAAGCAATATCATGCACTCGAAATAGATTTACTAACATTATTTCTTCTCAACCCATCCTCTTTTCGCTTAATTAGTTAAATTAGCCGAGCTATTTAATTAATCAAGCATCATTTTCATCCATTTGCCTAATTAATTTAATCAGGTTAATTCATCCCCCTTCACGCTAACATTTCATCTCATTAAATTAAATACATTAAAATATTTAATTTAATCTCTTATGTCATCTTATTCAATTAAATAACCCTAAGTTATTTAATTAAATATCATTTCCCCTTTCCCCATTCATTAAATCAATTAATTTAATGATTATCACTTTAATTCTTCAAATCCCCTAATTGCATGATTAAAACTTGTTTAATTAGCAATTAAATTAACCTTTCCTCGAAGCATAGGGAATATTCCTTATCCCCTTTTTGCACAATTAAAACTTTTTTTTAATTTGCAAATTTCATTTTTCCTCACCCATGAGAATATTCTTATTCCTTCATCATTTGAAAAAGGGATATTTTCACTTTGCTTCTTGAGCAAGTTTTAACCTTCAACCTTTTGAACAAGTCACCTTTGACCTATGTGAGCAGTTCAAAATTGTGTTTGTTTGAGGCAAGTGTGAACCCTTGATTAAATCTCATCATGGATTCCCATCCATTGATGAGAATCCATGATCCATGCCTCTCATCTTCTTCATCTTGGACTGTTGATTAATCTTTTTAATCTCCACCATTCATTCCTCATTTTCTCTCCTATAAATAGGTCACTATCTAGAGACAAATGGGTCCATCTTTTTCAATTGCAAAGTTATGCTATTGAATCTCATCCATCTTTTAGAGCAAAGTCATGTTGTTGAATTCACTTGCATCCATACTCTTAATTTACTCACTTTTTAGCTTATCTTAGTTAATTTAATGGATTCTATGCATCAATCTTAATTTTTATATGAATTAGGGTTTCCATCTTTTAGTATAGCTTTAGTTTAGATTAGCTTAGCAATAGCATAATTAGATCATTTTTAGCATAAAACCATGGTAAATTAGTTTACATCATGTTTATTTTAGCATAAACTAGGTTTTCATATATCAACCACAATGGTTTCATCGATTCTCTTCCATAGAATCAACTGAAATAGGATCACTGATCATGGGATTGAGAAAGGCTCATCGTTTCACATCAACATGACACTAATTCCAAAACAGGATAAATTTCAAATGGGTTAGATTAGGAATTTAACTATTTTCTTAGTTTGTAGCTTTCAATTTTAGTAAAATGCTTAGTTTAAATTTTTAGTTTGAATGATCTTGTTTGTAGATGTAGGTCTATTTGGTGAAGTTATGCTTTGGTTCATCATGAATCAAGTGTAATCAACCCTCACTGATGATTCCTTGTCTCATAGCATTTAATGTTGATGGCAGTTGTGTAGCCTTTGCTATACATTAACTCTTCTTTGCCGCGTGCCTTCTTCTTCATTCATTTACTCATAGATGGGATTTCATGCCCAAAATATCTACCTTTTGTATGCCTTTGACATCGCCGATAGTTAGGGTTTGTGAACACTCTGGTTTCATTACCTTTTTTATCATCAATGTCCTACACATCATCGACATCAACAAATATTTGTGCAGAATCTTCAAGTAAGTTGTGTGCTTCCCTCATTGTTAATGGTTTTCACTCCTCGAAACTCATTCTCATATTTTATTGCTTACCCTTCTGCTAATGGTTTCTTCCCCTTTACTATGAATATATTGAAGTATCAACACTACGAGCTTTGTCCATTTTCTCTCATTGGCATCATTGACAAGTTGACACAATTTACGTAGAATCCATAGGTAAGTGACTTCCCATTATTTCAGTTAATTATATTTTTTAAACCTTCTACATTAGACAAATAGGTTTATATTTTTTTATCTAAATCCCCTGTACCTTTACATTACCTCCTATAAATTATAGGGAATGCTCTCCCAATCACCTTATTTTTGGACATGCTCGAACAGGATGAAGGTTTTACTAGAGGATTTTATCTCATGCAATAGTAGCATATCTCTGTATACTTTAGACACTAGCATTTTTTAGGATTATATCTGGTATGCATAGTATTATTTCTTTGTATACTTTATATGTTGGAATTTTTTACTCTAACCAATCAATTATTGACCTACGCTTCAATAATGTCTTTTAAAAGCTAGAGCACTTCAGTTTCACTCCAAAACAAACTCCCTTTGCATGCATAATAGGATGTAACAGTGCCTGTGATATGAACCGTTTTGGCAAAGAAAACTTCACCATCAATCTCAAACTTTACCCTATGCTTGGGTAGCACAAGGAGGGAAAACATTAATCTTAAACTTTACCCTATTGGAGCCACCTAGACAGTCCATGTTTACATCAATTTGGAATTTAGATTCTACTAACACCTTTACATCAGCCTATTTATTCCTTAAGCTAGAATTCTTAGGTTCCAAATGGATTGATCAAACACAGTCACATTATTTTGACTAAATTTGTAGAGAACTCATCTTAAATGCAATGAGGGTAAGTGCAAAAAGATGGTTCCCAAAAAGGGAGCTTAAGTGGTCACTTTTTTTCTAAAATAAGGAAATATTGACCTTGGACGTGAAATTGAGGATAGTTACACTCAAAATTTTGAGATGGAACAAAAACAAGGATCGAAGTGCTCCAAGTCTACTTTCTAAAATACTAATTTATTTTGAAAATGGTTGAGATTAAGCGGTTAAAAAGATGGACGTACACAAATTGGTGTTGTTTTTTGTCAAAAAAACATAGCATATCAACTCTTGTATGACCCTAGCATGGTGAACATTTTTTTAGTATTTTTAAAATCGCTACGGTCAGAAGTTAGCTAATAGTATGTAGTTGATGCATAATTTTTTTAATAATTTTTTAATGAATATTTGATTGTTTACTAATTTTCTAAGTGGAAACTTCCTAAAAAATAGAATTTTGGTCGTGATACCCCTACAAATTTTGGAAACTAATTGATTTTAAAAAAAAAAAATTGTAGAATCGAGTTTAGTTTCTAAAAATGTAATTTATTTGAAATTTTGATAAATGGTTAATTTATAACGAAGAAAACACCAAACACTTTTTTTTCCAAAAAAGAGACACACAAACAAAAGAAATTATGGATTAAAGGCTTAACAATGTCAAAAAGTAAAAAAAAATTACATCGTTGGATAGCTAAGAGAGAACCTAACATTACCCAGATGTTCAATTTGTTCAATATTGAACCATGTGCAATCCTGATGGTGAGCATGAACCCGATTATGTGAAATATTGTAGAATTTGCAAAAACACGTCTCTGGTCATTGTGAATGCCCTCCAAGCCTTTGGTTTTGTATTCCAAGGAAAATACCAATCCCAACTCTTGGGGATTCCTAAAACAAGATATATTGCATGCGTGTTATAACATGCTTGCGTTATATCTCAATTTTCACATGGTATTTTGCATTTGTGGGGAACATGTCTAGCAAGACATAACATGAGCATGGTATAACATGCTCACGTTATTGCTTGCTTTATGTTAAATGCTACTCTATTGAATGTATGTTTATATATTTGTATGTTTGTATGTATATGTATGCTTGTATGTCATGTATGTATGTATGCATGTATGTATCAATGAATGTATATTGTATGTATGCCTATATGTATGTAAGATTGTATCTACACATGTACATGCATGCTTGTATGTATGTAGGATTGTATGTACATATGTATTATGCTTGTATGTGTGTAAGTATGTATGTATTTATGTATGCCTTTAGAGGGAGGGAGAATTTTAAGAGAGAGAGACCTAGAGTTGTCTAGGTAGGGTGGGAGGGGGAGAGGGAGAGGGAGAGAGAGAGAGAGAGGGGGTGGGCATGGAAGTGAGATTTTATGAGAGAGGGAGTGGGAGAGAAGGGGTTGGAGTAAGAGGGACTTAGAAAGGTAGGGTGGGAGGGATAGAGGGAGGGATAGAGAGAGAGGGGGGGTGGGAGAGAGAGAATTGAGAGAGAGGAGGGGGGAGAGAGAGAGAGGGAGAGAAAGAGAGATGTAGGTAGGGTGCCAAAGGGAGAGACTTGAGACTGTAAGGGGGGGTGAGAGGGAGAGACTTGAGAGATAGGTAGTGAGAGGGAGAGAGGGGGAGTGTGAGTGAGACCTAAGAGAGGGAGAGGGTGTGGGAGGGAGTGACCTGAGAGAGGGATAGAAAGAGGGGGATGGAGTGAGAGGGATAGATAGAGAGGGGAGAGAGAGAGGGAGAGAGAGAGAGTTACCTAGGTAGGTTTACAGAGGGAGAGACCTGAGAGAGGGAGAGAGAGAGGGAGTGGGAGAGATTGGGAGGGAGATAGATAGAGATAGATAGAGGGAGCGAGAGAGGGTGGTAGGGATTGATTAAATGAGAGGTACATAGAAAGAGGGAAAGGGTAGATATAGACAACTAGAGAGGGTAGGAAGGGAGAGGTGAGATGTATAGATAGAGATAAAGTGAGAGGGGTTGAGGATATAGGGTTGAGGGATTAGGTTCGATGACCTATAAGGTTGATGGTTTCTAGGGTATTAGGGTTTAAGGGTTGAGGGTATAGGGTAGAAGGTTTAAGGGCTTAGGGTTAAAGGGTTTATGGAAGGGTTTAGGGTTGAGGGTAGAGGGTTTAGGGTATAGGTTTGAGGGTATATGGTTGAAGGATTAGGTTGAGGGTCCAATGTAAAGGGTAGAGGGTATAGGGGTTGAGGGTTTAGGGTTTAAGGATTGGGGGTTGCGGGATTAAGGGTTGAGGTTTGAGAATTGAGGGTTGAGGGTTTAATGTATAGGGTAGAGGGTAGAGGGTTTATGGGTTTAGGGTTTAAGGTTTGAGGTATCAGGGTTCAGGGTTTAAAGTTGAGGGTAGAGGATTGAGGGTATAGGGTATAGGGTAGAGGGATTAGGGTTGAGGGTCCAATGTATAGGGTAGAGGGTATAGGGGTTGAGGGATTAGGGTTTAAGGGTTGAGGCTAGAGGTTTGAGGGTTTAAGGGTTGAGGTATTAAGGGTTGAGGGTTTATGGATTAGGGTAGAGAGTTTTATTGGATTTAAGGGTTTAAGGGTTGAGGGTTTAGGGTATAGGGCAGAGGGTATTAGGTTGAGGGTAGAGGGTAGAGAGTTTAAGGGTTTAGGGTTTAAGGGTTGAGAGTTTAGGGTTTAGGTTTTAGGGTTGATTTTTTAAGTGTATAAGGCTTGAGGGTTTAGGGTTGAGGGATTAGGGTATAGATGGAGGGAGAAGTGAGATAGGGAGGAAAGAAGAGGAGGCAGGGACATAGATATATGAGGATTGAGGATCCAATGTATAGGGTAGAGGGTTGAGAATAGAGGGTATAGGGTTGACAACCTGTAGGGTTGAGGGATTATGGTTGAGGGTACATATGGTTGAAGGATTGGGGTTGAGAGTCCAATGTATAGGATAGAGGCTAATGTGGTTGAGGGTTTAGGGTTTGAGGGTTGAGGATTGAGGGATTAAGGGTTGAGGGTTGAGAATTGAGAGTTAAGAGTTTAATGTACAAGGTAGAGGGTAGAGGGTAGAGGGTTTAAGGGTTGAGGGATGAGGGTTTAAGGTTGAAGGTAGAGGATTGAGGGTATAGGGTTGGGGGATTAGGGTTGAGGGTCCAATGTATAGGGTAGAGGGTATAGGGGTTGAGGGATTAGGGTTTAATGTTTGAGCGATTAAGCGTAAAGAGGGTTGAGGGATTAGGGTAGATAGTTTACTAAGTGGGTTTAAGGTTTTAAGGATTGAGGGATTAGGGTTGAGGGTAGAGGGTAGAGAATTGAGGGTAGAGGGTAGAGGGTTTAGGGTTTAAGGGTTGAGGGTTTAGGTTTTATGGTTGAGTTTTTAAGGGTCTATAGGGTAGAGGGTAGAGGGTAGATGGTTTAAGGTTTGAGGGTTTTAGGTAGAGGGTAGAGGATTGAGGGTATAGGGTTGGGGGATTAGGGTTGAGGGTCGAATGTATAGGGTAGAGGGTATATGGGTTGAGGGATTAGGGTAGAGAGTTTACTAAGTTGGTTTAAGGGTTTAAGGGTTGAGGGATTAGGATAGATGGTAGAGAGTAGAGGATTGAGGGTAGAGGATTTAAGGGTTTAGTGTTTGACGGTTGAGGGTTTAAGGTTGAGGGTAGATGATTGAGGGTATAGGGTTGGGGGATTAGGGTTCGGGGTCCAATGTATAGGGTAGAGGGTATATGGGTTGAGGTATTAGGGTTTTAAGGGTTGAGGGTTGAGGTTTGAGGGATTAGGGTAGAGAATTTACTAAGTGGGTTTAAGGGTTTAAGGGTTGAGGGGTGAGGGTTGAGGGTAGAGGGTAGATGGTTTAAGGGTTTAGGGTTTAAGGGTTCAGAATTGGGAGTTTAAGGTTGAGGGTAGAGGGTTGAGGATATAAGGTTGGGGAATTAGGGTTGACGGTCCAATGTATAGGGTAGAGGGTATAGGGGTTGAGGGATTAGGGTTTAATGGTTGAGGGTTGAGGGTTCAGGGATTAGGGTAGAGAGTTTACTAAGTAGGTTTAAGGGTTTAAGGGTTGAGGGATTAGGGTTGATGGTAGATGGTAGATGGTATTGGGTTCAAGGTAGATGGTAGATGGTTTAAGGTTTTAGGGTTTAAGTTTTGAGGGTTTAGGGTTTAGGTTTGAGTTTTTAAGGATTTAAGGGTTGAGGATTGAGGGATTAGGGTTGATGGTATAAGGGTTTAAGGGTTGAGAGTTTAGGGATTATGGTTGAGGGTATAGGGTAGGGTTAAAGGGTTTAGGGTTGAGGGTTAAGGGTTGAGGGTAGAGGGTTTAGGGTATATTGTTTAAGGATTAGGTTTGAGGATATAGGTGTGAGGGTATATGGTTTAAGGATTAGCTAGAAGGTAGAGGGATTAAGGGTAGAGAGTTGAGGGTTGAGGGTTTAAGGTTCAAGGGTTTAGGGTTGAGGGTAGAGGGTTTAGGGTTTAGGGTAAAGGGTAGAGGGTTTAAGGGTTTAAGGGTAGACGGTAGAGGATTTAAGTGTGAAGGGTAGAGGGTAGAGGGTCAATGGTAGAGGGGAGAGAGATAAGAGTGAGTGAGAGAGAGAGAGAGAGAGAATTGAGGGTATAGGGTTGAGGACCTATAGGGTTGATGGTTTAGTGTATTGGGTTGAGGGTAGAGGGTAGAGGGTTTAAGAGTTTAGGGTGTAAGGGTTTAGGATTGATGGTTTAGGGTTGAGGGATTAGGGTAGAGAGGGAGGGATGGATGGATAAAGAGATGGAGGGAGAATTGAGATAGGAGTATGTGTAGGATCATCATAGAAAATATAGGCCCTTAAGTGGTGATGAAAATTTAGAAAAATCAGAGTTAGGCAAATTGACGTAAAAATATGAATAAATTATCTATATTATTTCAAAAATATGTAAGAATAGAATTTGTAGAAAATTGAATGTAGTTTCTAAACTACTAGGTTTATTTAAAAAAAGAATAATTGTTTGGTGAAAATTTGAAATTTCAATGCAGTAGTACTTAAATTTTAGGGAAAAAATAAGTAGGTGTTTGTCTGACCACTCTAACCACAATAGAATGATAATATTTTTAATAAGATTTTAGATATAAGTAGAGGACTCATGTCTCGATGTGATGCATATTTTTTTGTAATTTTTTTCCAAGTAAATAATTAATTATGATTTTTTATTACAATTTTTTAAAAATATAAAAACTCATATGTCTGACCACCTAACTTGGTCAAAACTTCATGAAATTCAATTTTTTATATTTAATCATATAGTATGCAAAGCATATAATGTGATGCATGTTTCAGATTCAAGAAATGTGATACCATTTGAAAGATATAGATGTTTTTCAATCATCCTATCAATATGGACTTTAGTCGTAATTCAAATAGAAAATGAATAATAATTATTTATTAATTCAAAGTATTAAAGAATAATTTATATTCGTGGAAAGTTGAGAATCTCCTTTCAAAACTCTTTTTGTTTCATCAATTTTGGGTAAAAAAAATTTGTCAGCCACATACCCTACACACACCCATCATATCGCCACTTTTTGGCCCATCATGATCCTGTGCATACCCATAGAGAGAAGGAGAGAAGAGGATGGATGGATAGATATATATGAGGGTTGAGGATCCAATGTATAGGGTAGAGGGTTGAGAATTGAGGGTATAGGGTTGACGACCTCTAGGGTTGAGGGATTAGGGTATTTGGTTAAGGGATTAGGGATGAGGGTATATATGGTTGAAGGATTGGGGTTGAGAGTCCAATGTATAGGGTAGAGGGTATCGAGGTTGAGGGTTTAGGTTTTGAGGGTTGGCAATTAAGGGACTAAGGGTTGAGGGTTGATAATTGAGGGTTGAGGGTTTAATGTATAGGGTAGAGGGTTTAAGGGTTGAGGTTTGAAGGTTTAAGGTTGAGGGTAGAGGATTGAGGGTATATGTTGGGGGATTAGGATTGAGGGTCCAATGTATAGGGTAGAGGGTATAGGGGTTGAGGGATTATGGTTTAAGGGTGTAGGGATTAAGGGTAAAGTGGGTTGAGGGATTAGGGTAGAGAGTTTATTGAGTGGGTTTAAGGGTTGAGGGTAGAGGGTAGAGGGTTTAAGGGTTTACAGTTTAAGGGTTGAGGGTTTAGGGTTTAGGGTTGAGTGTTTAAGGTTTTATAGTGTAGAGGGTAGAGGGTAGAGGGTTTAAGGTTGAGGGTAGAGGATTAAGGGTATAAGGTTGGGGGATGTGGGTTGAGGGTCCATTGTATAGGGAAGAGGGTATAGGGGTTGAAGGATTAGGGTTTAAGGGTTGAGGGATTAAGGGTCAAGAGGGTTGAGGGATTAGGGTAGAGAGTTTACTAAGTGGGTTTAAGGGTTTAAGGGTTGATGGATTAGGGTTGAGGGTAGAGGGTAGAGGATCGAGGGTAGAGGGGGGTTTAAGGGTTAGGGTTTAAGGTTGAGGGGGTAAAGGATTGAGGGTATAGGGTTGGGGGTTAGGGTTAAGGGTCTAACATATAGGCTAGAGTGTATAGGGGTTGAGGTATTAGGGTTTAATGGTTGAGGGTTGAGGGTTTAGGGATTAGTGTAGAGACTTTACTAAGTGGGTTTAAGGGTTTAAGGGTTGAGGAATTAGGGTTGAGGTTAGAGGGTATTGGGTTGAGGGTAGAGGGTAGATGGTTTAAGGGTTGAGGGTTGGGGGTTTAAGGTTGAGGGTAAAGGGTTGAGGGTATAGTGTTGGGGGATTAGGGTTGAGTGTCCAATGTATAGGGTAGAGGGTATAAGGGTTGAGGGATTAGGGTTTAAGAGTTGAGGGTTAAGAGTTGAGGGATTAAGAGTCAAGAGGGTTGATGAATTATTGTAGAGAGTTTACTAAGTGGGTTTAAGGGTCTAAGGGTTGAGGGATTGGGGTTGAGGGTAGAGGGTATTGGGTTGAGGGTAGACAATAGATAGTTTAAGTGTTTAGTATTTAAGGGTTGAGGGTTTAGGGTTTAGGGTTTAGGTTTGAATGTTCAAGGGTTTAAGGGTTGAGGGTATTATGGTTTAAGGGTTAAGGTTATTTTGTTGAGGGTATATGGTAGAAGGTTTAAGGGTTTAAGGTTAAAGGGTTTAGGATTGAGGGTTAAGGGTTGAGGGTAGAGAGTTTAGGGTATAGGTTTGAGGGTATATGGTTTAAGGATTAGGTTTGAGGGTATATTTTTGAGGGTATATGGTTGAAGGATTATGTAGAGGGTATAGGGTTTAAGGGTATAGGTATTAAGGGTTATGGGTTGAGGGTAGAGGGTTTAGGGTTTGGGGTAGAGGGTAGAGGGTTTAAGGGTAAAGGGTAGAGAATTTAGGTGTTAAGGGTAGAGGGTAAAGGGTTAATGGTTTAGGGTAGAGAGGGAGGGATGGATGGATAAAGAGATGGAGGGAGAACTAAGATAGGCTATGTGCAGGATCATCATCGAAAAATAGGCCCTTAAGTGGTGACGAAAATTTAGAAAAATTAAAGTTAGGAAGCTTGACGTAAAAATTTTCATAAGTTATCTATATTATTTCAAAAATATGTAAGAATAGAATCTATAGAAAATTGAATGTAGTTTCTAAACTACTAGGTTTATTTAAAAAATATCTATTTGGTGAAAACTTGAAATTTCAATGCAGTAGTACTTAAATTTCAGGGAAAAAATAAGTAGGTGTCTGTCTGACTACCCTAACCACAATAGAATGATAATATTTTAGATATAAGTAGAGAACTCATGTCCCAATGTGATGCATATGTTTTTGTAATTTTTTTCTACATAAATAATTAATTATGAATTTTTTATTACAACTTTTAAAAAATATAAAAATTCATATGTTTGACCACCTTAACTTGGTCAAAACTTCGTTAAATTCTTTTTTTTCCTTAATCCTATAGTATGCGAAGCATAGAATGTGACACATGTTTCAGATTCAAAAATGTGACACTGTTTGAAAGATATAGATAATTTTCAATCAGCCTATCAAATAGGACATTAGTCATAATTCAAATAGAAAATGAATAATAATTATTTATTAAATTCAAAGTAAAGCATAATTTATATTGGTGGAAAGATTAGAATCTCCTTTAAAAACCCTGTTCATTTCATCAATTTTGGGTAAGAAAAAAGTCATCAGCCACATACTATACACATACCCATCATAGCACCACTTTTTATCCCATCATGATCCTACACATACCCATAGAGAGGAGAGAAGAGGACGGAGAGACAAAGATATATATAGGGTAGAGGGTTGAGAATTGAGGGTATAGGGTTGACGACCTATAGGGTTGAGGGATTAGGGTATTGGGTTAAGGGATTAGGGTTGAGGGTACATATGGTTGAAGGATTGGGGTTGAGAGGCCAATGTATAGGGTAGAGGATATTGGGGTTGAGGGTCTAGGGTTTGAGGGTTGAGCATTGAGGGATTAAGGGTTGAGGGTTGATAATTGAGGGTTGAGGGTTTAATGTATAGGGTAGAGGGTTTAAAGGTTGAGGGTTGAGGATTTAAGGTTTAGGGTAGAGGATTGAGGGTATAGGGTTGTGGGATTAGGGTTGAGGGTCCAATGCATAGGGTAGAGGTTATAGGGGTTGAGGGATTATGGTAGAGAGTTTACTAAGTGGGTTTAAGGGTTGAGTGATTAGGGTTGAGGGTAGAGGGTTTAAGGGTTGAGGGTTTAAGGTTTAGGGTTGAGTGTTTAAAGGTTTATAGGGTAGAGGGTAGAGCGTAGAGGGTAGAAGGTAGAGGGTAGAGGGTTTAAGGGTAGAGGGTTTAAGGTTGAAGGTAGAGGATTGAGGCTATAGGGTTGGGGGATTAGGGTTTAGGGTCCAATGTATAGGGTAGAGAGTATAGGGGTTGAGGGATTAGGGTAGAGAATTTAATTAGTGCGTTTAAAGGTTTAAGGTTTTAGGGATTAGGATTGAGGTAGAGGGTAGAGGTAGGGTAGAGGATAGAGGGTTTAAGGGTTGAGGGTTGAGGGTTTAAGGCTGAGGGTAGAGGTTTGAGGGTATAGGGTTGAGGGTCCAATGTATAGGCTAGAGTGTATAGGGGTTGAGGGATTAGGGTTTAAAGGTTAACGGTTGAAGGTTGAGGGATTAAGGGTCAAAAGGGTTGCAGGATTAGGGTATAGAGTTTACTAAGTGGGTTTAAGGGTTTAAGGGTTGAGGGATTAGGGTTGAGGGTAGAGGGTAGATAGTTTAAGTTTTTAGGGTTTAAGGGTTGAGGGTTGGGGTTTTAAGGTTGATGGTAGAGGGTTTAGGGTATAGGGTTGGGGGATTAGGGTTGACTGTCCAATGTATAGGGTAGAGGGTATAGGGGTTGAGAGATTAGTGTTTAAGGGTTGATGGTTGAGGGATTAAGGGTTAAGAGGTCTGAGAAATTATGGTAGAGAATTTACTAAGTGGGTTTAAGGGTTTAAGGGATGAGGGATTGGGGTTGATGGTAGATGTTAGATGGTTTAAGGGTTTAGGGTTTAAGTGTTGAGGGTTTAGGGTTTAGAGTTGAGTGTTTAAGGGTTTAAGGGTTGAGAGTTGAGCGATTAGGGTTGAGGCTATTAGGGTTTAAGGATTGAGGGTTGTGGGTATAAGGTACTAGGTTGAGGGTATAGGGTAGAAGGTTTAAGGATTTAGGGTTAAAGGGTTTAGTGTTGAGGGTTAAGGGTTTAGGGTAGAGGGTTTAGGATATAGGTTTGAGGGTATATTTTTTAAGGATTAGGTTTGAGGGTATATGGTTGAAGGATTAGGTAGAGGGTAGAGGGTTTAATGGTAGAGGTATTAAGGGTTGTGGGTTGAGGGTACAAGGTTTAAGGGTTGAGGGTAGAAGCTTTATGGTTTAGGGTAGAGGGTAAAGGGTTGATGGGTTTAAGGGTATAGGTTAGAGGATTTAAGTGTTAAGGGTAGAGGGTAGAGTGTTAATGGTAGAGGGGAAAGAGATAAGAGTGAGTGAGTGAGAGATATAGAATTGAGGGTATAGGGTTGAGGACCTATAGGGTTGATGGTTTAGTGTATTGGGTTGAGGGTAGAGGGTAGATGGTTTAATGGTTTAGCATGTAATGGTTTAGGGTTGATGGTAGAGGGTTTACGGTTTACGGTTTAGGTTTGAGGGTATGTGGTTGAAGGTTTAGGGTTGAGGGTCAAATGTATAGGGTAGAGGGTATAGGGGTTGAGGGTTGAGGGATTAAGGGTTGAGGGTTGATAATTGAGGGTTGAGGGTTTAATGTATAGGGTAGAGGGTAGAGGGTAGAGGGTTTAAGGGGTTGAAGAGTTGAGGGTTGAGAGTTTAAGGGTTAAGGGTTGAGGGTGAAATTGGAAACCTAACTTGTCCTATCTTAGAAAATGGGTCCAAGAAATGGTGTCTCCCGATGATGGCATCTCTCGTAGATGTACATCACTGGGAGATTCCATTTCTTGGACCCATTTTCTCAGATAGGCCAAGTTAGATTACCAATTTCACCCACTAGCTTTCCAATTCAGTGAAATTAGCAATGTAGTGCCCTGTTTAAAAAAATAGGTCCAAGAAATGGGCTCGCCCGATTATTTACATCACTGGGAGACCCCATTTCTTGGACCAATTTTTTCAAATAGGCCAAGTTAGGATGCCAATTTGATCCACTAGCTTTCCAATTCGATGAAATTGGAAATGTAGTGGGATGCCAATTTGATCCACTAGCTTGCCAATTCGGTGAAATTGGTAATGCAGTGGTATGTTTGAAAAAATGGTTCCAAGAAATGGGGTCTCCTAGTGATTTACATTTAAATGTAGTGGCCTATTTGAAAAAATGGCTCCAAGAAATGGGGTCTCTCAGTGATTTACATCACTAGGAGACCCCATTTCTTGAACCTATTTTTTCAAATAGGCCAAGTTAGGATGTCAATTTGACCAACTAGCTTGCCAATTTAGTGAAATTGGAAATGTCGTGGCCTATTTGAAAAAATGGGTCCAAGAAATGGGGTCTCCAGGTGATATCAATCACCTGGAGACACCATTTATTGGACCCATTTTTTCAAATAGGCCAAGTTAGGATACAAATTTCACCCACTGGCTTGCCAATTCGGTGAAATTAGCAATGTAGTAGCCTGTTTGAAAAAATGGGTCCAAGAAATGGCATCTCCCGATGATTTACATCACTGGGAGACTCCATTTCTTGGACCCATTTTTTCAAACAAGCCAAGCTAGGTTGCCAATTTCACCCACTAGCTTGCCAATAAGGTGATATTGGCAATGCAGTGGCCTATTTAGAAAAATGGGTCCAAGAAATGGGGTCTCTCAGTCATTATTTTGTCCACTATCTTGCTAATTCGGTGATATTGGAAATGTAGTGGCCTGTTTAGAAAAATGGGTCCAAGAAATGGGGTATCCCGGTGATTATATATCACCGGGATACCCCATTTCTTGGACCCATTTTTCCAAGAAATGGGGTATCCCGGTGATATATAATCGCCGGGATACCCCATTTCTTGGACCCATTTTTCCAAACAGGCGACTACATTTCCAATATCACCGAATTGGCAAGATAGTGGGTGAAATTGGCAACCTAGTGGGCCCAGCACCCAGTGGTGAGGTAGAAACCCTGGAGGGATAGGAGTGAGGAGTGAGAGAGACTTGAGAGGGAGGGGGAGTAGGGTTAAGGGTAGAGGGGTAGGGGAGAGTGATAGGAGTGAGTGAGTGAAAGAGTGAGTTGAGAGAGGGAGAGGAGGTGGGAGGGAGAGACTTGAGAGAGATAGGGAGGGAGTGGGAGAGAGATAGAGGATAGAGGGATAAAGGGTATAAGGGTTAAGGGTAGATGGTAGAGAGGGGAGAGATTGAATTAGGGTATAAGGTTTGAGGGTATAAGGGTTAAGGGTAGAAGTTAGAGGGGAGAGAGATAGGATTGAGTGAGTGTGAGAGATTGAGTTGAGAGAGGGAGAGGGGGTAGGAGGGAGAGACTTGAGAGAGAGGGGGGAGGGAGTGGAAGATAGCTAAAGGGTAGAGGGTAGAGAGATAGGAGTGGGTAGAGGGTAGAGAGATAGGAGTGAGTGAGTGAGAGAGAGAGTTGAGAGAGGGAGAGGGGAAGGGGGTGGGAGGGAAAGACAGAGAGAGAGAGAGAGAGAGAGGAGAGATATAGAGGTATAAGGGTTAAGGGTAGAGGGTAGAGGGGAGAGAGATAGGAGTGAGTGAGTGAGAGAGAGTTGAGAGAGGGAGAGGGGTAAGGAGGGAGATACTTGAGAGAGAGATAATGAGGGAGTGGGAGAGAGATAGAGGGTAGAAGGGTTAAGGGTAGAGGGTAGAGGGGAGAGAGATGGGAGTGAGTGAGTGAGAGAGGGAGAGGGTAGGAGGGAGAGACTTGAGAGAGAGATATATATAGGGTGTAAGGGTTAAGGGTAGGGTATAAGGGTTAAGGGTAGATGTTAGAGGGAGAGAGATAGAATTAGGGTATAAGGGTTGAGGGTATAAGGGTTAAGAGTAGAGGGTAGAGGGAGAGAGAAGGAGTGAGTGAGAGAGAGAGAGAGTTGAGAGAGGAGAGAGGTTAGGAGGGAGAGACTTGAGAGAGAGAGACAGAAGGAGTGGGAGATAGATAGAGAGATAGAATTAGGGTATAAGATTTGAGAGTATAAAGGTTAAGGGTAGAGGGTAGAGGGGAGAGAGATAGGAGTGAGTGAGAGAGAGAGAGAGATTTGAAAGATGGAGAGGGAGTAGGAGGGAGAGGCTTGAGAGAGAGAGATGGAGGGAGTGGGAGAGAGATAGAGGGTATAAGGGTTGAGGGTATAAAGCCAAAGTATTTGATTAATATTGATGAGGATATTTTGTAGCACATGGAAGATAAGATTCTAGCATGCACTTGTAGAAGATATGCTAATAACATTTGGAAATTGTTCTTTGAAAGGATAAATGAGACTTCAAGATATCAACTATTTATTGAAATGATGTGGGGTATGAAGTATAGAAACATCATGAAAAATCTTGGGTTGAGAACATCTAATGCATCGAGTGAAAACACTATTGTGAAGAATCTAATGGATGCTTAAGAGAGTGTCGGTAAGACCTCATTCTCAAAGGATAGTAATGTCACCCGACATGTCATTACATCAACTTTGGTAAGTAGTCAAATAAAGAGAGTTTGTCTCATTAGAAAGACAAGTGAAAAAATGAGAATTAGTAGAAAAACTTTATCAAGAGCCATTCAAAGGCAGCATATAATTGACTTAATGGAAAAAGTGTCAATTGCAAACAATTTAAAGTTGAAAAGTGGTGTAAATTTTATTTTGAAACCTGTGTGACCAAACAGACTGTTCCAACACATCTAAATGAGTATGTTTATGCTAGGAATGGTCCTTTTTCACACCCAAAAACACAAAATCACTCTGAGATACATTCAATCGGAACAATCCCTTAAGAGACCAAAGTGCAAAAGGGTAGCAATCTTTAACAGACTATTCCTTGAAAACCATGACACTTAAGAACTTTTTGTCTAAGCCTGTGGATCACATCAGACTCCTCTACAATAAAGTCTTTCAGTTTTTCTTATCTTAGAGTCATTTTCCTATGGTGTCCAGTTTTCACTTGATTAAAAAAGTGTCAAATGCAAGTAGTGTAAAGTTGCAAAGTGGTAAAACTTTCATTTTGTAACTCGTGTGACCAAAAAAAATATTACAACACATCTAGATGGCTACATTTACGCCAGGCATGGTCCTCTTTCATACCCAAACACGCGGAATCACTCCGAGCTACATTCAACCAGCTTGATCCCTTAAGGGTCCAAAGTGTAAAAGGGAAGCAATATTTGACAAGCTATTACTCAGAAACCATGGTGCTTACAAAATATCTATCTAATCCTATGAGATATGTTGGCCCCCTCTACAATAACCTCTCTCAGTTTTTGTTATCTTGGAGATGTTTAACCATGGTGTCCAGTTTTCACTTGATAGAAAAAAGTGTCCAATGCAATCAACGAAAAGTTGCAAAGTGGTGTAAATTTTGTTCTACAAATCATGTGAACAAACAGACTGTTCCAACGTGTCTAAATAGGTATGTTTACATTATTCATGGTCCTTTTTCATAACCAAGCACGCGACATCGCTCTGAGCTATGTTCAACTAGATCAATCCCTTAAGAGTCCAAAATGAAAAATGGTTGCAAACTTCAACATGTTGTTATTCAAATACTACGATTCTTAGAAACTTCTCATCTAATCCTATGAGATCATGTTGGGCCCTTCTACAATAAACTCTCTCAGTTTTCACTATCTTGGATGCATTTTCCCATGGTGTTGAATTTTCACTTGGGGAAAAAGTTGTCAAATGCAAGTAGTTGAAAGTTGCAAAGTGGTGCAACTTTCATTTTGCAACTTGTGTAACCAAACTGATTGTTTCAATGCATCTGAATAGGTATGTTTACGTTAGAAAATTTTAATTTCACACCAAACACACGGAATCGCTCCAATCTACATTCAACCGGATCGATCCTTGAAGAGTCTAAAGTGCACAATGGCTGCAAACTCCATCATGTTGTTACTTGGATATCGTGATGCTTATAAACTTCTCATCTAAGCCTATGGGATAATGTTAGGCCCCTCTATAATAACCTCTCTTAGTTTTTACTATCTCAGAGGCATTTCCCGTGGTGACGAATTTTCACTCGGAGAAAAGATTGTCAAATACAAGTAGTTGAAAGTTGCAAAGTGGTGCAACTTTTTTTCTACAACTCATGTGACCAAACGGACTGTTCCAATGCATCTGAATAGGTATGTTTATGTTAGTAATTTTCCTCCTTCATACTAAAACATGCAGAATTGCTCTGAGCTATGTTCAACTAGATTGATCCCTGAGAGTCCAAAGTGCAAAATCGCTGCAAAATTCATCATGTTGTTACTCAAATCTCATGATGCTTAGAAACCTCTCATATAATCCTATGGGATAGCGTTGGGCCCCTCTACAATAACCTCTCTTGGTTTTCACTATCTCAGAGGCATTTTCCTGTGGTGGAAAATTTTCACTTGGGAAAAAAGTTGTCAAATACAAGTAGTTGAAAGTTGCAAAGGCGTGCAACTTTCATTCTGCAACTCGTGTGACCAAACAGACTATTCCAATACATCATAATAGGTATTTTTACACTAGGAATGGTCCTCTTTTACACCCAAACATGCTGAATCACTCCAAACTATGTTCAACCGGATCGATCCCTTAAGAGTCTAAAGTGCAAAATGACTGCAAACTTAAGCATGTTGTTACTCGGATACCGTGACACTTAGAAACTTCTCATCTGATCCTATAGGATTGTGTTGTTTCTCTCTACAATAACCTCTCTCAGTTTTCACTATATTAGAGGAATTTTCCCATGGTAGCGAATTTTCACTTGGCGAAAAAATTCCCAAATGCAAGTAGTTAAAAGTTGCAAAGTGATGCAACTTTCATTTTGCAACTCATATGACCAAATGGACTATTCCAATGCATCCAGATGGGTACATTTACACTAGGAATGGTTTTATTTCACACCCAAACATGTGAAATTACTCTGAGCTACATTCAATTGACTCAATCCCTTAAGTGTCCAAAGTGTAAAAGGAAAGCAATCTTTGACATGCTATTACTCAAAAACCATGACACTTACGAACTCTCTATCTAAGCCTACAAGATCACATTGACCCCCTCTACAATAACCTTTCTCATTTCTTGTTATCTCTGAGTCATTTTCCCATGGTTTCCATTTTTCACTTGATGGAAAAAGTGTCAAATGAAAGCAGTGTAAAGTTGCAAAGTGGTGCAACTTTCATTTTGTAATTCGTGTGACCAAAAAAACTATTCCAACACATCCCAATAGGTACATTTACACTAGGTATGATCCTCTTTTTCACTGAAACGCTACTTCATCTACTATGAATATTATGTTTTGCAAGTGTTGTGAACATTATATATCATTTCCTTAATTGAGTTGTTCCAATCAAAGGATTAAACATATTGGAATATTTTTATGAATCATTTCATGGAATAACAATTGAAAACATTTTTTTTTCTTTTAGATAAAGAATTTCATGGAACTCTTTGGATTAAACTGAATTGAGATATGTAAGAACAAGGGAGCATTAGGAAATACATTGCTCAAGGATCTTAAATAAGACTTCTTGGTGCAGGGGCACCAAATGCATTTTGTGTTAATGTTGTCAAATGAGGTCCTTTGATAGTTTTAGGTGTGTTTTATTTTTTTCCAATTCAATAAGTTCCTAATATACCATATAATAGGTAATTAGGATTCATTGAGTTTATATTGTCATAGTTTTGCAAAATTGTCAAAAGTGCAATATTGAAAAGTTGTAAAAGTGCAAAAAAATGTAAAATTGAGGAAGCCCAAAGGTCATGGGCATTCAAAGGGTAGTTAGAATAGTTGTAATAGGTTAGTTAAGGTTTAAAATATATTGGAAACTTGATGGATGAAGGTTGTAGGTTTTTATGAAAGATTGAATAATAAAGCTCCTATTTTCATTGAAATTATGTATCTTTTTTATTGAATATTATTGTTGTAGAGTAGTTGCATGGCCTGTACGGCCTGATGGTGACTCCAAATTGATTTGAATTATTGTTTTAGTGTCCTATCTATCATTTTTACTAATTTTTAGCATTCTCATTGGGGTTGTGGAATATTATTGAGCTTTCCCTATAGGTGGGTTTGAAACTCCAATTTTAAGGCTTTGAAGACATAAAAATGTGATTATGGCCCATTCCACCAACTTTAACTACTATAGCTAAGTGAAATGGGCCTAATATGGTAGGATTTAGTTGATTGAATGGTTTTGGGAGTAGGAGAGGTCATTTGTGGGTTTAGGCATGATGCCCTAGTTGTCAAATTTGAATGTTTTGAGTGAAATTTAATGGTTAAAGGTGGGTAGGTGAGGAAAAATATTGGGGAAGATTTTTTTTGTGATAGATTGAGCATGATAAGACCATTTGAAACATTTTTGATGCATTGGTGAAGTGTAAAGAAGTTGGGAAGTGGGATTTTTAGTAAACCCCTTGTTAACTTGCTAAAAATGAGGATTTTGTATAAAAGGGACTTAGTGAGCAGTTCACTGGCTAGAATTTGTAGATTTTATGGTTTTATAGACTAGTAAATGACTTTACATAGGTATTTTGGGTTGGTAGATTGTTTAGAGGAGAGTTGCTTTGTAAACTAGGCTTATTTGGATTAAGGGGATAACATAGAAGCATCAGTTTGAAGGATTTGTTCCAAAATATTTATATGAGATTTTGAGATATGTTTTGTTATACCTTAAAGGGTGTTTGAAAATATAATTGGTTAATGGGTTTGAGAGTGGAGTTGTGAGATAGGTCCAAGAAACTAGGTTTGTAGACCATAAGGGAAATAGTGAATTTGTGAAGGGAATCACCCTAGTTAGGGTTTTGGAGATTGAAGGCTTGTTGAAATCAGTTGAATTTTTGATTGGTAATTGAAGGCCCCCTTGCTCTGCATCACTTCTCTCCCATTGCAATATTGGGTGGATTATTACTTTCAAAGTACTGGGAATGCTTTGCCTATTTTCTAGTTGGAAGTTGTCATTTTAGAAGGCTCATCTCTTGATATATTTTATACTCATTCTTAATCAATTATCAAGTTAATAATTAGTGAATTTATTTACAATTAATATTTTCTTTTCAATTTGTGCAATTTTGGAATTTGTAGCTCTATTAGTATTCCTAGAAATATTGAAGTTGTTTAGCATCAACTAATAAAGTTTTTTAACATCAATCAATTAATATTCAAGACAAACCATGAAGGACAAAAATGATCAATGCTAGGGCTAACCAATTAATAAGTATACATGTGAATAAGTCAAGCATGTACATGTGAATAAGGGAAGCACAAGTACTCAAAAACACGTAAGCCTTGAAGTATACACACAAATACATATACTTATACACAAATTAATACAAAGTATATGCATGGATACAAGGTATACGCATGAAAACACATAAGTCACAAAGTATTCATTGGAGTCCATGTAAGTCACAAAGTATACATGTAACTTGTAAAGTATACACTTGAATACACGTAACTCATATCTATTGAACCATGGATTTATAATACAAATATGGACACCATCGATAAAAAAATTATATTAACCAAATATCCATGTAGGCATCCATCAATATATGTCGCTATAAGTATAAAATATAGTTACAAAATAGCCATATAGGTTTATGAGAATGCCATATAGGCATACAATGTCAAATATATCCAATACAAAATATGTACAAAAATACCATATAGGCATACAACAAAGGGCTCTAGAATCAAAACTCGTCGCTCTCCATGCTCTAGAAATAAACTCTTACCCTTTTCTTGTGGATCAGATGGCAATACATTTGTCACTCATTTATGCTATAGTTGAGGAGTGCTCCTGGTGCTCCTCCTAGGGTTTAGTTCTTGGTCAAGTCTTATCTGTTACAATAAGAAGTAAAGACATTAATATATAGAAATTACATTAAAAATAATCACTTACTATCATCTAATGATCACTCTCCATGAGGGAAATATTCAAATGCCCATGCTGAGGCATGTTGAAGCCCTGTATAAACCATCCAAATAAAAATTAAACTACAAATCAATAATGGTTTTATTTTTCACTAACTAACATCTATAACAATGAATGTAAATTGAAATTTAGTAATTTTCCTCATACCTCCCCTATCAAAGTCATCGAGGATTCTATAGCAGATGAAACACGAATCTCCATTATCCCCTGAAAATTTGGAGGTGTTTCTACTTACAACACCTAAAAACAAAACAACAAATTATTCAATCATGAAAACTACAATGGTAATCCACGTCATGACTTTTAATGTATGAGATAATGAACAAAATTTTGAGTACTTATTAAACTGTATATTTTTTTACTATCATGCTTACTATTTTCCCTATCCATATCTTGTTTGAAAGCACGTGTTTTTAGGCTTTTACCCATAGTAGCAAGCTAGTGAACTGTTTGATAAAATGCTTTCATAGACATGTACAACAAATGTTGTGACATAGAGAAGGTAGTGAACTATTTGAAAATACGCCTCAAAGAAATAGGGCCTCATGTTGATGGAATGCCATTACAAACAAATGCACATCATGGCATTACATCACCATAAGACTGCATTTCTTTCATTCATTTTTTCAAATATTAGTTCATTTACTTCTCTATGGTATTATTGCTTACTATTATGCTTTGATCGAAATTTTTCCAAGCATCCATAGTTTGTTGGAAAGCACCTATTTTAGGATTTTAGCCATAGTATCAAGGAAGTGAGTAGTTTGACAAAATTCTTTGGTACACATGTATTAAAAATGTGGTGAGTTGTTTGAAAAAATTCCTCAAAGAAATGTGGTCTCATGGTGATGGAATGTCATTCCATCACCATGAGATCACATTTCTTCGAAGATTTTTTCAAACTATTAATTGCCTTGTCTATGCTATTACTTACTATTATGCTTTAATAGATTTTTTCCAAGCATCCATAGTTTTTTGGAAAGAACCTTTTTTAAGCTTTTATCCATAGCAGTGAGGAAATGAATTGTTTGACAAAATGATTTGGTAGACATGTATGGAAAATGTGGTAGCATAGAAAAGGAGATGAGTTGTTTGAAAAAGTGCCTCAAAGAAATTGGGTCTCATGGTGATGGAAATCACCATGAGATGACATTTATTTGAGGAATTTTTTCAAAAAAACTCATTACCTTGTCTATGCTATTGCTTACTATTATTCTTTCATATATTCCTTCCAAGCATCCATAGCATAGACAAGGAAGTGAAATATTTGAAAAGATGCTTCAGTATTTTTATAAAAAGTGGTCTCATGGAATGCCATGACAAGCAAATGCAATTGGAAGCTGCTCCTAGTTTTTACTTATGCTATGTGAAGTAATTGCATCACTACTTATGTTGACTTTCTAAACAACTATATTGTAGTTGAAATTTTGTCATCTATCAACATCTAATTATTAGTTATGGAATGTGAAGTAATGCTTTCAATTTGAAAGATGTGCAATGCAACACAATCAACAATATGAATATAAAACACACAAATATATTAAGTACAATTCATTAGTTAAACTCTTTATTCTATTACCTGTGTCTAGGTTTGAGTAAATCCACTGGCACTGGGAGGAATTCCCTCGAAACCTCCAATATTAGCCTATTCAACATCCAAAATCACATATTAAAATGCCATTCATAAAACAATGCTACTAACATATATAATAAATTTATAATTGTTTACTAGTTACATGCCTCAACAATAGATACAATGGAGAAATAATCAGGTGTAGGGCAAGTGTATCCAGTATCAACACTGTGACCCTACAATTTTATTAAATCATAAAACTAAATTAGTTAATCTTACATTTCAAAATTGAAATATAATAAATTGAATTCAATGAACATGCTAACTTTTACCTGAGTATCAATGCCATAGGCCCCATTCAAAATATTAGCTACCCTCACCATCTCCATAGCTATAGACGGATTCTACGTAGCATCCTCCTGAGTGTCAGTGGGCTCATATGAACAAGTCGCCCCACAATATTGACACAAATGGGGTCGAAGCCCACCAGTCAAAGACTCCCATGGATGGTGATGTACAATAGGGCTAGCATGCTAGATGACACTTTGGGTCAAAGAGTTGATGGTCTGCAAAGTCTCTACATTGACACTCTCCATGACGAAAGAGATAACAATGTGCTCATGAGGTGGCCTAGCGAGAGGTCATCTCCCTTACTGCGTAGGATCTTGTTGTGCATCGAGTCTCTCTTGAGCCAACCCCCCTCCTCTCCCCTGGAAGTCCCTCATATCAAAATAATTTGGGATTTTGATTAAGATGAACTCACATTATAGTTTCCTAAGTAAATACTATGGGACTTCAGAATTGTTGCATTGTGGGTAATCAAAAACCATGTACCACCTATCCAAAAAAAGGTTCCTAATCTATTGGTGGTGCCACTAATGAATAGGAAACCTCTTCGCATTGAGGGTATGATTTTCATTTGAGCGTGGGTTGGTGAATAATGAACACAAATCACCTTTTTTAATTTTTAAATCTTTTACATCTTTCTATGATAATTTATCCTGGTAATAAGCCCTAGCCACCTACCTCCTATCTTTCCAACCAGTTAATTGTTTGCTAATTGAATCTACATGTTTTAACATTTCTTTTAGTGAAGTTGTCAGCATCATTCTTTCCATGGTTTAACCATTTGGATCAGTCAACCTTCTGATTAAATCCTCAATTTCTTTTTTATTTTTCTCAATTTCTCTCATTAAGTTTTGCTCAATGTCAGGAGGATGTTGAGGGATTGGTGGAGGAGATTGTTGTTATGGTTGATTAACTTGAATATTTTTTTGTTGTTGTTCTTGTTGTGCTTGTTGAGGATTTTGTTCCTCTTCTTGAGGATTTTGAAGAGGTTTTTCTAGTTGATTAACATCTCCTACAAATTTAAAAAAGAAATATAAAAAATACCTAAAACTAACAAATTCAAAACAAAAAAAAACAATCCTTACCTCTCACACCTACTTGTCAATGTGGTCGAATCCTGGCGATGAAACAACAACAATTTGATGAATAATTTTGCAAAATAGCTCCTCCTAGAATGTGAGCATGGAAATTTGTGGGTTTTGGTTGCAGGTAGGAAAAAAAACACAGTCACAAGTTAGAATGAATTCAATTTCTTTTTTTTTTGATTTTAATAGCTCATAATAGAAACATGTTATAACGCACTCATGTTATGGGATCGTTGTGGCCGAGCCTCAGGCTTGGCACACCAAGCCATAACACGAATGTATTATAACATGCTAGTGTTATGAGCTTTCAAAACTTTTTTAAAAATTTGGCCATAAATTGGCTACCCATCTTTTTGCACCCGCCCATGAATTCAACTTCTCTACTAGATGAAAAGCAATAGGAAACATAGATAGAGAGGCACTTATATGTGTAGGTGTTCACCCACAGGTTAATATTTTCCTTCCAAACTAAATCGGCCTATATATCAGATGCAACCAAAGAGACATCAATTATGAGGGATTAACACAAAGGCTTATATGAAAAAACAAAACTCACTATATCCTTGTTCTTCAGTTTCTATTTATTTTGATATTTTTCTGCCCCATCCAAGAAACCCACCTACTTTTGACTCTTATATAAACAAAAGATTTAATCCAATATTAATAAAATTAATTAATATCTTCTTGATTTAGAGCTAAAGTAAGAAGTTTGTTATAAATGGATTTTTATGTGTTAAGAGGGCTTGGTAGAATTGGTTTATGTCTATAGGTCTAAGTATCTTGTGTTTAGCTAACTGCAGGGATGGTATTTTTCGTGGGCACTTTATTCGTTTAAGTTTGTTCTTAACTTACAAAAGATATCTTCTATGTATTGTCTGAAACAACTATTTCATTGTTATAAATGGATTTTTATGTGTTAAGAGGGCTTGGTGGAAGTGGTTTTTGTCTATAGGTCTAAGTATCTTGTGGTTCATGTCATATAAGGATAAAGTGAGTTTTGTTTTGTAATTTATGTCTCATTATTTTTAAGTGTAGGGCTTATTCTTTCTAGTTTATAGTAGGTATATGAAGTTGTGGATAGATTCAATTTTTTTTGAATTGGATGTCCTTAGATTAAATTTCATGATGGGTGGGAACTGGAGAGGAGGTACATGACAAATATTGCCATAACTATTGAATCCTTCCTTTCCAATTTTTTGTTCTTAGAAAACTACTTAAATAAACCTTATTTATTTAATATTTTGTAGTTTAACACAAACCTGAAAAGAAAACATATTCAAATTAAGCTCATGGCTCCCATATTCAAGCCAGTTGGATCCTCATCTTTTGATAGAGTCTAGAAAATCTTAGTAGACTAACAAGCCATGGTTAATTCTAAATTTTTTCAAAGCTTCATAATATCTCCCCAAGTTATTTTCTTTGCAAAAAAAATTGTCATCCAACCAGTAATTTACCAAGGGCTTGTGTAGGGAAAGGAGGGAAAAATACTCAATTGAAAAAGAAAAAACTTAAGCCATGGCTCCACTATTTTCAATAGACCAATAGGTCATAGTTAGTAAATTCATTCTTAAATTTGTTAAAGTTTTTCATAGTATCTCCATAATTTATTTATTTTACTGAAAACTTCACCATAAAACTCAAACTTTACCCTATGTCTGGGTAACACAAGGACTAAAAACATCATCAATTAAAAAGATAAAGATTAATCTCAAAATTTACCCTATTGCAACCACTTAGACCCATGTTTTTTCATAGTCCAGAAAGTGTTAGTAGATCAAATCTCCCCAAATTATTTTCTTTGCAATTTTTTTTCCATCCAACCAATAATCTACCCTAGGATTATGTTGATGGTGTTTTCTGTATAGCAACAACTCAGACAAAATATGATATTTTATCTCTCTTAAAAGGTAAATCTCTATCAACAAGCCTCAAGAGATAACCCCAAGGTCTCTAATTTCAAGTCTTGACAATGCATAAACAACTTAGTGATAAATGTGAAAATGTTGGTAATCACAAGGGGCCTTACAAATGAACAATGTTGGAAGTGTACTTTCATCAGATGTGACAATATGGTGATGCTTTTAATCCAAAAACTAACCTAGATTCAAAATAAACAGCAAAAGAGATAAGGGTTAAGAGAGATTCAACTCTAAACTAGCTCCTAAGATCAATCACAATAATGATGAATGCTGCAAATGGACAGATCTCCAATAAAACCAATCTTTGCTTGATCAAGGACAAGCCCACAACTCTATAGAAATGGTGCAATCTTCTAAAGAAACTGAAGATTTTCAGACTATGAATACTTATCCACATACCCAATAACTGACACAATGTAAACAAGCATCTACAGTTGAACTTAGCACAAAATAAGGCCCAAAATAACTTTACACAACAAATTACAATCAACAAATTGCTAAAAGTATGGACCAGAGATCGATCAACATCATTAACATTTCACCATCATTGCAAAAGAGCTGAAATCTAACATCTAACATCTGAGAATTAAGAACAAGAAGCCATAAACTGTCAAAGTGTAACACAAAGCTTGCCAAATCAACAATCCAATTGCATTAACTTCTCCAGCATTACATAACAATTTCTAGTCTCTTTCCTCTCCTACAAATACTAACATCTCTAACTTAGTCAATTTTGGCTTTTACAACCTCTAATCAGCTATTCTAACCCCTAAATCTAACCCCCTTTTACAAATGAGAAGGCACTGGCCTTTTATAGAAAATTACATTTTGAATCAATGGCCAGGATTTAATTTATCCAATGGCTGCAATTGCACTTCTAGAAGCATCAAGATGTTACATTTAATTTGGGAGCTTATGGTACATCATCATCCAATTGCATAAAAGCAGTTACATCATGGAACAATGAGAAAACAATATTATACTAGCTTGTCATTAATGAAAATTCTGATTGGATCGTGAAATCAACTTCACATGTCTTCTAGAAACTCCTAGCTGTAGACAGTTTGGGCACGGATTCATATATAGGCCCCACTTTTAAATTTTGAATTGAACTCTTCCATATTTTCCTTTTGGCACAAATCCATATGCAAGTTCCCCTTTTCAAAAAAAATTCTCCATCTCAAAAATTTCATTTTCTGGAACATTTTAAAATTTCAAAATACTCGAAAAAATTCAATTTTTTCCATTTTGGAAAATTTTGGGTTTTGAGGGGTCTCAAAATTTTCCAAAATGGAAATTTTGGGATTTTCCATTAGGGATGGAAATTTCCAAATTCCCTGGTTGAAATCCCTAAACCTCCTAATTTTTTTTGTAGAAGGAATTTTCAAAAAGTTCAAAAAGTAACCTAGCCTAATTTTTCGTCCTCTATCCACGGGTACAAAAAAAATTACATATAACATTGAAAATTCAATTCAAAATCCCCATTTTCAAATTCCAAGACAAGCGAATTTCTCCTAGAGCCTCAAAATATTGGCCTCGTCAAACCCAGTCTAGACTTAATCCCAAAATAACCTCCCAAGAAGAGCAAAACCAAAATTTGACCAAGCCAAGAGGTAGAGATGCAAAAGAAAAATGAGGGTCCCTGCCTCCGGTGGGGTGTGTGTATGAAAATTTCACAACAAATTAGACAACAAAATGAGGGAAAAAATTGCTTATTTGAGTCAAATATATTGTAGGAAAAAGACAAATCAATGTGGAGTTTAGATTTTACTAACACCTTTACATCAACCTATCTATTCCTTAAGCTAGAATTCTTAAGTTCCAAAAGGCATGATCAAACACAATCACATTCTTTGGACTAAATTTGTCGAGAGCTCATTTTAAATGCAATGAATTCAACTTCTCTGCTAGATGAAAAGAAATTGGAAACACAAACAGAGAGGCACTTATATGTGTAGGTGTTCACCCACAAGTTAATATTTTCCTTCCAAACTGAATCAACTTGTATATCAGATGCAAACAATGACACATCAATTAAGCTCTTTAGTTGCATTTCATAGAATAAATATTGTAATAGATTTGTGAACATTGTTCTTTTTGTAAATTTTTATAGTAGGCATATTTACTTTTTACATAATAAGGTGCATAGTATTTAGCTTCAAGTGGCTTTATTTCTCATTCATAATTTTCTACTTATATAATCTTTTACCTAACTCATCCTACGAGATGCCTAATACACCTCCCCATGTCCCTACGGTTTCCCAACCCATAGTGGCAGTCATGTGTGTTCTGTTGGCCTTGTTGTTACACCAAAAGGTTGACCTGTCAATGCCCAATACAAGTGTCAATTAAGATCCATAGGAGGCGTTTAGACCATGTCACAAGTTACCCAAGCATTGTGCTAGACAAGGAAGACCAAGGGACACACCATCTTGCAACAATCCCCCTAGCACAAGCGAGGGGTTTGAACATGTGACCAACTTTGATACCAATTGTTGGCCTTGTTGTTGCACCAAAAGGTCAACCTGTCAATGCTCGATACAAGCATCAATTAAGATCCACATGAGGTGGTTATACCATGTCACAAAACCAAAAAAAAATTTGGAGAAGGAAGACCAAGGGACACAACATCTTGCAACATGTTCATTAATAGTCCAGAAAATATTGGAATTGATGTCGCACACGTCCCTGCTACCATATCAAACAACTGCCAAAACATTGTCCACAAATTCAAGGATGTTTTCCAAGCATCACCCTCAGCTCTGGATGTGGACATTGAACAACTATAGGCTTTCCTCATTTCAAAAGAGTTGCACAAAATTGGAGGGCCTTTGCACTTTCCTAAGGGAAATATTTTATGGCTGCCAATACCAACAAGATGGAATGACCACTTTGGTACATGCATACAAGGCGTACCTCCACAATATGTGATCATTTAGTTTAACTTGTTTTTATTTAACCTCTATACAACTCCAATTTTTTTATATTAGTCCAATAAAAATGCATATAATTTGATGCTATATAGCTAACAAATACATATCCATGTACAAAATATGTGCCATTTTTGCACGATATGTGCACTTTTCCCCTATATTGCTCAATATGTAAATGTCCTTCAAAATACTATGTTCATTATCTATTGTGAGTACTAGGATCTCTAATCTTAATCTACGTAATATATTACTTGGTAGGGTATGTGCAAGATTATCCTGGAAAAAACAGGCCCTTAAGTGGCAATGAAAATTTAGACAAATCAGAGTTAGGCAACTTGATGTAAAAATTTGAATAAGTCATCTATATCATTTCAAAAATATGTAAGAATAGAATTTGTAGCAAATTGAATGTAGTTTCTAAACTACTAGGTTTATTTAAAAACTAAAATTTATTTGGTGAAAATTTGAAATTTCAATGCAATAGCACTTAAATTTCGTGGAAAAATAAGAAGTAGGTGTCTGCTTGACCACCCTAACCACAATAAAATGATAATTTTTTATAATATTTTAGATATAAGTAGAGGACTCATCTCGATGTGATACATATTTTTTGTAATTTTTTTCCAGGTAAATAATTAATTATGAATTTTTATTACAAAAAAAAAAAACTCGTATGTCTGACCACCTTAACTTGTTCAAAACTTCATAATTTTTTTTAATCCTATAGTATGTGAAGCATAGAATGTGATGCATGTTTCGATTCAAAATGTGATCGATTTTAAAGCTATAGATGTTTTTCAATCAATCTATCAATCAAGACTTTAGTTGTAATTCAAATAGAAAATGAATAATAATTATTTATTAAATTCAAAGTAAAGCATAATTTATATTGGTGGAAAACTAAGAATCTCCTTTAAAAAAAAAATTTGTTTCATCAATTTTGGGTAAAAAAAAGGTCGTTAGTCACATACTCTACACATACCCATCATATCGCCACTTTTTGGCCCATCATGATTCTGCACATACCCAGTATGTTCAAATTACTTGCTCTCTTCTAAATTATAATTGTATATCATTTTAATTTAATGCTATGATATTGTTCTACAATTCCATATGCTTTTGATCTTAGGCCAATCAAAATGTCTATATTATATTATGCTATGTAGATAGGAAATACATTTTCATGTACATAATATGTGCCCTCTTCCCTATACTACTTGATATGTTCGTGTCCTTCAAAATACTATGATCATTATTTACTGTGACTAGTAGGGTCTATACATTTATCCTACACAATTAGTTGCTCTCTTCTAAATTATAATTTCATCTCCTTTTCATTTATTTCCATGATGTTGAAGTTAGTCCATACTTTTACGGTCTTCAAATGTAAAATTGCATCTTAGCTCGCTTTATTTTCCCTTAAATACAAATAGTTCAAAAAAATGAAATTTATTTATGCTACCATAATACCAAACAAAAGACTACCACAAACCATTGATATCACAACTTATGGCATACAATGGTTTCTTACATTCTCCTTCACATTATTTTTAGGCATTGCCTATCCCTTCTACACATAGCAAACCAAAACTTACTTCCAATTTTTAGGTGTTATAGATCACATAGCCTATAAATGAAATACAACCCAAAACATCCACCTTGTACTTTCCCCAAGCCCTAGAAGTAATCCAAAAACTTTCATACCTGAATAAGATATTTCAATTTCATTTGTGAATAAATATTCAACAAGCTCCCTTTTGGTATATTTTTTCTCTAAGTATCGTCTTGTGCATCACAAATAGGCTACTCGACCTTTTTGTCAAAACTCTGCTGCCCCCTCCACATATCTGATCTGCACTCCCCAGAAGTTTCCTTTCCTTCAAATTTCAAGAAACCCCACTATGCTTCCACATGTCATTGTTGTGCACAATCGATGATCACTTCCCTTCACTTTTGAGTAAAGCTTTTCCCACATGCCACGTGTCACCTTGGCACAAATTTTCAACAGTGAAAGATAAAAATTCACATGGGTTGCGCTATGCTACCATGTGTCTCTTTGGTGGGTTTTGTATTTGGGCAGTGGATAAAGAACCAAATGCTACGACTGGTCACCACATGTCATAATTACTTTACGAGGTGATGACACTTGCTTGACCTTGTCGGGACCACCACCATCATTTGTTGAGGATGCACCTGAGCCTAGAATGAATGGATGCTTGGTTTCAAATATTTTTTGTTGCAATGACCTAGAGATTTACTTAATTCTGCATCATTACTAGAGATCATAAAATCTTTTCTATTACTGCTCTCCAAGGCGATGTTACTTTTTAGCTATATATACTTCTCTCTATTTTGAGGGAAAGCCTAGATTTTTAGAAGAACACTGATTTTAGAAAAGACACCAGAACTTTATTATTTTTATTTTTATTGCAAAGACTCTCAGACTGTGCCAATTGTTTGGCCTTTCTGTTCTTTTATGCTATTTAATTAACTATAGACTATGCTCCTCTTGTCTAGATACTTCATTTGAGAACTTCTATAAATTGAATTCAATTTTTCATATCTAGATTGTCTTACGACTCTTCTCAGTAGTAGGAATGTATGCAATGTTATTTTATGTTAATGAATGGATTATCTATACCTTAATCTTTAGTTTTTGCCTCTCTAAGACATCACAAATTACCAATCAGACCCTTAAATCTATGATTTATCATGCCTATTTTTAATTCTTGGCGCATTGCCTTAGTTTAGACTTCATTTTTATATATCTATTTCCTTTTCCCTTTCCAAACCCCATTATAGAAGAAGTTGGCTTCTTTAAAAATTTAGAGGTCATTCAGTTTAGTGCAAAAAGGTCCCCCATAAATTGAGTTTCCCATGAGTATTGTTACCTTGTCAACTTTCGGCATCAATAGTTTCTTTTTTTGGCATGCCTGGTGGGACTCGAGGTTAAATCAATTTGTGCTTAAGAAAGATGTATGAGCCATCAGCCTATAACTAGATCCCAAACCACAAAGAACCATATTCTGCTAGTACCACCACTAGGAATAGTGCAGGCCGCAAGTTAGTTGGTAACCATTCCACTCCCTCCACCCATTACTCTAGCCATGTTGCCAACTGCCAATAGAAATTATGTGGCATAGGACATCAGAAGTCCTCTAGTAGCTCTAGTAGCACCCGTTGTTTGGGTTGTTATCCCGGTCTCAACTATAAAAGCTATACTCATGTTTACCAGAGATGGCTTGAGAACACCTGCAGAACATCTACAAGATGTGGTAAACATGTGTCTGGTGCTTGGGATCATCACGCAGAATGTAGCACTAAGGCTCCTCGCCACATCCTTTAAAGGAAAAGCACTATCCATAGTTGGGATGAGCTCAAACATATGTTCTATGAAAGGTTTTCAAATGACAGAGATTGCTTCTTGTTGTACCATCAACTATCTATCATAAAATGAGCTCCTCAAGAGGCTATGATGGACTTCAATGCCTGATTCCACACAAACTGGCAAAGGATCCATGTTGCTATATGCCGGACTCTTGAGTTGGCATTCATATTTTATCTGAAATCGATCAACCCTAAAATTTCTATGATGATCAAGTCCTTGGGAGGAGCTACTCTACCAGATGCTTAGAGTGTCATCATTAAAGTCGAGAATCATTCGATAGATTACAAAAAAATTCCTTCTCAATCCATCATGCCAATATTTCCTGAAATATCGATGCCTGCATAGGAAGTCGCATTAATGAGTGCACTTATACCTCCCCAGTCAATGTACACATATGCGGAAATACCACAAAATGTTGACTCTACATCTAATTCTCCCAAGGATGAAATGAGTTATCTTAAAGAAATGTTGTAGACTATGGAAAACAACATAACCACCCTCAAGTGAAACCAATCAACGCCTCTGAAGCCTACCCATTAGAATTATCAAGGTGGATGGTCTTCATATAAGCAAAATCTGTACCAAGGCAGTTCCCACACTAATCCACTAGCTATGACAGCCAACCAAATAGTGTCGGTACCTACTCCGCTGATGAATGATTCACTAAGCTCGAGTAGGGAATTGACCATAGGACAAAATAACCTCATTGATGATATCAATCCATGGTGCTTCTCTTGCAGTGATGTGCACATGCCCCTAAACTACTCACGTGGAAACTTACAACAAAATGTGGCAAAGCAGTGTAGCCAAGGTGAGATGTCAAACCACATATTATATGGATATGCCTCACCACAAATAGAGAGTGCAGTTATTACCACACAAATGTAAGGAATATCCCTAGAACAAGAACCTGATATCACTCCTGATCACACACTCTTCCCATGGATGGAAGAAGAAATAGTGTTTGCTAATGATACCTTTGTATCCAAAATGCCACAAGTGCAATCTAACTATAACACTTGCTCAAAGAGGAGATTTATCGATGAATTAGTTGCCCTGCAACTATCCAATCCACAACCTAAAAGTGCTTTTGATTAGATACCTAGTACTTCCATTGAGCCACCACAATATCAGCCGTGGAAGGAAATTATCATAACGAGAGCAAAGGAGCAAAAACCTTCAAGTTTTCCACCTTTTAATTTGGTGGAACAATTAAAGAAATCATTCTCTAATGTGTCTCTATGGGACATTCTAGCTATCCCAGAGCAGAATACACTATTATAGAAGGCTCTTCAAGTAGAGATCAATGCAACGCCAATGCAATAGTTAGCTAATGCAAAGGCTATTGATCAACTATCTCCCACTAAAGTCCTTACGAACAACACAACAAAATCCCCTACTAAATTTAGAGATAAGTCGAAGCCCCAAACCTTCTTCTTCACTCTCATTATAGGGAAGAAGTTATTGCACAATGCTATAATTGATTCTAGTGCTAGCACCACGGTTATGCCTAAAAAAATAGCTGAAGCTTTAGGACTCAACTATGAACCTATGAAAAGGGAAGTAATGCAACTTGATGGAAATAGAGTTTAAATTGTAGGTATGATCAAGGAACTTCCTTTAACTCTATTTGCTTTCCCTAGTATCACTGTGTCACAAGACACTATGATCATAGATGTTCCTCCCATGTTTGGCCTCTGTTTATCCTGAGAATTTATTTCAAGGGTGGGAGGATACCTATCCCTGGATTGGTCACATCTGGTTCTTAGAACCAAGTATGACACAAAAAAGAAGATAGAATCGAGAGCGTTACATTTTGAACATGTAGCGAATGAGGCCATGATCAATTTTGAAGCCATGCATACCTCTATCACCAAGCAAGAAATGTATTGTGTTGAATTACTAGAGGAAGAAAAGGTTGCCAAAAACTGAAATGATCAAGAGGATGCTTTGTTAAGTGAACACATGGACAGTGACCCTTTCAACAATTACCATGCTACAGGATTGGGAACCTATGTAATCTATGATGAAGATCAAGTGCTCCCTAAAGTTTCCAAAGAGTTTGAAAGTGGCCAAGCACTTGAGCTATGGGCGTTGTACTTTGACAGGGCAAGATGCAAAGTAGGCACCAGAGTGGGGATATGTTTGATATCCCCACAAAATGAAAAAATACTAAGGTCTTTCTGCTTCCAATTTTCGTGTTCAAACAATGAAGCTGAATATGAAGGATTAGTTTAGGATTTAAGCCTTGCGGAGCGAATGGGCATTAAATAATTAATGGTGTTTGGAGATTCTGAACTGGTGGTCAACCAAGTCCGAGGAATTTTTGTGGCAAGGAATGTTTGCATGAGATCCTATCGGCATCGAGTTTTGGACCTAGTTGAGGGTTTTGAAGCCTTCAACATTCAAACTATTTCCTGAGACCAAAATTGCAATGCGGATTACATGGCAACAATCAGATCCTAGTTCGATCCTTCTTTCGACCTTATACACAACAAGCACTCTATATGAGTGATACTATGACTAGAAATTCTTGATAATGATCAAAGCTGGCAATTATTTGAAAGTGATGAACACATTTCCTCATTCATCCAGCAGTCGAGAGAATTCACCGATCAGTTAAAGCCAAAGATCACTAAGGCTTATGAAGGACAAATCATGCAACTCAAATCTAACAAGCTTTTGAAAGGATTGGTTACTCTCAAAAACCTTTTTAATTGTGATGATGCAAGAAATGATAGATGAAAGTTTATGGCAGACAAAAGCAACTATATAGACCTTTGAGTCAGGAAAGATGTCTCATACCATGATAAAGAAAGGCTCGTCAACTTCTGCGAGAAATATGGAGTAGTGGCGCGGTCCTATGATGACCTGAAGGAATATGATCCTGGCATCATCCAACACATGATTGAGCTAACTAAAGGTGTGAAACCAATCTGACAAAAGCAGAGGCCAGTAAACCCCAAAATTGAAGTACTAATGGCGCAAGAGCTAACAAAGATAATTGAGTTGCAGATTGTCTTCTCAATCAACCATAGCACGTGGGTATCCAATCTGGTACTGGTTCGAAAGAAGAATGGAGATATCCACTTGTGTGTGGACTTCTGAGACCTTAACAAAGCATCCTTGAAGGATCATTATTTGTTGCCTTCTATGGAGACAATCTTGCAAATAGTAGCAGGATCAGAGATGTTTTCTCTACTTGATGGCTTCCCCAGTTATAATCAAGTCTAAGTTAAAGAAGAGGATCAACACAAGACTACGTTCACTACAAAGTGGGGAACATTTGCATATGCTAAAATGCCTTTTGGTTTATCCAACGTGGGGGAAATTTTCCATTGAGCAATGGACATCATTTTCAGCGAGTTGATCGATAAGATTATCCTAATTTATTTACATGATCTTACTGTGTTTTTTAAGTCTAAGGATAATCATTTTGATCAGTTAGAAATGGTTTTTCAAAAATTCCAGGATTTCAAGGTTTTCCTGAATCCAAAAAAATCTGTATTCAGAGTGCCACAAAGCAAGCTATTAGGAAACATGGTGTCCAAAGAAGGAGGTTCAATCGACCCTGACCAAGTGAAAGCCATCAAGGAACTTCCCCTTTTGGTTAACAAGAAAGCTGTTCAGTCCTTCCTGGAAAAGGTAAAAAAAATTAGCAAGTTTATTTCCAACTTTGCAAGAATAATTAAGCCAATCACCCTAATGCTTGAAAAAGACCAAGCATTTAAGTGGACAAAGGAAGCTAGAGAAGCCTTTGAAAAAGTTAAGGATGCTATTTCCTCAGCTCTGGTACTAGTTAATCCAAACATATCTAAGGACTTTATAATGTATGTATTTAATAGCAAGTTCAATATTGCTACTATCTTAACTCAGAAAGACAATGAAGGAAAAGGAGAACATTCGGTGGCATTTTATTCCTAGACCCTGAAGGAATATGAGATCAATTATAATTGTGTCGAAAGGTAAGCCTTTGCAATAGTAAAGGGACCTAAAAAAATTTCCATCTAATTTCTTGCAACGAAGTGATTATCTATGTCACACATTCTAGTGTGTGCGAATATATTATGGAGGGGGAAATCATAGAAAAAAGAGTTAATTAGAACACCAATATCCTTGAACATGACATTGAGGTCAGACCCACTAAAACCGTCCATGGAAGAGGACTGTGCGAATACATGGCGCATGACGAAGAGATACCCATCAAGGAAGAGAAATCATAGCTTGTTCTAATGAATGTGCCAAGGTCCGAGTGTTGCTGGCTAACAGATAGAGTGAGGTTTATGCAAACAAGAAAGTATCTGCTAGGTCTTTCCTCCCAAAAGAGGAGATACTATTGACTATAGAATTGTGGATATGCACTAGTGGAAGGGGTCCTTTTCAAAAAAAATTCAATGGCCTTCTCCTATGATGTGTTATTGCAGAGCAAGCGAAGAGAATTCTTGACACTTTCCACAATAGTGTTGTGAGCAGACACTTCTTCACTAAGACCACCACCCTCAAAATAATTTGTGTAGGTTACTATTGGCCCACACTTTTCAATGACTCACTCCTTGGAAAAATCTTACAAGGAATGCCATTTTTTCACAGGTAAAAGGAAGAACTCCACAATGCCTCTCAAGCCTATAGTGGCAGATGAAATGTTTGCACAATGGGGCTTAGACTTCATCATGATGATCAATCTCGCTTCTAGTGCCGAACACAAGTGGTTTTGATGGCTACAAATTACTTCACGAGATGGAAAAAGGAGTTGCTCCGCTTAAAAATGTGATAGAGGAAAAAATAGTGGATTTCATCGAATAGTTGGTGACAAGGTTCAGCCCTCCGAAGACTATCATTTTTCATAATTCCAAAGATTTTTTAGGCACAAATGTATGTCACTTTGCATTAAAAAATGGAATATTCTTTAAGACATCGTTGAATTATTACCCGCAGGGAAACATCCTAGCTAAGTCAATGAACAAGAACTTAGTTTGACTCCTTAAAAGAATTGGTTCAGAGCACCAAAGAGAATGGCACAAAAACCTCTGAGCAGAGCTTTGGGTAGACCACATAACTCCTAAGAGAGTCCTTAAGACTTTTCCTTATGAGCTGGTATATGAGAAAGAGGCACTGTTGCCTATATCTATGGAGATTCTAGCACTTCAATTGTTGAAATCCCTTGAGATAGAACAAAATGGTGCAATGGAGGTTCAGCTCACCAAACTATTAGAAGTAAAATAAAAAAGGGATAAGTCCCTAATAGCCATGAAAAACCACTCGCAAGTGGTCAAGCGATGGTTTGAAAAGAGGGTGTCTGACCAAAGCCTAAAGTGCAGAGACTTAGTGTTGAAATTTAATGAAAGGGCTGCTAAGCCAAGTTAGCACAGAAAGTTTGATAGCCTATGGGAAGGTCCATTTAAAATCATTAATTGCAAAGAACATAATGCTTTTGAGTTAGAAAGCATGGAACAGGAAGCCTTGGGAATTTCAGTCAACGGGATTCATCTTAAGTTATTCCATTAAGTGGCAAAGTTTTACTATTGTATATATGTAGATAATGCTTTTATTTTTCGTTCCCTTTGTTTCAGCCAGTCTTTTTTGAAATTAATTCATGTTTCAATGGAAAGAAACCCATCATTGTAGAGAACGAAGCAATGAAATACTTTTCAAAAATAATAAAACACACCCATATGCAAAGTAAACAAATAGATATGTTGAAAGAGAAGGAGCCATGGATTTTATAAAGATATATTTCATTATATATATTCTTTCATTTTTACATGGAAAAAATGGCTAAAAGAGCTATAATTCAAAAAGTATATGATTATACATGATATTATTTTCATATATACTATGTGTATGGTCTTTTTCAGGCTTATACACAAAAAACTAGAAATGGGTGTTGTATTCTTAATAGCAAAAAACAAGGAGACAAGGAAGCATTTCACCCAATAGCATGGGCAACAACAATCGATGCATTAAAAGTAGTGTCTACCATGTCTTCATCAGCAGATACATCAATAGCAGAAGCATAATCATTTAGAGTAGCTACCATTGGTGGAGGGAACACCAGGTTCCTGAATTCAATGTACCAATCAATGTTGTAGAATGGCACTACAATGTAGATGAAGAGAAAAAAGTGCAAGGCCTGGGTAACCCTTTGTTGGTGCTTGTCATGTGTCTGGAGGTAGAATCCACTGAGAAATGGTAGCCACAGGATGACCGCTTCTTCCTCAATATAGTGTCAGGGGTCACTGGCCATTGGCAAGCCTACTCCATACGTAGCATGAGCCACGACTTCACCTAGACCATTCAGGTACTTTTTAGGAAATATTTCCTTAACTAACTTCAAAATAAAAGGCCTGCGGACACCAATATCCAACATAGATGCAATAAAGTGCAAGAAAATGTTGGTATTGATGCAATATTTGTCTTCATACTCGATGCAGTCCCAACCCAGAACCAACTTCATGGCTATCAAAGCTAGGAAATGTTTGTTTTTGGTTATCCTTTTCAAGCGCCTAGTTCAAATCTCTTTGAGGAAAGTTTTCTATGACTTATAGGAAACTAGCCTAATGGGAGTGTCTATGGCACCGATTCACTGCTACTGCCTTCTAACTATTCCTGAAATTTTCCTACATCTCAGCCTATGAGGAACCTTGCCAATAATAAAAGCTAGATACTTAGCCAATGACCTATCGCTAAAATTTTCTCAAATACTAAGTGTGATTTCCTCACTAGTTAGAGGCCTATTTATAGAAAAATGAGGAAAAGCATGCTAATCTATTTTTAGAAAATGTGATGATAACCAAGTACCAACTTGAAAAGCGTTGCTATGTTTGCTCGCATTTCCGAACCAGTTGCATCTGTAAAAGTATAGCTCAATGCATGTAGAGTTAATGAGAGATAATTAATTAGCTTAAAAATGATGCCGCTCATCAACAGTGAGTTGTATGGTCCAAAGCCTATTGTGTCACTTCATACGCATTTTCTAGAACCCAAGGTAGGATTCATATCTTTTCAGGCATCGATTGTTGCTTTGGCTTAATCAAATGTTCCATTCAGGATATTAATTGTCCACGCATGTATGAATGTTGATTTAAAACATAAATCGTCGGCCCAAGTTCTAATGATATTTCCTTGTATCACATGGTTTCCAAATGGAATTATGCCTTTTTGCCACTTCAGCTGCCAAATATTCCATCTTCTCATGAGCCAAGGAGTTGGCAATACCTGCCAAATTCAATGCAAAGTCCACTTTCTTCTACCACTTTGAGTAAAGATAGATAAATATTGCATGAAGTTATTTTTAATGCTTAAATATCTTTTGAAATATGCTAAGTCAAGTGAAGAGAATTTTTAGCATATCTAGAGCCGAGTAAAATTACAGGGAATTCAAAACCTGCAGAAGCTTTCATTTAAGGAAAATTGTCAGAGAGTTCATCACAACAAATTTAGGAGGAGACTAACCAACACATTCCTAGAGCTATATAGTCATCAAAGGCTGTGTATATCTCTAAAGATTTATCATATGCTATGCTTGGTATACTAGATAAGTTGAAGAAGGAAAATACAATGCAGCTGGATAGGCCCAAAGATTACAGAAACAAGAAAAGGGTTGAGGAAGAATGTGATAATATTCATGACCCACGCCTCATGAAAAATCTTAAGTATTTAAGAGAAGTAGCTTGTGCAAGGATGAGGGCATCTTGGGAAACCATATCAACAACAAAAAAGCTATGGTACAATGGGCTTCCACAATACATGGTCCCATTGGTACATTATTGCCCAAAGATAGTTGATGTCACCATTCAGTGTTATAACCTGAACACCCACTGCATCAAGGGTCGAACCTTGAATGTTAACATCATCCCACAAGCCATTTAGCACATGTTATGTATCCTAGAACCAAGTACTAGAAAGGAGAAAATTGAGTCCTTCTCTCCTGCTAAAGGAGAAAACACATGGAAGGCGATGAAAAAGGGCCCAGATTTCCTAATGGAGGAAATTGTCAAGAAGGAAATCCCAGGCACTAAGTTGCTACATATCCCATTGTGGAATCATTAATTTCTTGAAGACATATAGGATACCTTGTCAATGCTAGCATTTGTGTGTAGTCGAGACTCTAACGAGATGGTGGAGGCCTTTCAACTAGGGTGGGCTTTCCAATTCTGCAGGCAACCTAATATCTTCTGGCATGATTTTATTGAATTCTCGTGGGGGAAATGATATGACAAATAGAAAATTACCTAGTAGAAGGGAAGTTTAGATTTCTCTCCTTCTTGGTTCATATGTTTCTACATCAAAACCCTAACTTCTTCAGTAGATATTTTGAATTGTCTATTTTTTATAAGTAGAGGAGGAAGCCAGTATCCACATGGACACCCTTTCTTTCCATGAAATATGATTACTATGAATTTTTGGATTATTTTATAATTTTGGTCTTGCAATATTTACAAGGAGGAGGTGACATCACCCATCTCAACATAGATCAAACTGGATATGTGCAGAGTTTCACTACCGCTTGTGACTGGTTCTTTGGAATAGATTTCACACTTCTCTAGATGCAAGGCTTCACCGATCAACCTTTCCTACTCCTAGCTTGTGTCACAAATAGGTTGCTCATGCTTGAAATGTATCAGAAGGTGTGTATTATTGATTATACCTTCTACAATAGCCAAAGCGTCAAGAGGAAAGGATTATTCATTTGTCTGAAGAATTTCAAATTTTAGTGAGTCTAGTAAAGAAGCAATCACATCAACTATTGTAGGATAAACTAGCTCATTTAAGGTTGGTTAAATTGGTATGTGATAAATGGGAGTAAAACCCTTTCAATGATCTACCACAACTACACATGAAGGTTACTCACATTCCTTGACCCTACTAGGAAAAGAGGTGCAACCCACAGATGGATAATGATGAATTTTTTATTGAACTAGTGCATGTTCCCACACAGGATAACATAGAGCCATGGCACAAGTTTTATTTTTTTGTGGCGGAGGATAAGGATAGTGTCTAAATGGAATGCACCATGTACAACAAGTTGTGGAAGGATGAGGAATGGACTAATGAGAAGATAGAATCTTTCTAAAAATATTGCCAAGAGATAAGACAGTTGAATTCTCCTTATGAAAGCTTGAAGGACGACAAAGAATTTGAAAAATGGTGGGATGAGGAGCATCCCAGCTCTGAGTCTAGTGCCAATAAAGGCAATGACCCAAAAGGTGGGTCTGAAGAACTACAAGAAGAAGAAATGATGACTTCTGCATCCTTTGCACCGCAAGAGAAAAGCTCTGGACAACCCGTCTCTATAGCCACAAATATGCAGTTTAATGTATCGAGGTGTTTGCATAAACTCACTTGGGTCGCTAAGGTAACTAGAGTGTCACAGCAGTAGCTGATAGTAACTGCCGAGGTTGGGGAAACCCCATCCATAAAGTGGCAGTCGATGAAGGCCATTATTGGGGAGAGTTTACAAGAATCCGCCGGAAGACAAGTGCTTGCAGCTAGCTAGGAGCCTGAATAAGGGGAAGAGTCACTAACGAGTCAAGGGTCGTGACTAGTTAGCAGGTTAATTTTGTTCCTTCTTCTCTTGCTTCTCAATCCTTGGTATCCCCCATTGTCTTTGCGGCAATCCCCGCCATGAGTTATGGCCCTCCATTTCCCACCTTTGATACAACGCATGCTGGAGGTTTCACCCAATTCTCATAGGTCAATCCACATGCCTTTACTCCTCCACGAACCCTTACACAAGCTATTACCACTCAAATCTTCCTTGTCTCACTTTCCAAAGGCCTACTCATTGTCGTTACCACTACTTCCACTATTGCTGCAACTCCTCCTCTTCCCTTACAATAGGCTGACTCCATGATGACAACTCCTTCACTATTTTAGCTCATGATTCCTCCTGATAGTTCACCATTTGAACCTTGGCAAGTGGCAAGCCCTTCTATTGGTTCTCAAGAAAAAATTTGGAATGTTCCCCCCTTCTCCCCACAAATTATCACTATCCAAAAGAAGCAAACATCCAAGCCTATCAAAATTACCTATCCATATGCCCTACCTTTTGGTGCTCCTTTCGCAGGCAGGTGAGTCTCATCACCGACCCTATTCATGGCACAAATGGACTTCGAAAAGGAGACACAGACAAATAGAATACAAAAGTGCAAGGCCAAGGAGGTTAGTAAGCCTGTGGAATTAAAGATACAAACTCTCTATGATGAGACCCAGCAAGTGTTGAAATTTGCAACCCTATACCTGATGGTAACCAAGCCACAAGGGGAGATGCATCTAGAAGACCACGAAATGTATGCAATAGGACTCGACATGAAGGTGGCCCAACCATAGGATAAGCTTGAGCTTATGGAGGAAGCACAATGGGTGGTCACATATGATTTCCTTAAAACTGGTCACCGGATGAAGAAAATGGATGAGCTTGACTTAAATTAGTAAGGGAAAAGGCTAGTTTTTTGGAGAAAAAAGAGAAATCCTTGGAAGCGGATGCTGTGTGTTTGATAGAGAGGGCGCTGGCAATAGAGAATGAAAGTAACAAACTTCAAGGGGAGCTTGTGAAATTTCAAACTATCAACCCGACTATGGTTAATGAGTTGTGTACTAAGAATCTAGAGGTGGAGAAGAATTTGTAGCTAAGGAACGAGGAGTTGGAGTGGCATTGCATTAAATATGATCAAGGGATGGCACAAAAGAATGAGGCCTTAGAGCATTAGAGAGTTCAATATGAGCAAAAGTTACAACAGAAAGATGCCAAATTTGAGGGCCAAAAAACCCAATTAGAAAAATAACTTTAAGAGACAAAGTCCTCTCTTGACATGCATTTGGAAAACCACTCCCGAGCTAAGGAAATTTGGCATAAAGAAATGAGCAGCTCCAGGGAGCAACTAGCATCTAAAAAAAGAAAAAGTTTGGAATTGGCTAAGGTCATTAACTCAAAGGACATGGAGATCGCTTCTCTTAAAAGCTCTCTCCTGGTCTCCCCTGCGCAACTGGATCTTGTTCCACTGGTTAGGCAGTTGTATATTTCTCATTGGGAAAGGATTAAAAATTATTTCCTAACTCTGCAACCCACTCTTCAGTTCATCACCAAAGTAGCAAAACTGAGCCAGTAGGCTAATAGTATAATTGAGCATTTTCCATAGTTTATCTTGGAAAAGGTTATGGAAGTAAAGGATTTGCTCACCAAGCTATATTTAGTCTCTGATGAAGACCTCACCAAAGTAGGAATTGAAGATCTGAATGTTGTTGCCTAGACTGTAAACAAGTTTATCTATTGCCACTCTAGCTTCCAATGCACTAAAGCAGCTAGAACTACTCTAAACTAGACAATGGATGACATATGAGAGAGTTTCTCTAGATTAAGTGAGATGGGTTTGTCGTCCCTGTTCTTGGAAGATGGCTCTATTACTACAGTCGAGTAGATTGGAGAAATAATAGAGAAGGAAAATGACCTAGGTTCTTTCCAGAATTTTAGCCATCCTCCCACCGCAATTGACATTGAGGGAGCTATTTATCTACTTGTATAGCTATTCTTTCATTATGAAGTAGGGGCTAACTTGCTCAAGACACCACCTTATAAGTAGGAGCTCAACCTAGCTGGAGCATAAGAGAATTTGTGCAACATGATCAAGCCATCTAAGGATGATTGGTCGCCACTACAGGTGGCTCTTTCCAAGCTCTAACTCTGTCGCCTGGTGAATGATGCTCTGGTCTATAAACTAGAGAAATTTTGGGTTCTCTATTCCTCAAGTGAAATGCCCCTGGTAGTCACCAAAAGCTGTGAATAAATATTCAACAAGCTCCCTTCGAGTATATTTTTGCTCTAAGTACCGGACTGTGCATCGCAAATAAGCTACTCAGCCTTTTTTGTCAAAACTCTACTTCCCCCTCTATGTATCTGCTCTACACTCCCCAGAAGTTTCCTTTCCTTTGCATTTCAGGAATCCCCACTATGCTACCACATGTCATCAGTGTGCATAATCGATGATCGTTTCCCTTCACTTTTGAGTAAAGCTCCGCCCATGCACCACATGTCACCTTGGCACAAATTTTCAATGGTGAAAGATAAAGATTCACATGGGCTGCACTATTCCACCACATGTCTCTTTGGTGGGTTTTGTATTTGGGTGGAAGATAAAGCAAACCAAATGCTGGTACTAGCTGTTGTGTGTCATAATTACTTTATGGAGTAATGACACTTGCCTAGTTGACCTTGTTGAGACCATCGCCATCATTTGTAGAGGCTCATCTTGGTTTTGAATCTTTTCTATTGTAATGACCTAGAGATTTACTCAATTCTACATCATTACCAGAGATCGTAAAAAAATTTCTATTATTGCTCTCCAAGGCAGTAGGACTTTTAAGCTATATATACTTCTCTTTGTTTTGAGGGAAAGCCCAGATTTTTCAAAAGAACACTAATTTTAGAAAAGACACCAGGCCTTTATTATTGTTATTTTTATTGCAAAGACTCTCTGACTATGCCAATTGTTAGGCCTTTCTATTCTTTTATGTTATTTAATTAACTATAGACTATGTTGTTATTGTCTGGATACTTCATTTGAGAACTTCTATAAATTGAATGCAATTTTTCCTATCTATATCATGTCTTACGACTCTTCTCAGAAGTAGGAATGTATGAAATGTTATTTTATGTCAATGAATGGATTATCTATACCTTAATCTTTAGTTTATGTCTTTCTAGGACATCACAAATTACCAATTAGGCCCTTAAATCTATGATTTATCATGCCTATTTTTAAGTCTTGGTGCATTGCCTTAGTTTAGACTCTATTTTTATATTTTTTTTTCCTTTTCCCTTTCCAAACCCCATTATAGAAGAAGCCGACTTCTTTTAAAATTTGGATGTCACTTAGTTTAGTGGAAAAAGGTCCCCCATAAACTGAGTTTCCCATAAGTACTATTACCTTGTCAACTTTCAACATCAACATCATTCATACAGAAGGTTATACTGACCAATTTTCATTTCTTAATTACTACTATAATGTTTCTTGTATGCCTAAATTCCCTACCCTCACTTTGCTTGTAGGCCAGCCACTTCCACTATATCCCACTATTGTCATGTCTACATTAACTACAAATGCCATTGCTGAAATCCTTTCAAGCATTCCTAATGTTGATCCCTTTCTAAAATTTGCATATATTGACCCCATTCAACAACCACAAACTACGCTTCCCACATATTGTATTCAACTGTCAGATCAAATGCACACACATCCTGCATTACTACCCACACAGTTCAATGAGCTTGTCTTGGAGGAGGCTTTAGTCAAAGGCTCTATTTTCCACCTCAAAGAATACATTTGTATAAAATTTCACAAATTCACATACATTCATAATTACCTTATTTATTTTAGTTCCTATTGTTTATGCATGTACATTGCATTCACTTTCCACTTGTCCTTTTCATTGCAGGGCTATCGTAATTCATAGCTTCAAAGTAATTACAAAAAATGCCTCAATGATTGGAGCTCCAACTACTATTAATCAAGCTACAACCTGTATTCACTCTAGCATCTCTCAGGGGCCATTGGCCACCACTAAAAATCCCAACACCTCACTCAATGCACCTACATTTTCAAGTGATAAGCACACTCTCACCCCACCTGAACCACGTCCCATTGCAACCTTAACCCCAAACCATAAACTTTGGACCATAGAGGGTCATGACTTGAGTAAAAATCCCAATTCATGAGTACAAAAATGCAAGTAATGATGGGAAAGTCTTCAGGTTTGATTTCATAGATAGAGCAGGGTCTGAGATACATGTAACCTGCTTTAATGAACTTGTAGATAGGTTATACCATGTGATCAAGTCTAATAGCTCACTTATTTCATCTCAAGTGGCCACATCCGAGTAAGGAACATAAAATATAGTAGCGGCATCAACCCATATGAAATATTCCTCCACAACTCCTCAACCATCAGTCCATCCACCTGCATAGACTCCATAATACCCACACATAACCACCATATCAAAAGCACTGAATCATTAATGTCATTACCTATTAACTACTGTGTAGATGTCATTGGTGTTCTTCTATCTATCTCTCCTACATCAACCATTCACAAAAGGGATGACACTGAAACAATAAAGTGTACAACCACAATCATGGATATGTCAAGTTGTACCATTGATATCACACTTTGGGGTAGCCATTGCCAAATCACTGGGAAGCAACTAGCTGACCTTCCCCTACAACCCAACCCACCAATTATTTTGATCAAAAGTTGTTGGATAACCTCATGGTCTAGAAAATCTATTGATACCATCTTCCCTACAACCATTGTAATCAATCCAAACTTGATTGAAGCCTTGACATTGCAGACATGGTATGCCACTATAGGAATTTCCCTTCCTTTCCTTTCCCTCTCAAAGAGCCATATATCAACCCAAAAATTTGAAAATCTTATTCCTATTTCAAGTATTGGGAATCTAATCTCTCTTAAGAAACATAATCTTTGTGTCAAGGCCCATATCACAAAGATCCACTTAGACAACTTCTACTACCTCTCTTTCCAATGCATGGTGGAAGGAAAAAAGTGTGAGAAAAAGGTTCTCCAGATTACCCCAAGTGCTTTTAAGTGCCCCAAGTGTTATGCGGAGATTGCTACATGTGATTTTATCTACATGCTCAAGATGGACTTGCAAGATGGGACAGGTCATCTTCTTAATGTGACTGCTTTTGAAGAACCAACAACAATGTTGTTTGGAGTTTGCATAGAAGATCTTCAACTCCTACTAGTAGAACCTAATGGTGCTAGAAAAATTTTACACACAGTTGTCAACAATGAGTTCCTACTAGCATTTTCCATCCAATCAAATGCTTTCGATGGTCATGAATGATAAAGCATTGTTATTACAGCTATTAGCCGAGCTTAGCTTTTTTATTGCACTCTTTTTAAGTATGCTTGTTGTGTCATGTGCAACTGTCCAATTTTTGTAAGCACAACAAACAGTTACTCAAAACTTCTATAAATTTTAGCATTGTTGAATTTGAAAAACATATATACATCTTTCTATTTATACATGTTTCATGCTTAATTTGCATGTACAACTATTTTGTAAGATTTTCCATTCTTGAATTGCAAACCAATAGATTACATACGTGTCTTAGGCATTTACTTTACTGTATTGCCATCAATATTTAGATGTTAGCGTACTTCCAATTTCTTTAAATAGATTGAATTTTTTATCCCTTTCAAGTTTGAAACATATAATACCAAATAAAAATACAAACAAAATTTGTTTATTCCAAAATCATGTTGTTTCCTAAGATCCAAAATGGTTTCCTTCCAATTGATGTTTAAGCCCATTGCTCGAAGTGCTTGGTTTTCAATCTAGTTTAAATTATATATTACTTCTCCCTTTTAGAGAAGTTACATCTCCAAGATTTTCTCCTGTCACTCCCAATAATGTTTCAAGTTTTATGGAAGTACTTGGTTGCCTAAGACTACCAATGGTTTTCTTCAAGTTGATGTTATTGCATACATCTTGATGTATTTAGAATTCAATTTATTTTAATCTTACCTATTTCAAAAGTTATATCTAATTTTGAGACTTTTATGTAAACTTACAGAAAATATTGTATGGAATTGGAAAACTCAAGATTGTAACAAAAAAGAGCATGTTATAACTAGCAAGAACACACCCGCTACCATGTGCAGAAAGACCTCATCAATACAAGAAGACAAGAAATGGCACAAAGCATGGTTGATGGCACTTCCATTTCCACACTCCCATCCTCTGCTACACCCTCCCATCTCCATCCAACTCCAAACTTTATTCAAACCTTCCTTGCCGCTAGAAATTCCTTCCATTCTACACTTGATAGACTTGCAACCATGTCAACTTGTGTAGTTTGCATGGAACAATATCCAGGTATTAAGACAAAACTATTACTTGGACTATCTACTTGTTATAGATATGCAACTAAAAAAAATGGCAATCGGTTCTCCAAATGGAATAACATAGACCCTAGTGAGCAACCTCCATGTTTACAAAGACTAACTCAAGGTGAAGAGATTGTAATAGCTTGGGTCAGCCCAATCCTTCAAGTTACCTATGCAAAGGCAGGGAAACTAAAATATAGTAGGCATACTATTAGATTTCCTCAAGATATCTCTATGATTGCTACCCACTTGCCTAGACATATAGATGAATTAGACATCTTATTGGTTAATAGAAAAAACATTGACCAACTAGACTATAGCTTCTATGTGAGCAGAGGTTGTGTCTATGAGGCACTGCATTATAAAACCTTGCATGACCCATACTATAGAAATGTGAAATTAGATGAGGCTACATTAACATGTGTACCAAGTGCTCCCACTAATATTTTTGACCTCCTATCTGCAACAACCACAATTACTAGCACCACACCTACAAGCTCTACCCATATAGATGCTACAGATGTCGACCCTACTAAAGAAGACATTCAACCCTCTACTTCTTTTGTAGCTAAACTTCCCCCAGCATATAGAGAAGTTGAAGAGTTACATTCTTTATTGCAATTAGGTCAAGGCCGGCCAACCTTGTCTATGGACTGGACACCCCTTTCACCATCTCCTTTCAATGAGTACACCACTGAAGGATTGTTTGTTATGGCTTTCCCAACTTTGTTTCCAAAAGGCATTGCCAATTTCAAAAAATAATGCATGCAAGAAATTAAGTTACATGAATACGCTCTCCACATGCTCAACTACTTTGACAACCAGCTTGGCCAACACCTCGCTTTAGGTGTACTTCATGGGTATGTGCAGGATCATCATGGAAAAAATAGGCCCTTAAGTGGCAAAAAATTTAGAAAAAAATAGAGTTAGGCAACTTGACATAAAAATTTGAATAAGTTATCTATATTATTTCAAAAATATGTAAGAATAGAATCTATAGGAAATTGAATGTAGTTTCTAAACTACTAGGTATGTTTCAAAAAAAAAATCTATTTGGTGAAAATTTGAAATTTCAATGTAGTGGTACTTAAATTTTAGGGAAAAATAAGAAGTATGTGTCTGTCTGACCACCCTAACCACAATAAAATGATAATATATTTTTATAATATTTTAGATATAAGTAGAGGACTCATGCCCCGATGTGATGCATATTTTTTTATAAATTTTTTCCAAGTTAATAATTAATTATGAATTAAATTTTATTACAACCTTTTAAAAAATATAAAAATACTTATGTCTGACCACCTTAACTTGGTCAAAACTTCATGAAATTCATTTTTTCTTTTTTTAATCCTATACTATGCGAAGCATAGAATGTGACGCATATTTTGGATTCAAAAAATGTGATACTATTTGAAATCTATAGATTTTTTTCAATCAGACTATCAATTAGGACTTTACTCATAATTTGAATAGAAAATTAATAATAATTACTTATTAAATTCAAAGTAAAGCATGATTTATATTGGTGGAAAGCTAAGAATCTCCTTTAAAAACCCTTTTCATTTCATCAATTTTGAGTAAAAAAATAGTCGTCAACCACATACCCATCATATTGCCACTTTTTGGCCCATCATGATCCTGCACATACCCTCATTCTAAATAAATTCTCATGCAGCATCGTAGCCAGGCCACAACATCAGTGTTTTTCTATAAGCACATTAATACATGCCTTCCTACAACAATATTTGATCTTTGTCACTAATTAAAGGATCTATCAGATGACAAACTTGCTAAACAACTCATGCACTTTGGATTGTCAATTCATGGAACACAACCTTTTGGAACCATTGCAGAGGGGAGCTCTCTGATATGGTTATCCAAGTTGGTTTCCCATCACTAAATTTTTTACAATCAGTGCAAAAAATACAAAATGGTCAGGCCTACATAGTATTATCACATCATCTACACCTTCAAATTCGCAAGTTGCTTATAAATGGAGGATACAAAACATTGTTCAAAATCCACACCTTGCCGCCCACTTTATGCATCATAGATTTACTGCATTTCTTGTAGAGGTTTTGGAAAACTTGTTTGGCACAACCTACTATTGGTACAGGTATACTGAAACTACCCTCTCCAATTTACATTTTCTATTGTTTGAATACCTTCTAACCAAAACAAATCACTAGGTATGAATGGCAACACAAAGGATCCACACATATCCATGGTTTCCTTTGGCTACAACCAGCACTTGATATTGGGAAACTACAATGGAATAACCTTCAAGCTGTCTAAAATGTACTTAGCTACATTGACAGGTATGTCTATACATGTAACCCTCAATCACTATTGTTGAGGAACCAAGAAATTCATCAATCTCTTGGTGAAAACCCTTGTTTAATGGAAAACACAAAGATATTGCAATTTGACCCTATCATTGACTACACTGAACTTTCCAACTGTGTTCAATGGCATACAAAGTGTACCTTACAAAGTTTCCTTAGGAGGAAGGGCCAATCCCTATAATGTCATTATAAAGCCCCTTGGGCCATGCAAGAAATTTCTACCCTTGTCATTGATGAGTCTGGCCTACCTAAATTCACCGCTGCTCAAAATGATGACCACTTAAATCTACACAACCCTTCTATCCTCTCTATTTGGAGAGATAATATTGATTGCCAGTCTATTGTCTCTATCCATGCAGTCCTCAAGTATATTGCAAAATATGCAACAAAAGCAGAGAACAATTCTAAAATATACATGTAGACACGAAAAAAGTAACCCTTTTTGCTTGCTTGATTTGGAATTGACAAAAAATTGGACTTAATAAGGCCTTGATTTAGTGTTGTGAGGTGTTTTACACATCCACACTAGGTCTTGGACCCTTACAAACTAAATAAAATGCATCTAACAATGTCTTGTAAAGGTGTTGTAAAGTGTTGTAAAAGACTTTCACACCTCTCTACACTTAATTAACCAATTTTCGCTTAATTCAACATTATAAAATATATTTAATTGTATCTTCACAACAATCTAGAAGGCTTGTAAATTGAATTTAACTTTAATCTAGTGTTGTACTATGATTTACATATTCACATTAGATGTTGTGTCTTTCTAGGCTATGTGGACCTCATTTTAGTGTTGTGAAGTATATTTAATCACACTTTCACATTGAATTTTGTGTCTCAAGCCCTAATTGACCTTTACATCATCATTAATAGGCCCCTATTGCCCCATATTGTGCATCTCGAGGCATAAATAAATCAAATAACTAACTAAATCTGATTTCCTTACTTCTTGGCATCCTAGCTAGCAGAATGACCCCTGTGGAACCCATTCACCCTTGATGGCGAATGAGTCCTATTTGAGTCATTTTTAAGGTTTGAGCGGGAAAAGTTGGATTTTAAGTTTTATTTTCCTCCATGTCAGCCTTAGGGATCAAATTAATGGGCAAATAAGGTGAATTTCATATAAATATAAGTATCTAAACCCTAATTTACATCTCTTAACTCATTCATGATTTTTCTACCACTTCAAGTCAAGCAAGCTAGGGTTTCAACATTCCAAGTCATTCAAGATCATTTTTTAGACATTCAAGAGCAGAATCTTCATGTTTTGCTGCAAAAATTCAAGATCAAATCTTCATGGAAAGGTATCAACTCCATTATTGCATGCTTCATTACATTCTTTCCTCATTTTGGCTTAATTACCTAAAAAGGGGTTTGACTAAGGCAAACCCCTATGCCTTAACATTCAACATTTCTCCTTCTCTTCTTGTATGTTTGTAGATTTAGACATCTTGAAGACTTGAAAATCATTAAAGATCAAGTTGCAAAGTTGTTGAAGACATGTTCTCCCTTCAAGGTTAAAATATCAACAAAAACTCACTTTCAGTGTCAAAAATCAAACTTTCAAAGGCGGACACCTATCAGGAGCTGAAGTGCAGACCAAGGGCTTTTGTTTCCACTTTCAAATTTTTAGAAATTCAAAAGTGGACTGAATCACCATTGATGGTGAATGAGTCCCATTACCAAGCCTAAAACATGTTTTTTTAGTTTTAGATACCCATTTTTCGAAATGGGCTCTGGAACAATTTCACAAATCTGGGACTAATTCACCCAAAATGGTGAATGAGTCCCAATAGGCCAAATTTTCAGCATCAACAATATTCCAAAAACCATTTCTATTCTAAAGCAAGTTCTTAGGTGCACACATTTTGTTCCATTCATTTCTGTTACAGTTTGTATTCATTTCTAGGTGTCTTTGCATATCACAATGTGTTTTCCAACAATTTGCATTTTCTTAGTTTCCATTAAATAATTGATATCTTTTATTAGTTTTCTACATTTAGATCAGCTCATTTAGACATATTACATTCCTTTCACCTTAATCTTGAGTGTAGACATTGCCTATTTTGACCCATCTCTCTCCTTTTAGGTGAAAAACCCTAGAAGTGCAAGAGAGCATTGCGGTGCCAAAATCTTTGTCTCCAATACCAAGGTATGTGCAGGATCATCATGGAAAAATAGGTCCTTAAGTGGCAAAAAATTTAGAAAAATCAGAGTTAGGCAACTTGATGTAAAAATTTGAATAAGTTATCTATATTATTTAAAAAATATGTAAGAATAGAATCTATAGAAAATTGACTGTAGTTTCTAAACTACTAGGTTTGTTTAAAAAAATCTATTTGGTGAAAATTTGAAATTTCAATGCAATAACACTTAAATTTCAGGGAAAAATAAGAACTAGGTGTCTGTCGAACACCCTAACCACAATAAAATGATAATATTTTTTTATAAGATTTTAGATATATGTAGAGGACTCATGTCCCGATGTGATGCATATTTTTTTGTAGTTTTCTCCAAGTAAATAATTAATTATGAATTTTTTATTACAACTTTTAAAAAATATAAAAAATTGTATTTCTAACCACCTTAACTTGGTCAAAACTTTATGAAATTCAAATTTTCTTTTTTTAATCCTATAGTATGCGAAGCATAGAATGTGATGCATATTTTGGATTCAAAAAATGTGATACCGTTTGAAAGCTATAGATTTTTTTCAATCAGCCTATCAATTAAGACTTTAGTTGTAATTTGAATAGAAAATGAATAATACTTACTTATTAAATTCAAAGTAAAGGGCGGGTGCATGAAGATGGTCACACTTTTGTGGCCAAAAAAGTTTTGGGAAAGATATATTGCAAGCACATTATAACGCGCTCGCGTTATGTTGTTTTAAAAGAAAAGAAAAAAGTTAAAACTATCATTTTCTATTTACTGTTTCTCTCTGCCCGCAGCCAAAAACCCTCACTTTTGCGCTCGTGTTCTAGGAGGAAGGATTTCTACAAATTTTATCAACAACAGTTGGATTTTCTTTGCAAATATGGCGCTACGACGATAAAGAGGTGCGGGAGGTAAGTATTATCTACTATTTTTTTTGAATTTCTTAGTTTGAAATTGATTTTGTTTGTTTTAGGTTAGATTTGATTGTTTTTTTTTAATTTGTCAGAAATCCTACAAATCCTCAACAAGAAGAGGAGGAAAATCCTCAACAAAATATTCAACAAAATCAACCTCAACAACAAAATCAACCTCCCCCACCAATCACTCAATACCCTCTTGGCACTCAAGAAAATCTGAGTGAAATTGACAACAATAGAAAACAACTTCAGGATATTATCAGTAGGTTGAGTGATTCAAATGCTTGAACCACAGAAAGAATGCATCTAGAAAATTCATTGAAAGAGATGTTAAAAAATGTGGATGCAATTACCCAACAAATATCTGGATGGCAAGATGGGAGGCAGGCAGCCAGGGCATATTATGTAGACAAATTAGCATATAAACAAGTAAAAGATTTAAAAATTACTAAAGGTGATTTGTGCTCTCTATTCACTGACCCTAAAACAAATCAAAATCTTACCCTCAATGCAAAGAGGTTTCCTATTCATTGGTGCCACCACCAAGAGATTAGGAACCATTTTTATGATAGATGGTATTTGGTCTTTGATTACCCACCGTGCAATAATTGTGAAGTCCCCTAATATTTTCTTAGGAAACTATAGAGTGAGTTTGTATTGAACCAAATCCCAAATTATTTTGATATGAGGGAGTTTAGGGGAGAGGTGGGGTCACCAGATAGGCCCACCGCCAGATCCTGCAGACAAGAATGGAGATGACCTCTTGCTAGGGCCTCGTGAGCACATTGTTATGCCTACTATTGCAAGGAGAGTGCTGATTAGAGACATTGCAGGTGATCAACACTTTGACCTAGAGTGTCATCCATCATAGTAGCCCTATTGTACAACGCCATCCAGGGGAGTCTTCAGGTGGTGGCCTTCGAACCCATGTGTGTCAATCTGCGACTTGTTCATATGACCCCACCGGCACATGGAGGCTGCTAGCAGATTATGCTGCTACGTAGGATGTATGCTACACAGATCTGAATGCTGCTATGGGGATGGAGAGGATGGTTGACATTTTGCATCGTGCATATGGCATTGATAGTCAGGTAAAAGTCAACATGTTCATTGAATTTAATTTATTAAATTTTGATTCTGAAATGCATGATTAACTAATTTAGTTTTATTATTTTAATAAAATTGTGGTCACAAGTTGAGACTGGACACCAGCCCTCCACCTACTTATTTCACAGACACCTATGCGGGTATGTAACTAGTAAACAATTATAAATTTATTACATGTTAATAGCATTGTTTTACTAATGGTATTTTAATACATGTGATTTTGGATGTTGAACAGGCTAATATTGGTGGTTTCAATCAAACACCTCCTAGTGCGAGTGGATTCACTCAAACGCACATGGAGGTAATAGAATAAAGAGAACTTAACTAATGAATTCTACTTAATAGATTTGTGTAGTTTATATTCATATTGTTGGTTACATTGCATTACACATCATTCAAACTCAAAGCATTAGTACTTCAAATTTTGTAACTAATAACTAGATGTTGATAAATGACAAAATTTCAACTGTACAATATAGTTGTTTAGAAATTCAACATAAGAAACATGATGCAATTACTTCACATGGAGGCATGTGCTTGCAAAGGTGCACCACCACGACAAACTATGGATGCTTGGAAAAAATATATGAAACCATAATAGTAAGCAATAACATAGACAAGGCAGTTAGTGATGCAGAGCATCATATCAAAACACTCAATCATCAGGGTACATCTGATGCAAAACATCCAACAAACACCATCAACATTATTTCTTAAAGGGATTTCAATCCCAAATAGAATCAGGAGAAGATCAAATATAATTTCATCATAAATCTACTTTTCATTCAACCAAAATCCACTCAAATTCTCTTAGCCATTCCATAGGCCATCATTCATCATTCCACTAATCAATATTCCAATTGATTCATTCAAAGAAAAAACCATATTAAAGAAAACTTTGACTTAATTAATTAGATTCACATCATTCTCAACCACCATAAAAACAACATAAACCTGATTATTGGCACTTGAACAATTCATCCTTTCATCTATTCACCAAGGAAAAAAATCAATTAAACCATACCTCACTATTATCAGTCCATTATCAAGCACTATACTCACCATATTTTGACTGCAACAATCTATTTATAGGTTACAAACTCCTGCTACGACAAAATCTTGATTATCATCTTGTGGTTAATCACCAATTTTCTCAAAGGGCTTCATAATAGTCACCCATCCAACCATCAAAGTCACCAAACCTATCTTATACACCTTAAAAAAAATTAGTAACATCAATCATACCATTAGTTTGATAGTAACCAAGCACTCAATCATATCACAAAAGCTTTGAAAGGATACAAGTCAGAAATGTTGAAGAGAGGAGAGATTTCCACCCCAGGAGATAGCTCTATTTCATTAGCATTTTGGCCAAACTTGTAGACCACCTTGCAAGGTCCTATCTTCTTCATCATGAGTTTGGTATACTTTCCTTTTGGAAGTCTCTCCTTCTTCAAGTGTGCCATCACTAAGTCTCCAAACTTGAATTGGACATTCCTCTTCTTTAAATCTACCTTTTCCTTATACTTCTCAACATTCTTTTGAAGGGTTTCCTTCACTTGTTGATGAATATTCCTGATTGTAACAACAAATTCCTCACCTTGAGCACTTCTCCTAGCAACTCCTTGTATATCTCTTAGTTCATAGACCCCTCTAGGGTGCATGCCATAAACTACCTCAAAAGGGCTTCTACCAATTCTCCTATTCATGGAGTCATTATATTCAAATTCAGCTTGAGGTAAAATCAAATCCCAAGCTTTTCCATGCTCCTTGGTAAGGCATCTTAAGAGGTTTCCCAATGATCTATTCACCACTTCAATTTTTCAATCCATTTGTGGATGGTATGCTGAACTAAAGGACAAATTTTTTCCTTGATTTTCTTCCACAAGGTCATCCAAAAGTAACCAATAAATTTAGAATCCCTTTCAAAAACAATGCTTAAAGGAAGTCCATGTATCCTAACAACCTCCTTAAAGAAGATACTTGCTATATGAGATGCATCATTGGTGCATTTGCAAGGAAGAAAATGTGCCATCTTACTAAATCTATCAACTACCACAAAGATACTATCAAAACCTTTTTGGGTTCTAGGCAACCCCAAGACAAAGTCGATACATACACACTCCGAATGCCTATTGGGAATGGGCAGTGGTTGATAGAGTCTTGCATTTGATGAAGTTCCCTTTGCCCTTTGACATATTATGCAGCCTTCCACATACCTTCTCACATCCACCTATAACTTTGGCCAATAGTAAAATCTCCTAACTTGTTCTAAGGTCTTGTCAAGGCCAAAGTGACCTCCAAGACTCCCACTGAGTTTCTCCTTTATGATATTCTCCCTCATTGAGCATTTACACACACACAATTGGCTTCCTTTGAAGAGAAAACCATTCTACAATAAAAAGTCAGAGAATTCACCATGAAAAGAATTCAAATGCTGCTCACAAACATTGTATACCTCCTTGAAATATGAATCTTCATGATACATATCCTTCAATGCTTCAACCCCCATGCTTTGGAGTTGGATCTCTTGCACTACAAGTGACCTTCTACTAAGATCATATCCCACCTTATTTGCTTGGTCCTTCTTATGCTTTATTGTGAAAGTATAGGCTTGCAAAGACTCTACCCACTTCATGTGCCTATGATTGAGTTTGTCTTGTACATTCAAAGAACTCAGGGCTTGAGTATCAGTATAAACAAAAAATTATTTAGGTAACAAGTAGTGCCTCCACTTTTTGAGGGCTTGGACCATAGCATACAATTCCAAATCATAGGAAGAATACTTCCTCTTTGCTTCATTCAGCCTCTCACTGTAAAATGCAACTGGTCTTCCTTCTTAGCTCAAAATAGCCCCTATTGCTTGATTGCTAGCATCACACTCAATGGTAAAAACTTTATCAAAATCAGGGAGCACAATTATAGGCCATTGTGCTACTCTCATTTTTAGATATTCAAACCCTTTATTAGCCACATTGGTCCAATAAAACTTACCTTTGTTACCTCCTTTAATGGTGTCCAAGATTGGTGCACAAATTTGGCTAAAGTTCTTGATGAACTTTCTATAAAATCTTGCAAGTCCATGGAAGCTTCTCACATATCCCATGGATTTTTGTGTTGGCCTTGAGTAAGAATAGCATGCACCTTTGAAGGATCCATCTTCAAAATTCCCTTGGAGATGACAAAACCAAGGTAGACTAGTTCTTCCTTCATGAATTCACACTTTTCCATGTTGATCAACAACTTCTCCTCTTGTAACCTCCTTAGTACCATTTCAAGGTGCTTCGAATGTTCTTCTTTAGACCTGCTAAACACAAGGATGGCATCTAAATAAACTACAACAAAATTTCAAATGAAAGGTCTCAATACCTCATTCATAAGGCGCATAAATGAACTAGTGGCATTTGATAACCCAAAGGGCATCACCAACCAATCATAGAGCCCTTCATTAGTCTTAAAATTTGTCTTCCATTCACCCCCCTCTCTGATCCTTATCTGATGGTACCCGCTCTTTAGATCAATCTTGGAAAAGTAAGATGCTCTTGATAGAGAATCCATGAGGTCCTCCATTATTGGCATCAGGAACCTATATCTGATTGCACGATCCTATTAATGGCTCTTGAATCAGTGTAAAGCAACCAATTCCCATCCTTCCTTGGTGCTAGGATAGTAGGAACAACACATGGGCTCAAACTCTTCCTCACTAGCCCTTTATTCCTCAACTCTTGCACTTTTCTTGCAATCTCCTCATTTTGAGCAAGTTCATCTTGTATGCAGCCTTATTATCCAATGCAGCCCATGGAATCAAATCAATATGGCAGCTAATATCCCTAATGGGAGGTAGGGAACTAGGTAATTCATTCACCATTATGTCCTTGTACCTTTCCAACAACTCTTGGACTTCGTTTGGTGCATCTTCCTTCTTCTTTGTGGGCAGATCTGCTTCACTTTTTGGCTTCATAATCAAGAATAATCCTCTTCCTCCTCCTTTGTTCAAGGTCTTCATGAACTCCTTCTCACCCACCATGATCAAAACACTAGGCCCTTCGTGCTTTGCCTTGTCTTCTTCTAGGAGAGGTGAAAGGTTGTAAGTCTTCCCATCCTTCAAAATGAAGTATGTGTTCTTCTCCCCATCATTCTTGGTCTTCCTATCGAAGTTCCAAGGCCTACCAGAAATATATAGCTTAATACTTGTACTCAAAATTTTGTTCATTAGATCTCATACATTATAAGTCATGACATGGATCTCGCTATTGTAACTTTTTTGTGAGTGAATAATTTGTTGTTTTATTTTTAGATGTTGGTTGTGGGAACACCTCCAAATGTTAAAAGGGAAATGGATATCAGTGTTTCATCCGCTATATAATCCTCCATGGCTCTGATAGAGGAGGTATGAGGCAAATTACTAAATTTCAATTTACATTTTTTGTTATAGATGTTAATTCTAGTGAAAAATCAAACCATTATTGATTCATAGTTTAATTCCTATTTGGATAGTTCATACAGGGCTTGAGCATTCCTGAGCATCGGCATGCAAATATTTCCATCGTGGAGAGAGATCATGAGATGGCAGTAAGTGATTATTTTGTTAAATATATCATTTCTTATAATGTAATTTCTATATATTAATGTCTTTACTTCTTATTGTAACAGTTAAGACTTCACCAAGAGCTAAACTATAGGAGGAGTAGTAGGAGCACTCCTCGAGCATAGTATAAATGACAGACAAACTTATCACCATCAGATTTCCAAACAAAGGGAAAAATTTTATTTCTAGAGCATGGAGAGAAATGAATTTTGATTCCAGAGCCCTTTCTTGTATGCCTAGACATGGTAATTTTGTACATATCTTGTATTGGATATATTTGACATTGTATGCCTATATGGCATTCGAGCATAAGCCTATATGGCTATTTTGTAACTATATTTTTTACTTATATCGACATATATTGATGTATGTGTACATGGCTATTTGGTTAATACAAATCTTTTTTATCGATGGTGTCCATATTTTCTCTTTTTGACAGTGTCAAAAGCATGGCTACATACAAATTAGGCAAAAGAATTTTCCTTTTAGATTAGCAATGCATAGAAGTTTCAAAAAGTATCCTTGATATTACAAAAAGATATGTGTTTATACCATAGCAGAAAAAATCTTTTGGGGAAAATTTTGACAAACCAAAAGTATAAGATTTTTTGAAAAAATTAGGAAAAAGTCTAGAAAAAATTGGAAAAAATCATATTTAAAAAAAAAGGTAAAAAGAAGTAGAATAATTTCGAGATAAATTTTTAAAAAAATTAAAGGAATTTCCCAGCATAGAAATATAGAGAGCAAATAAAATAAAGAGTTTAACTAATAAATTGTAAAAATAGATTTTTGTAGTTTATATTCATATCGTTGATTACATTGCATTGCGCATATTTCAAACTCTCAAAGCATTGCTTCACATTGCATAACTAATAACTAGATGTGATAGATGACAAAATTTCAATTACAATATATAGTTTTACAAAGTCAATTAAGCTTAGCAATTACTTCACATTGCATAACTAATAACTAGGAGCAACCCCAATTGTATTTGCTTGTCATGCATTCTATGAGACCACATTTTTGAGGAATTTTTTCAAACAATTCACTGCCTTGTCTATACTACCACATTTTGATACATGTCTACCAAAGCATTTTTTCAAATAGTTCATCGCCTTTGTTGCTATGGCTGAAAGCCTAAAACAAGTGCTTTCAAACAAGCTATGGATGCTTCCAAAAATCTTATATCAAAAGCATAATAGGTACAATATCATAGATAAGCATGAACTCTTTGAAAAATGTCTCAAATAAATGTGAGGTCTCATGGTGATGGAATGCCATGACAATGAAATGCTTTTGATTGTCATGAAATTCCATCACCATGAGACCTCATTTCTTTGAGGCATTTTTTCAAAGAGTTCACTACCTTGTCTATGCTAACACATTTTTCATACATGTCTATCAAAGCATTTTCTCAAATAGTTCATTGCCTTGCTGCTATGGCTAAAAGCCTAAAACAGGTGCTTTCAAACAAGCTATGGATTGTCATGGCATTCCATCACCATGAGACCACATTTCTTTTGAGGCATTTTTTCAAATGTCATTTTGTCTATACCACATTTTTCTATACATAAGCTACTCAAATAATTTTATCAAACAAGCCCACCTCCTTGTTGCTATGGCTGTGTTTCTCCAAAATAAGTGCTTCAAAATAAGCCATTGATGCTTGGAAAAAAATCTTATCAAAGCATAATTTAATAAGCAATAGTAGAGACAAGGCATGGGTTGATAAAGTTCAGGGAAGAAATGTGGTCTCATTGGTGGTGGAATGCCATGACAATCCATAGCAATTTTTCTTGTCATGGAATCTGGCCATCGCATTCCATCACCATGAGACCACATTTCTTTGAGGCATTTTTTCAAACAGTTCTCTTCCTTGTCTATGCTACCACATTTTTCATACGTGTTTACCAAAGCATTTTATCAAACAGTTCACCTTCTTGCTCCTATGTCTTAAAGCCTAAAATAGGTGCTTCCAAACAAGCTATGGATGCTTGGAAAATCTATCAAAGCATAATTTAATAAGAAGACATAGATACAGAAGGAACTGCTTTGAATAAAGCCTCAAAGAAATGTGGTTCAATGGTGGTGGAATGCCATGACAACTATAGCACTTGTTTGTCATGGAATTCGCCATGGAATTCCATCACCATGAGATCATTACTTCTTTTTAGGCATTTTTCAAATAGTTCAATGCCTTTTCTATGCTACCACATTTTTCATACATATTTACCAAAGTAATATCAAATAGTTCAATTTTGCTGCTATGAAGCTAAAATCCTAAAATAGGTGTCAAACAGTTTATGGATGTTTGGAAAATCTATCAAAGCATAATTTAATAAGCACAGTATGTGACAAGGCTCCAAAGAACTATTTTGAATAAAATACTCAAAGAATGTGGTTCAATGGTGGTGGAATGCACAATCCATAGTAATTCTCTGTTTGTCATGGCATTCCATCACCATACAAGACCATATTTCTTTGAGGCATTTTTTCAAACAGCTTGTTGCCTTGTCTATGCTACCACATTTTTCATACATGTTTACCAGTGTTTTATCAGCCACCTCCTTGCTCCTATGGCTAAAAGCCTAAAATAGGTGCTTCCAAACAAGCTATGGATGCTTGGAAAAAATCTATCAAAGCATAATTTAATAAGCAATAGCATAGACAAGGCAACAAACTATTTGAATAAAATCCTCAAAGAAATGTGGTCTCAATGGTAGTGGAATGCCATGACAATCCATAACAATTTGCTTGTCATGGCATTCGTCATGGCATTCCATCACCATGAGACCATATTTCTTTGAGGCATTTTTTCAAACATTTCACCGCCTTGTCTATGCTACCACATTTTTCATACATGTTCACCAAATGCATTTTATCACTGACCTTACATCGCCTTGTTGCTAGTGGCTAAAAGCCTAAAAAAAATACTTTAGAACAAGCTATGGATGCTTGGAAAAATAATAATAAAAGCATAATAGTAAGCAACAAGATATGGTCTCATGGTTTTTTTTCATGCGAAAATCAGTGTGATTTTATTCACATTTTTTGCAGGTTATAAACACTTTTTTTTTGCCAATTTTGTTGTTTTAAATGACTTTCAAGTTTATGGTGATTTTTTTGTTTATATGATCATATGTGATATTATAATCCTAATTCATGCTTCTAGGTTGCATAGATATATATTTTGTTTTTACATGTTTTTTGTACCAACAAACCCAAACGAACTAAACCCCCCTCCAATTTTTTTTGGCCAAACTAGCATGTTTGGGTGAGAAAGAGGACCATTCCTAGCATTAATATGCCTATTCAAACATGTTGGAATATTTTGTTTGGTCACACGAGTTGCAGAACGAAAATTACACCACTTTGCAACTTTCCACTACTTCCATTTGACACTTTTTTCATCAACTGAAACTTCAACACCACGGGAAAACCACTCTGATATAATGTAAACTAAGAGAGGTTATTGTAGAGGGGCCCAATGCAATTCTATAGGATCAGATGAGAAGTTTCTAAGCATCATGGTGTCCTGTTAACCTCATGCTGAAGTTTGCAGCCATTTTTCCCTTTGGACCCTTAAGGGATTGATCCGATTGAATGTAGTTCAGAGAAATTCCACATGTTTCGGTGTGAAAGAGGACCATTAATAGCATAAAAATGCCTATTCGAATGCGTTGGAACAGTCCATTTGGTCACACGAGTTGCAGAACAAAAATTGCACTACTTGGCAACTTTTCACTGCTTCTATTTGACACTTTTTCCATCAACTGAAATATGGACACCACAAGAAAAAAACTCTGAGATAACAAAAACTGAGAGAGGTTATTATAGAGGGGCCCAACATGATCCCATCAGATTAGACAGGAAGTTTCTAAGTATCATGGTGTCCGAGTAACCTCATGTTGAAGTTTGTAGGCATTTTTCCCTTTGGACCCTTAAGGGATCGATCCGGTTAAATGTAGCTCAGAGCAATTCCGCGTGTTTGGGTGTAAAAGAGGACCATGCCTAGTGTAAACATGCCTATTTAGATGCATTGGAACAATCTGTTTGGTCACACGAGTTGCAGAACGAAAATTGCACCACTTTGCAACTTTCCACTGCTTCCATTTCACACTTTTTCCATCAACTGAAAACTGGAGACTACGGGAAAACCACTTCGAGATAATTAAAACCTAGAGAGGTTATTGTAGAGGGGCCCAACATGATCCCATAGGATTAGATGGGAAGTTTCTAAGCATCAAGGTTTCCGAGTAACCTCATGCTGAAGTTTGCAGGCATTTTTCCCTTTGGACCCTGAAGGGATCGATCTAGTTGAACGTAGCTCAAAGTGATTCCACGTGTTTTGGTATGAAAGAGGACCATGGATAGCATAAAAAATTCTATTCATACGCGTTGGAACAGTCTATTTGGTCACATGAGTTGCAGAACGAAAATTGCACCACTTTGCAACTTTCCACTGCTTCCATTTGACACTTTTTCCATCAACTAAAAACTAGAGACTATGGGAAAACCACTCTAAGATAAAAAAACCAAGAGAGGTTATTTTAGAGGGGTTCAACACTATCCCATTAGATCAGACGAGAAGTTTCTAAGTATCATAGTGTTCGAGTAACCTCATGCTGAAGTTTGTAGGCATTTTTCCCTTTGGACCCTTAAGGGATTGATCTGGTTGAACGTAGCTCGGAGCGATTCCGCATGTTTGGGTGTGAAAGAGGACCATGCCTAGCATAAAAATACCTATTCAGATGCGTTGGAATAGTCTGTTTGATCAAATGAGTTGTAGAACAAAAATTGCACCACTTTGCAACTTTCCACTGCTTCCATTTCACACTTTTTCCATCAA